>JBAMNC010000114.1:0-358862 GCA_037902135.1 Cetoscarus ocellatus | reverse complement strand
GTTCTGCCTGTTTATTCCTTGTAAATGCACACACAGTCGAAAGAATAGTGTTTATATGCTTGTCATGGACTTGGGAGCGAGGCAAGACACGAAAAGAAAAAAAAAATGTTGGCGTATCCCTTTAAAGAATAAAACAGGCACGTCTGAAGGTTTTCAGTCACACAGCTGTTCATCATGTATGAAAACTTATTTCTTATGGCTCAAACTTTTCTTCACTCAGAGATTAATGACTGAAATAAAAAAAATCATCTCAAACTCACCCCTGCACCAGTCCTCCTCGGGACCCAAAGCGGCCCCCCCGGCCCCTGCCGCGGTCCCCTCTGAAAACAAACACAAACATCAGTAAATATCCATGCTATTTGATAAATTAATATTTCCTCTTTTATTAACATAAACAGCCAAAGGGATGTGACGACACATGGCGGAGGTGTTGGTGATGTGATACATACGACGGTGTAGTGTATCACCGTTTTATGAGCAAACGCTGTGCACCAGGAGGGTGCACAGCGTTTTTTATGATCGAAAACAATTTCATTAGCGTCAGACTGTATGAGAACAGTCAGAAATTCATTTTATTTTGCACAACCATGTCTAACTTTTTTTTTTTTGTTTCAAGGGGGGTCCTGAGGGGCTCGACTCTGAAGTGCACCTGATGGGGTCTCTGAAGGAAACAGACTGTGAAGCCCCTTGGATCAAATATTTACTGTTAAATCAACCTGCCTGTTCACTGAATGTTTCCTGAAATTGAAAATGAGGCCTTTTGGATTCTCCTGAAGAAATAACTTTTACATTTCTTTAACTTTCTTTATTGCTTTTACATATTAATAACAGTATTATACAGTAATGTCTCTACAAACTACGTTTCTTTCCTTTTAAGCCAATAAGAACAAGATCAACACACAGATACAAACAATTTGACCCCATCCCCCACCCGTGCCCGTCCCTTTAAGTAAAATAAAGACAACAGGGTTAATAATAATACAAAGCATGTGAAATATCGCAGGGTTTCAGCCCAGACCAAAATGACATTCTGTGCTTTTGACATTCGACAAAAACACGCTCCAAGTTTTCCAAAGGTCCTCTCAGATCCAGACAGAGTTAGTCTGATTTTTTCCAGCTCAAGAAAATGAAGCACCTCTTTAATCCAGGTCACATGCATGGGTGGGGCAACTTCAGGATCAGGATGTTAAAGGTCAAACTGGATGGTCATGAGCACCTCCTCACACTGCTGTTCACAGCTGTAATCTGTTTCATCACCTCCACGCTGAACTTGGCAGAGACATGAGGGGGAAATGAGCTGAACCCTTCAGCTCCGTCTGTGTACCAGAGGTATGATACAGACGAGAGGGGAGTGTGCAGACTCTACAATTTGAAACTATTTTTTTTAAAACATAAAATATGTCAGAGGATCTTTTGGGGGGTTCGAAACCCCTGAGAATTAAAAGAAAACACAAATATGGACATCTGAAATGATGGGACAGAAATGCGTATCCCAGGATTCTGTTGGACAGCAGGCTGCAGTTATACTGGTTTGGACATTTTCCTTTGTATATTACATATACACTCACTGGCCACTTTAATAGGTACACCTGACCAACTGTTTGCACACAGCTAATCAGCAAATCACATGATAGCAACCCAGTGCATTTAGGCATGCAGGAATAGTCAAGAGTTTGGGGCGGACATTAGTATGAAGAAGAAATAGGACTTCAGTGACCTTTGAGTCAATCCATCAATTAATCTTAAATCACAACAAATATCATTTCACGATGCTTTGAAAAAGAGAAGGTCAGGGCCACATGTGACTTCATATACATGTACATACATATACATTATTGAATGTAACTTTATTTTTATTTTATTTTTCTTTGAGGTGGTATGGTTATTGGTGGTAGATAGGCTGGTCAGTCAGAATGATCATCTGGGATTTTCACAGCCAGTTTAATGTTTACAGAGACTGACAAAAGTGCTGCAGTTCTCTGAGTGATGATGAGGTTAGGGGAGAATAGTCAGAAACCCAACAAGCCCTTTGACAAATTTGGAATGAAGAACACACATCATGTCCAATCTTGAAGCAGATGGGCCACAGCAGCAGCCACTCTTGCCAGCTAAGAACAGGCTCTCCAAAAATGGACAACAGAAGATTGTAAAAGTGTCTCCTGGTCTGATGAGTCTGGATTTCTGCTCCACATTCAGATGTAGGCTCAGAGTTTGGTGTGAACATCATAAAGCATGGATCCATCCTGCCTTGGATCAGCGGTTCAGGCTGCTCCTGTTGCTGTGGTGGTGTGGGGGACATTTTGGGCCCCTTAGTCCCACCTGAGCATGGTTTAAACCCCACACTCTACCCGAAGATTGTTGCAGAGCATGTCCATCCCTTTATGACTACAGTGGACCATCTTCTGATGGAGACTTCCAGCAGCTCCATGTCTCAAAGCTCTGATCATCTCAGACTGGTTTGACTTCACTGTACTCCAGTGGCCTCCACAGTCACCAGATCTCAATCCAATCGTTTGAGATGTGATGGAGCAGGATATTGTCATCATGGATGTTCAGCAGCTGTGTGATGCTGTCATGGAGACATTGACCAACATCTCTGAGGGATGTTGTTGAATCGATCAACTCAGGTGGGACTACCCGATAGCAGCGAGGTGTACCTAATGAAGTGGCCGTGAGCTTATTTTGAATTTACTTTGCTTGTTATCAGTAGAATATTGATTTCCTAACTTACTAAACTGTAGTAATCATCAGTTATTAAACACATCTGGCTCTTGTTCCCGTTGAATCCTCTTAGCTGCTCCTCCATTAGCATCACTCTACGCCCATTCATTCATCCAGCTAACACTGTTAGCTTTCTGTAGAGGCACGAGCGTTTAGCATCATCTACAACAGGAACATTCGTCTATCAGCACAAAAAAAGTCATTTAGCACCCAGCATTGATATAAAAATAAAGAAATCAACATAAATTAATTCATCTGCCTCCTTGCTACCACGTTAGCTCGCCGTTAGCCGGCGTTCAACAATGCACACCGTTAGCATGTTAGCTTCATGCTAAGAAACCCCGTTTTACCAGACGGCCCAGGATACGTTATTAACATGAAGCTAACGGCTACAAAGGAGATTAATCCCACATTAAGCGACATGATAACCAGGTGTTTGGATACTGCACGCTTCAGTTCGTGGTTTTACCTCATTGCGTACGACGTTTTGATGATTTAAGGTGAGAATCAGAGGAGAATGGTCGACCGTCACCGGCTCCCGCAGCGTCTGCAGCTACTTCCGCTGAAGTCTTCTTCGTTGGTGTATTAAGGCGGCAGGATGTAACTGCTGCCACCTGCTGGACAAAAGCAACTCCGCAAATCCGACTGCAGCGCCTCCACAGCTTGTCTGTGTGGTATTTCAGTTATGATGCTGTTTCTGGAATCTTATTAAAAAAAAAAAAAAAAAACTACAGACCTCTGGACTCACACCTATAACAATTATTTAACTAACTACAAAAACCCAAACTCACAGCTCCTTAAATGTAAAAATCATACGCAGAGTACACCACATAGGTGAGAAATGACACAGAATGGCTTTTACAGTCAAATACACTCACAAACTGCACACAAATTACTGTGGACACTTGCAGACATGCACTCTGGCAGTGCACACCAGTTGACCACTCCTTGGTCAGACACTGGCAGATACAGGATGTTATTAACAGGGATGTGCCTCAACTGTTTTCTTGAGTTAATCATTTTTATTAATTTTTATTTTAAGCATTTTTATATAAAATATCAGCACTTTTTTATTGTGTTGTCCATGAGACATACAATTACTTTTCAAAATGTAACAGAGCAGATTTTCCACTCCAGGAATAATCTATTGCAGTAGAATCAATGTTAAAACCCGTTTAAAAGGGATAGTGCTGTTTTCTGAAGTGGGGTTCCTTGAGGTCCATGACACTAATAAATACAAGTGCCAATAAAGGAACTTTAGCACTTCATTCCTGCGGGGTTAAAACAACTGAAAAACCGATGCTGGACTGACATTACACTACAGTAAGATTTTTTTCAGTCTTTAACTTTTTCCACCATAAGCTTCTGTGTTTAGAACTATTTTGTGACGTAACAAAGGGCTACAGATCCTTCCTCCTGCAGCAAAGAGAGGATGCTCTCAATATTAAATTCAAAATCTGTTTTTATTTAGAAAAAAAATAATCTAAAATTATACATGCATATTGTTTTATTCATAAAAAATGCACTAAAAAGTTTTATTTTTATGAGTCTGATTCGGTGGACCACCTGTCAATGTGGATGGACCTTTGCACATTCAGGCCCATCCACAGATCTGTCCCCTCCACAGCCAAGAAGACTCAGTTACAGGAAATTAAAAAACCTTCTCACTGGAAAAATCTCCTCATAGAGCAAATGTCATTGGAAAAAGTCAGAATTAGTAACCAAAAATCTGCTTCACTGACAGCATAACTTTCACTACTGCCTGATCTCCAACACATTCATTTCATTTTTATAATTTATTTATTAACAGCTTTTTTTTATATTTCACTTTGTTTCTGTTATCCTTGACTCACCCCACAGGTCCTTTCACCCTGAAACAGGAATAACCTCATCACACTGGCTTATATCATCTTTGTCAAGTCTCTGTGCCTCACCACAGGTCACATCTACCCATTCATACACATTCTAAATTTAGGGCTCTAATTTCCTGGCGCAACTCAGGATGGCGCAGCCTGGCGCACCCGCGCAGTGGTAATTTTGTCCAGTGCACCGCCATGCGCAGCCAATTTGGCAATTTGGTAGACCGGCTGCGCTGTAGCCCCGCTTCAAAAAACCAGAACCATCCCTTTAAATAATCAATGCATGTGTAGACAGGTTTGAGAAATAAGCACACAAATACAGAGAGATTAATAAAAGAACAACAATGAGATAGTGATTTTTTGAATTTCATGTGCTGTGAGCAATAAAGTCAAAAGCTGTTGTAATGCTGTTACAACTGTGATCATTCCTCATGGGAAAAAGCTATAAAATCAGCCTAACTCTACAAATAAAGAACTGATGAAACATCCAGACATGTCTTCACCAGAGGGCCATCTAAAAACTAAAGACATCTGACGGATAAGAAAAAGATATTGGAGACATTTTTCCACCTTGACTGTATGTATATTGTTTCATAACTTTAATTTTTATTATCACTGATTTCATTTAACAACAGTGTGTCAGTTTCTTAATGTGTTATTTCACAGTTTTGATGGAACAAATAACAAGAACAGAAAAGAGACAAACCGAATGATTTATACACAAGTCCATTTATGTTTCAGTTTGTGACATAGTTCATCTATTTTGTCCATTTGTTGTCTCTCAGTCATGTTTTCCACTGAGTCGACTCCTCTAATAGCCGTTGTATTTTGGTTAAATATACATTTCCATTTATATTTCTAAGGTACATCACTTCCATTCCTTATTGCATATCCCAAATGTTTTTAATTATTCCGTTACCTTTTCCAGTTTGGTGGTACCTTCTGACATCTCCAGATGCCTACATGTATCTGAAGACCTCCAAAGACTTAATAATGATCAGAGGCAAACCAGCATCTTAAAGGGATACGCCAGCATTTTTTTTGTTTTTGTGTCTTGCCTTCATCCAGAGTCCATGACAAGCAGATAGACCCCATTCTTTAGACTGTGCGTGCAGTGACAAGAAAGAGACGGGCAGAGCTCACTCATTGCTAATTAGCTTAGCTCAAACACTGGGAGTCAATGGGAATTGTTAGCCTGTCTCTGCCCACAGTCATCAGATAAACTCTTCAGCATCTCTAAACGGTCCTGCATGCTTGTTGTGACTCTTTTTTTTAACGTGTTTTGTGACGTAATCTATTTTTTGACTAAGATCAACACTTCATGTACAAACCACCGCAGACGTGCTTTGTTTTGTTTACCTACTTACAAGCACATGCGCGGTGGTTTGCACATGTGCCCTGCAGTTTAGTTTCAAAAGTGTTTCTTTGGAAAATTATATAAAGTGCTAATCTTAGTCAAAAAATAGATAACAAAACACAGTAAAAAAAAAGTCACAACAAGCACACAGGACTGTTTAGAGTTGCTGAAGAGTTTATTTGATGACTGTGGGCAGAGACAGGCTAACGCTACCCATTGACTCTCAGTGTTTGAGCTAAGCTAATTAGCAGTGGGCAATAAGACCGTCATTTTTTCCCCCAAATCAAACCTGAACTGTTGTCAAACACACAAGCACATAACCAGAGATATTCGGTTGTGAACCTCACTCTTTGTTTACTGAGATCGAGAGAGCAACATCAGTGTGCGTGTGTAAATGTTGGCGTATCCCTTTAATTAAAGATATGAAAAGCCTCCAGAGGGACAGCATTGTTTGGTACATGGGCTGTACCTGAAGTGACTGATGGTGCGAACACATGGACATTGTTTGGTACATGGGCTGTACCTGAAGTGACTGATGGTGCGAACACATGGACATTGTTTGATCACAGAGGAGCTCATTCATCATCAGACTGCTGTCATTACACTCACAAGACCAACAAACAGAGGCAGTGTTCATCAGCACAGCACTGTTCTGCCTGACGGGCCTGTAGGCCTCAGACACGCTCCTGAAAACGTTTGTCCAGGTGAGCTTCACACGAGGACCAACAGGTTCAAACAGAGGCACTAACTGGACACACCTCCTCCTCCTGGTCTTTAAATGACTCAGATAATCTCCCACCATGAAGATCAAGTGTGAAAGTTTAGAGCTGAGGTCTGAATACTACAATATTGGTTGTTGTTGCTCCTTTATTATCTCTTTTTTTGTCTTTTGCTCTCCCTTCTGTGATATTCGATAAGAAAATCCCCCTCCCCAGTTATGCCTTACACCAACCACAAACTAAACTTTCTATTTTTATATACGTCTATGTTTCGTCTGTCTGTAACTAATTACTTTATTTTATTTTCCTCTTTCTGTTGTCTTCCTTGTATCACTATTTATGTTACTATAAAACATTGAACTTTGCTCAAATGTCTTTAGTCTAATTTGAGCAAAGGATGAAATGGCTAGCTTTTGGTGGTCAAAGGTCAAGGTCACCGTGACCTTAAAAAATGCAGCTTCACCATTTAAGTAACAAGATTTTCACCATTATGCTCTGTCTTCTTCCTCTTTATTTTCTTCTTCTTGCCTCACCGCTGAACTTTAATGTCTGTCACCAGTGTACACTGTAAAGTCCTGAAGCAGCCACATGCTGTTTAATGTTCATTTGTGTCCATAAATCAAAACAAGTTTGTGTTTTTGCTCAGTGACTCGACAAAAGAGGACAGAAGACTCCTCTGGTGTTCAGCATCAGTCATCTCTGTGATGTTAGAGGAAAGTCTGTCTTTCTGTTTCCTGACAGACAAACAAATCCATCCAGCTACAGCCGCTGACAGAGAGCCTCCATCAAGAGGCCCGGCTCTGCTGAAGGAGAGCGTCTCCATCAGAGGAGCAGAGCCGAGGGCATCGAGTGGAGTCAGCAGGCCAGGTCACTATCTGTGGTTCAATGGAAAACACTGTAAAAAGACAATAAACCAATCTATGGACAGGAACTTAACAGTTTTTTCCCTTTACTCATTAATGTAAAACCTTTTAAAATAGAATTTAATAAAAAATGTTGAACTTTTAAATGGTATCTTTGCAAAATACCACTCTGTTAGATCAAATAAGCACATTCAAAACTATAGTACAGATGAAATCTGACAAGAACATCACCAAAAATCTGTTTTCAATTGTTTCTTCTTTGACCTTCAACCACCAATTGAGCTGTGAAAGAGCCGACCCTGTTTCCCAGAATACACGCGAGAAAATGAGATTTATTGCTGTACAGGAAGGTTGACTCTTTTAATTGATAAAGTCCACACATAATGAGCTTACACACCATGTACTTGTGAAGAAATATTAAAAAGAGCATAGAGTTAAATAATGCCTTAGATAAGTTGACCTCCTGCTTGTCAGTAATATGTTTCCATATGGTATTTAACTATTTAAAGGTGATAACCCAGCATGTAACAGTTGAGGGTTGCAAATGGTAAAATCTTACTGTTTCAAAAACTGACTTATATTTATGTCAATTTTTACCTCTGCCAAGGAGGTTATGTTTTTGCCGGCGTTGGTTTGTCTGTTTGTCTGTGTTCAAGATAACTTGAAAAGTTATGGACGGATTTGGATGAAATTTTCAGGAAATGTGTGGAATGGGATAAGGAAGAAATGGTTAGATTTTGGGACTGATCCAGATCACCATCTGGATACAGGAACTGTTTAAAGGATTCTTCAACATTGCGGAGGTAGCTAGACATTTTCCACGGAAATCGTGAGGGTGCATTTCCAGAATTCAACATCAAAGGGCCAAACATCAAAGGACCAAACATCATAGACCAACGGGCCAATCAGAGACCAGAACACCTTAGGGTGAAACTTCAAAGGACAGAAAGTGCTCCGTTGTCATGGTAACTGTAGACTGGGGGGTTTCCAGTCTCTGTCATCAAAACATCAAAGGCGCTGATAGTTATATAAAAACTCACCTACCTCTTGTTTTGGACACCGTTTACTTCTGATAACAGATTGAACTGATTTCACTACTGCTCGCAATGAAGGAATACGAAAACAGAGATATGGATGAACCTGCAGCTGAGCAGTACAAGCACTCAGCATATTTGACCAATGAAGACTACGAGGACTATGAAGCATATGAGGCCTATGAATCATATGAGGCCTATGAAGCATATGAGGCCTATGAAGCATATGAGCCCTATGAAGAATATGAGGCCTATGAAGAATATGAGCCCTACGAAGACTATGAGACTCATGAGGCATATGAGACTCATGAGGCTTTTGAGACCAATGGAGCGTATGAGACCGAGAACTGGAGCTACAAAATTCACACCAGGCAGGGTCCTAACCAAGTGCCTCCATCTTACCAAAGCCAGAGGGATAAGGACGATGATTATCAATCATATCTAGGGATTAACTATCAGTCCAAACATGGTGGACTCCAGTTTCCTTCAGTCTGGAGTGCTGCACCAAAGTGGCAGAGACGTGCACAAGAGTTGCAGAGTTTCAGACCACAGTGGCTGACAGCCTTTGGTAAACAGTGTCCTTCTGCCCGGAGTTTTCCAACAAAGTTGCAGAGATGTAATCCAGAGTTGCAGAGCTTCAGACCACAGTGGCTGAGGACAGCCTGTGATAACGAGGACACCTTTGAGCACAAACAGTGTGAGGAGGACATTGAACAGCCTATGGAGGAGCTAAAACTCCAGGGCACAGCCTCAGGTGAGCCAACAAAAGAGGAAACCCTGAGAGCTGAAAATAAAGCCCTGGAGGAGAAGAAAAGGGCCCAGACAACTGAAAGACAGAAACCACCTGCAAAAAAAAGGGGCAAAAAAAGGAGGAGGCGGCCTCATCAAGTCGCAGACCTGAAGGAGGAAATGGAGGCTCCACAGCAGGAGCTTGAAGAGACTCAAAAAGAGCAAGATCATCAGATTTCCCAGGCTGATGATCTTCAAAAACACCTGGAGAAGAAGGTAAGTGAAGACAAAGCTGAGGAGGCCAGTCTGGCTCCTGAGAAGGCTCTAGAGGACAACCAGACAGATTCGTATCAGCCGATATTCGCTGGTGACATCCTCAAAATGGAGGTACTGGAGAATGTCAGCAAGAATCCAATGGTGGTCAAAGATCTAACCAAAGAAAGAGACAGCCTGCAGCAGGAGGTGGAGGTCCTTAAAGTTGAGGCCTCCAAAACAGAGGACCTCCCTTCAGATCTGCAGATGTCTGAGAAACAGATCGCCGAACTGACCACCAACAGTAAACAGAAACCACCTGCAGAAAAAAGGGGCAAAAAAAGGAGGAGGCGGCCTCATGAAGTCGCAGACCTGAAGGAGGAAATGGAGGCTCCACAGCAGGAGCTTGAAGAGACTCAAAAAGAGCAAGATCATCAGATTTCCCAGGCTGATGATCTTCAGAAACACCTGGAGAAGAAGGTAGGAGAGGACAAAGCCCTGCAGAGGTCACCTTTACAAAATGAGACCTCTACTGAAGAGTCATCCAGTGTGGACCTGTCAAATACAGAGTTGCTGCACAGGGTGAAGGACAGTCTGGATATGGTCTCCAAAGCTGAAAATGCTGAGGAGGCCAGTCTGGCTCCTGAGAAGGCTCTAGAGGACAACCAGAAAGATTCGTATCAGCCGATATTCACTGGTGACATCCTCAAAATGGAGGTACTGGAGAATGTCAGCAAGAATCCAATGGTGGTCAAAGATCTAACCACAGAAAGAGACAGCCTGCAGCAGGAGGTGGAGGTCCTTAAAGTTGAGGCCTCCAAAACAGAGGACCTCATTTCAGATCTGCAGACGTCTGAGAAACACATTGACGAACTGACCACCATCAACAGTGAGCTCTTCTCTAAGCTCCAGACTCAGATGGAGGCTAATCAGGGCCTACAGACGACACTTGATCAGTCAGAAGTGGACAGGGATCAGCTTGTGCTGCGACTAACCGCTCAGGAGGAAACCAGCAGGGCTCTGCAGAGACAGAAGGAGAAGGTTCAAGCAAACAAAGACCTCCAAACGTCAAGGGCGGACGGCCTCCAAAGTGATCTCACAACGGTCAAACAACTGTTGGAGGAGAGTGAGAAGGTCACTGTGTGGAGGAAGATTAAGAAAGCCTTCACACCAAAAAGCTGGCGTCAGTATAAGCTGCAGAAGAGGCTGAAGCAGCTGCAGCAGCAGTGACCGTCCCAGCTCCCTCACCCTCCCCCCACCGCCCTGCCCTCGAGGACCGTGGATCATATCCCTTTAACTACCCCACCAAGAAAAAAAGCTAAGGAATAATTTTGTTTGCATTTCTTACTGCCTTTAGACAGTAAGAACAACAATCTTTTTTGTTTTTCAACACATCCTTTACTTTATTCTGTATTACTTACTCTGATATTCTTGTTTATTTTAATGTACAGCACTGTGTGCTACGTTTTTACGTATGAAAAGTGCTTTATAAATAAAGTTTGATTGATTTGATTGATTGACTTAGTTAATAAATTCTTGACCTCTATCAAATGGTTCAGATGTCACTTAATGGTTAACGTATGAAATTTCATACAAATACCACAAATAGTAGAAAAAGTCAAGTAAAATGCTAATTTACAAAGAAATTAAAAACAAAAATATCCTGGGCATTGGACAGTCTTCATTTCTGTTAGCATGCTACAAAATATTGAGCAGTTTCATATCAACAAAGGAAATATTGCATCGAATAAGGGAATTCTGCATTTGTACATTTTTCCTCTTGATTAGATCTGTGTTAAAGTGCAACAACACAATTCTCACAAACATTATTCTTGTGATTGAATGCTACTGTGCAAAACATTCATTTTTGCATTTAAAATCTAAACATAAAAATAGTGTTAAACAAAGGAAACATGTATGTCTTCAATATCTCATCTCAACACAACTCAGCTGTGGTGCTGCTGAAACACTGTTGTTGAGACACAAGATCCATATTTTTGATTGGCTGACTGAATTAGTCTGGCACAGCTTTCACTGCTGATTGGCTGTCTGGCATGCCCTGACTCTGCGTGTAACCAGAGCATGTAACCAATCTGGTGGTGCTGTGGGCGGGACAATGCTGGAGACAGAGTGGTAGGCTGCAGAACGAAAACGCCTCAGGAGCATCATCTGCAGACAGCTGGCTCCTCCTGCTGCAGCCTCCACACCAGAGTGAAGTCCCCGAGAGAGACGGAGACGTTAATTTCTGCAGATTAAGGATGAGTTTTTAAGTTATGAGTCTGATCATCTGATTAACCAAAGAGCTTCTGCGGCGAGAGAGTTTTAAGGCAGATGTGATGAGGGCCAACAAGCATGAGGGAACAAAAATTGTGCTGCTCAATGCTGAAGAAGTTTGCCAACAGACATGGTCACGAAATAAACTGTAACACCAGTCAGACTTGTGGCTGGAACAGGAAAAAAAAGTAGAATTGCTTTGACATTAGGTTGTAAAAAAAGGTTATTATAACGGACACTGTAACATGTTAACACTTTAAACATGCCTTTGTGTTTTTCAGTGTGGACGGTAATATTTATGAAAACAGCTGAGGAAAACCTCTGTGTGTTCTCTGAATATAAATATTTCTATGCTTTAACCAGATAATTAACATGATAAAGCAGATATTACCTATGCTCGAGCAGATTATAAACATGATGAATCAGATTAACACATTAGTGGATAAAAGTAAAGGACTAAAACAAACTGATAAGATGCTATAATTCATTTTCATTAGGTTATTTTTCATAAATAATAATATGGTGTGTCTTGTGCTAAATTAGTATATGAACCGCTGCTTCAAAGGTAACTTAGAGTTGTTTACATGCATTGAAATCACATCAGAATTATTTCGTGATTACTGTCTGGACGTACTATGAGGTTGTTTATGCTTGGGATGGTCCCAAAGTTTGCTGTTTCCTTCAGGTGTTAGCTAACATTGCTAATCACAACAGGAGCTAAAGAGCGAGCAATAACGATGCTGGTCCATCCAAAGGTTCCACAAACATGAAAACATCATGAGAGCTCCACATCATAGTGAATTATTTCAAGAGACATTGTTTAGCCCTGAAGACACTGAAAGAGTTATTTCTATTTATTTGTTTAAAGAAAAAGCCATCAACTGAGATCAAGGAGCAGCACCCATGAGAGAGCTTAGAGCAGCGTTTTTCAACCTTGGGGTTGGGACCCAACGTGGGATCACCTGAAATGTCTAGTAATTGATAAAAAAAATAAATAAATTAGGCTACTGATAAAAATATTTTTAACTAATTATTACGTTTTTTAATGAAAACACCACACACAATCTTAAACAACTGTATTCTATACTTTCACTTCCTCAAATATAAATGTAGTTCCAAAAAAATGCAGCATTTAAAAATAAATGAGCTGGCGCAACTTGATTGAGGCCGCGATCACGTGACTTTACGGTAACTGGTGCTTCAGTTCCCTCGCTTCAACTTAACTCACAAACTTGCAGTCAAGAAGGAAAAAACAGCATAACAAACCTCCATGGTTTGTACAGTACAGCAAACATGATGAAAAACTAATTCTAGAATTAAAATTTCTCTGGGATCCCCAGAAATTTGTGATGCCAAAATGGGGTCACTGACTAAAAAAGGTTGGGAACTACTGGCTTAGATCAAACAACAGGTGATAAGGACTGATCATATAAATCAAACATGTGGGATTAACATAGGGTGACCATACGTCCTCTTTTGCCCAGACATGTTCTTCTTTTTGGTTGTAAAATTATGTCCGGGGGGATTTTATAAAATTCCCTAAAAAGTCTGGGTATTGCTCAGCTTGTTCTCCAGACGAAAGCGTCGCCGGTGACAGAAAAAGATATGCATGATTTAAACTACCGTAACTCCTAGAGTATCCACGCTATCCAAATAATTCCAACGGATTCTGAAAGCTGAGAAGTGGAATTTTCCCTGATATATGGTACATTACGGTAAAGGCCAGATTGAATGAGGGGAGGTACGGGTGTGAGCTGACTGAGCCAGAGAGTAGAGGGGATTTAGAGACAAACATGTATTTATTGGTGTTTTATCAATATTTTCTGTGTAAATAATGTAAAAATATTGTAAATAATGACATTAGTATCAGTCTGGAGTGTTTTCTTGCCTTTCTTTAGTCTAATTATCGCCTAGTTCATCTTTTTTGTCATCATCTTTTTCATTATAGTTCGTTATGGGGCATCGGTGGCGCAGCTAGATAGTGCGCTTGGTCAGTGATCGGGAGGTTGCAGGTTCAAGCCCGGCTCCGGGCAACACATGGCAATGTGTCCTTGGGCAAGACACTTAACCCCAAGTTGCTCCCACTGACCTTTCATGTCATGTAAATGGGCATGAAAGGGCGTGAAAGTGTTAGCTGATACTGATGGATAACTAACATAGAAACTCTGAACCATCAGTGAGTGAATGGGAATGGGTGGATGTGACCTGCGGTGTAAAGCTGCTTTGTGTAGTCAAAGACTAGAAGAGCGCCATATAAGCTCAAGTCCATGTACCATTATAGTTCGTGTCTTATGGATTTCATAAAGAGATAAATAATATAAATGAATAATAATAACATAAAATAAGTTGAGTTTCGGTTTTGTCTTCTCAAAAGTGTTGTACATGATCATTTAGAATTGTTTAAAAAGAGGAACCTGTTGAAAATCCAAATCTCTTTTCCTTTTCTTGTAATTACACACTGTTATAAGCATTTACAAAGTAGGTAGGTACCTTACTATTCAGTACTTAAGTACTTTATTAATCCCTCGTGGGAAAATTTGAGAGTGCTAGACTGTTTTATTTTTATCCGAAAAGCGGTGCAAAATAATTTACTCAAAGGGCATTTTCTGACACAGTTATTGTCAAAACAGGCAGAAAAGCCCGGGCTATAATAAAGCGCTGCACTGGACCACTGGTATTATTCCAATGTACCGACCTGTCAAGATGTTGAGCGTGCATGCAGCATGACACAACACATGCTGCTGAGGGTCCTCTTTTGGGTTTTCAGAATATGGTCACCCTATATAACATCACAGCTGAGAGTCTGATGTTCTGAATTGACTCACCTGCAGACAGGTAAGGTCATGGCGTGACTCTTCTTCCCTCTGAAGAGTTGTTTCTCCATCAGAGCTTCGATGACCTGCTGTCTGGCATCAAACCGCTTCACTCCCTTCAGACACACACACCAAAACCATTAACACACACCTGCAGCTGAACACACACCTGATAACACCCAGAGCACTGACGGTGTACCTGCAGCCAGTCTCCACCAGGGGGCGTCATGGTGCCGTCTCCTGCAATCACAGTGAGGCGAGGCAGAGTGTGTCTCTGAGAGAGCAGGAAGTCAGCCTGGTCGTGAGCTGGAGTCACCTTCGCCGCACCTGGAGAACAGACACACTCATGTATGGGTCACATCAGGGGCTCCTAACAGTTCTTCATGAATCCCCCCACACACACACACAAAAGCATTGCTGTCAAATTTGGATCAATTTTAATCCTTTTCACCAATAAAATCCTGATAAAATGGGCCTACGAACCAAAAATCTCACAAAAAAAACATGGAGAAAGTCCCTGAAAGTCTGCACTCAGTGTTTTAAAGCTGTTTATATTAAAACATGTAGACTGTGTTCTGCTCACCATGAAGCAGAACTTTTATTTTTTTTTTCTTTTATTTTACCTTTATTTAACCAGGAAGTCCCATTGAGATTAAAAATCTCTTTTACAAGAGAGACCTGGCCAAGGTAGCAGCCAATACAGTGTTACAGACTTAGAAAAACAAGACAAAACATTAACAGCACAACAACCCACATTTTAAAACAGGCTTACAAAATGTACAGTGACCTTTCATGAGAAGCAGCTCCACTTCTCTGACACCACACTCTTTATGATCCTTTTAAATCTTCTTCACCGCAGGTCACATCTACTCCTAAGGTCATATGTGAGATGTTGACGTAACCTTAGGTGTAGAAGTGACCCAAAGTGTAGACGTGACATGACCTGAGGTGTACATATGACATGACCTGAGGCTTCGATGTGACCCGAGGCATAGACATGACCTGAGGCTTCGATGTGACCTGAGGTGTAGACCTCACCTGAGGCGTATTCATGATCTGAGGTGTAGTCTTGATCTGAGGTGTAGACCTGAGAGGTCTGTCTCACATACCTGGACCATAAAGCCGGTTGAGGCCTTTCAACAGTACACATTTTTACCTTAAGACACTTTGAGACCTTTGGAAGAAAGAGACCTACTGAGCATGTGCAGTAGGGTCCTCTCATAATACAGGTGCTGTTCTCACCTGTTCCCAGCGTCATGTTGACAGAGTGGTCCGTGATGATGGGCAGCAGTCTGTCTGAGAACGGATGTCGGAGCCGTTTACCATGAACAGCCTGAAATTAAATAAATAAATACATAAATAAGGGATGCACGATATTATCGGTACAACATCGGCCTTAAAATTATATTTATGGTCCAATATCGACATTTTTGCCAATAATTACCACAAACATATTGTTCTTATACATCCTGCATGTTGGCTGTAATATCAGCAAAATACACAAATGTACCATAAAGCTTCGCCTCATCATCACTGCATGGGTACATTTAAAAATCAAGGTCCATTTTTTTAAGAGTCAAATGTTTTTCTTGTTTCGCATCTTTTACCAACACAAACTGACCGTCACATTGAAAATAACAAGTCAATTTTTTTAAAGTAAAGACTTTGTGCTCTTGATGAAAAATACTGGTATCAGTATCAGTGATAATGACTTCAGAAATATTAAATAACTGCAAAACCCATGCCTAAAATAAATGTTGGATCATTTTGTTTCTGCTCTGCAGATCAGACGCCTCTTATATAAACAGAAATCCATCCATTCATTATCTATACCCCGTATCCCTGTTAGGGTCGAGGGGGCTGGAGCCTATCCCAGCTGCCATTGGGCGAGAGGCAGGGTACAGCCTGAGCCAGTCGCCAGCCAATGACAGGGCCACATAGAGAGACAGACAACCATTTATGCTCACACCAATACTTAAGGGCAATTTGGAGTCACCAATCAACCTAATCAGCATCTTTTTGGTCTGTGAAAGGAAGCCAGAGTAGCCGGAGAACCCACACATTCACAAGGGAACATGCAAACCCCGCACAGAAAGGACCTGAACGACACCGGGATCCAACCAGCAACCTTCTTATCCTTCTAATCTGTGGTGTAAGTATGGGTGAAGATATGTTGATCTTTGTAGAACCTGAAAATCAGTAATGTTTGAGCTCATCAGCACGACTCTGGAGCCTCGTGGGTCATGTGACAGGGTGTCCTTTTATTAAGCAACTGGAGCTCAAACATTCTTCAGGTCTGCAGGGGGAACATAAACTCCAACTATTGTTTGTGTTGCACTGAAAAACACATCATAAAAAAAAAAATCCTGAAAAAAACAACAGTTTTTTTAATGTCTGTATTTTATTTTTTAACATTGTTTCAACATTTTACAATGCCAATACTTGTGGCAGTGCCAATGCAAGTTTTTCTTCAATGCCAAGTTTCTTTTTCAATACCAAATCTTACTGTCAGTGTTGTGGCTCCATAAGACTCAACCATGTGATAAATGCTTCTTATCTGTTGTGTTTGGATTACATAACAAATGGACCCCAGTGACTGAACTATATTCTTCTTAATTCAGTTTATGTTCAAGTAAAAAAAAAAAAAAAACATTTGTAAATGCTTCAATCCATTTAATTTTTAAGGTAATGTCCAAACGCTCAAAATACAGCTAAACATGTTATAATAAACACCAGGTTAACATCAATACATGCAACCTAAAAGAGTAATCTGAAACAAGGGTCATTTCAAATCACTGAAACAGTTCTGTGTGGGTCTTGTCCGTGTCTTTGTGTGTGTGTGTTTGGGTGTTGTATGTGTCTGTGTTGTGTGGTGTTCTATGTGTCTGTGTTGTTTGTGTGGGTGTTCTATGTGTCTGTGTTGTGTCAGCTAGTGTTGTATGTGTCTGTGTGGTTTGTGTGGGTATTATTTGTGTCTGTGTTGTATGTATCTGTGTTATTTGTGTGGGTGTTGTATGTGTCTGTGTGGTTTGTGTGGGTGTTGTATGTGTCTGTGTTGTTTGTCTGGGTGTTGTGTCTGTGTTGTTTGTGTGGGTGTTGTATGTGTCTGTGTGGTTTGTGTGGGTGTTGTATGTGTCTGTGTGGTTTGTGTGTGTGTTGTATGTGTCTGAGTTGTATGTGTCTGTTATTTGTGTGAGTGTTGTATGTGTCTGTGTTCAGGGTTCGTACACTTTTTTCATGGTCAAATTCAAGCACTTTTCAAGGACTATCAAGGTCAATTTTCAAACTTTTCAAGTACTGTAAGCAGTTGTAAATTGCATAATGTGATAGAATTCATGCACACACAAAATGGCGATTTCACTGTTTTATTATTATTTATTATTATTTTGATTCTTAAGCATTTTATTTCATGGGCTGCAATATAAGCAACTGCTCCCAAACGCAGCATCACCGCTGCCTCCTCCCTCAACCAATAGTAAAGTGTCTTTACAACACGTGAGCCTGCTCCTGCTGCTGCCTACTGTAGATGAGTGAGGAAAGAGTGAGTGAGAGTTACGGCGCAGGAACATCTGCGGTAAGAAGAGTGAAACGGATTTTACCACAGACAACCGCGTTTTTTTGGTGACCAATGCAGAAATAAAGTCCCATCTCTCCACCTGCAAAAACAAACCCAAGCACGAAAGCTAATTCAATTTTTCTTCCTATTGGGGAAAGAGTGGCTTCGATGTCCTGCTAAGCTCATATTTCTGCATCAAGCACAAACGCAGTATTTAAATGGTCAAATTAAATGTAATACACCGTAAGAAGCACAAAAAACACATCCCAAAACGCCTGCCCTCACTTACCACCTATTATGCACATTTGATCAAAGCAGAGTCCCCATGCTACATCATATGAGATGTTGAAACGTGTTGAACGTTTTTAACAGCTATACTGAAAACAGACACTTCATCCTCTAAATTTGAGCCCTTTTGTGTTGTATAACACATAAAATCAATGACTGACTTAAACTACAGCCATTATCAGACAATGCTAAGTGTTCATTTACAAAAAATAACCTGCAAAACGCTCTTTAAAGTTAATGAATGCAATAAACATTTTGTGAGTAAAATCATGTCAGAGAATTATGATCTCAGTTCCAAGCAAAATAATTGTGATTCACATTTTTGCCAGAATAGTGCAGCCCTAGTACGTGTCATCCCACACACTGTATTAAGACATCATAAAGTAAGAGAGGCATGATGATTTGCACTGGTTTGGCTAAATTATATCAGATGTAGTCATGTAAGTTTTAAACCTTAACAGGGCACATCAGCCTAATGCTTTTCTAAGCATTCATTTTTTCACATCTTTTCTTCTTGACATTGTTATTGATACTGTTATTAATAACCACCAGCCGTACCGCTGTCAACCGCTGGGTGTTTGTAGCTAGGGGCAGGTTATCACATGACCGCGGTCCGTCTGTAGGGTCTCGTGCCTTCGTATCCAGCGGGAGAGCCTCCCAATCCGCGGCCGTCGGCCCAGGCACGACTCGGTATTTTTAGATAAGACTCGTCACCGACCGCGGCCATGTGATAATCTGCCTCGAACAACAAACACCCCACGGGTGACGGCGGTATGGCTGGTGGGAATCATCACACCACCTACATGTTACGTGGAACAGTGCCTTCTACATCACACATGCATGCCTAGCATATAAAAAGGTGGTTAGCATAAACAAACAGTAGGCTAATTCACCTGTAGGGCTAACAGGGTATCTCTGATATGGCTGGAGAGTGCCGACTCTCCCATGGCAAAAAGGCTGATCTCCTTTTTGCAGACTTTGCAGCAGGCTACTTGTGGATTTGCGCCATGTCTTATCCATGGTTTATATTTTTCAATATCCAGCCAACGGTCATTGAACTGACAGCCTCCCGGCATGTCGGGCTGCGCACTGTCCTCTAGGGGGGGACGTCACGTCGCACATGACAACTGACCAGCATGTCACACACAAGGTCTTCAGGGAGAACGTTTTTTTTCCCCCATTTCACTATTTTTATTCTCTCTTTAAGTTTGATCTGTTGAGCCAGATTGCTGTTAATTGTAAAATTTATATGATTACGATTTCAAGCATTTACAAGCACTTAGATCCAAAATTCAAGCACTTTCCAAACCTTGAAAACACAACATTAAAATACAAGCATTTTCAAGGATTTCAAGGACCCGTACAAACCCTGTGTGTTATTTGTGTGAGTGTTGTATGTGTCTGTGTTATTTCCGCTAGTGTTGTATGTGTCTTTGTGGTTTGTGGTGGGTGTTGTATGTGTCTGTGTTGTTTGTGCAGTTCTTGTATGTGTCTGTGTTGTTTGTGTGTCTTGTATGTGTTTGTGTGTGTCTTGTATGTGTCTGTGTTGTTTGTGTGAGTGTTGTATGTGTCTGTGTTGTTTGTGTGGATGTTGTTTGTCTGTTCGTGTCTGCATTTTATATGTATGTTTGGTTTACCAGACAGGTCAGCACAGAGAGTGTATTTGCAGGTGTGGCCAACATCTACTCACAGCAGACCTGACATGTCTTTGCGTTGCGAGCTGATTTCTCAAAGTCTGTAGCTTCAGATGGAGTGCATACGAGGCCAAACAGAATGCACATTGCCTTCAGCAGATCTTGAATGTTGTCCATCATGATTTCTCCCTCAATGATTCTCACTGAGGCTGGGCTGAGATGCAGGGAAGATGTTGACACAGTATCTCCATGCTCTATGAGAAGTATCCCGATGTCGAGGTCATGAAAGGAATCATCATCATCAGAGTCCTTAATAAAAAATAACATACAAGCACAATCATTACATTAGAATTCTCATTTGAAAAACAACTTTAATCAATGTAAAAGTGTTGTGGTGAAAATTATAAGAAAGACTTACTCACAAAGCCTGCTTTGAAGAAGTTTGTGGGTTGTCCCCAAGGATGACAGGAAGCCCTCTGAGCACCTGTGTTTGGATCACAGTCGGCTCTGTAGTTTTCTGGGGATTATACACAATAACACAAGTTACATAGTTATATAGCTAAAATGAAAAACAAATTATCAATAAAAAAGCTCAACAGTTTATTTGACATAATCAGGTGAAATGGGGGTCAGAGGATCTTCACCTGATATTTTTAAACTTGTATCATTTCTTTCCTGCATTCTGATCATTTTTAACACACAATTTTATAACAATCATGAGGTGGTCTTGTGATCTATGTGGTGCTTTCTAAAATCTCATCAGTGTTTTTAAAGCTTATCTCACTTAAATAATTAATCATTTTTATTTTTATGTCTTAAAATCTTTTCAAAAATATGTCAGATGAACATGTAACACAGTTACTCACACACACCTGAGTTTGTAGTTACTGAATGACAGAGAGACTGACAGCTATCACATCACAGCAGACATGGTAATAAAAAAATCCTCCTGATATATTTGTGTAAAAATCCCCCCATCTCAAAAACGAGGTCACAATTCTGCTGAATTCACCGTCTTCTCTGTTTCTCTTGTCCCGATGAAGCTTTCACAGCAGCAGCTGATGTTTTTAAAGTAAAAGAGTTTATCAAAACATCGATTAGATCAGCTGCATAACATGTTTGAAAATGTTCTGAATGCCGCAGGTGAGCTCACAGCTAAAGATGCAGCAGCGTCCTGCTCTCCCCCTGCTGCAGGTCACACAGAGGTCATGGGAGGAGCACACATGACGCAAGTCACAGTTTACAGGATGTAAAAAAGGAAGAAATAATCAGTTAGTGAGGAAAAAAAAGCACATTTTCTGCAGATATTGCTAACACGTGCAGAAATGACATCCATAAATCAGAGTGAAATACAAGTCAAAGAGACAGTTTTTTAGCTTCTCTGTCCTCTGAGTCCAGACAGACTCTGGTGAGGGTCAGAGGAGCCGCGGGCTGCCAAACGGCGCAGTCTGTACCGGCTCTGCGCCGACTTAGATCAGTGCTCATTGCTGCGTCCTGTCCCGTCCCGCCCGGATACCGTTCTAACGCAGCACCCCCGCCGGTCGGACAGAGTGTCCGCCACGGCATGCGCCATGACAGTGCCGTGCCCTAATCCCGGTGCAGAGACTCGAAGGCGCACAAACACACTTTGCTCAGTACGTGTGCGCTGGGACACGTCAATGGCGGATGTAATAGAACGAGGAGAATCTCTCGGCCACAACAGTGTCCGCTTTAGTACCGCACAAAATGACGGAAATATCAATGACACAGTTGCGCACACTCGCTAGTGTGTGAGCCATCCTCAAACTGTTAACACTGAGCTAACTTTAACATTTAGGCTGGCTAACTCTGTTCTGGGTGGACGTTAGCTAATGCTAGCCATAAGTATCTGCACCAATTCACACAGTAACATTACACAGAAAAAAGCAGCATTAACAAGTTCTTCCAAGCGTTTGGATATTAAAAGTTCCAACAAAGACAATTACACTAAAACAATAATTTTAGATGTCTGTACGTGTCCCGCCAAGTGTAGAGAGCCGTTGACGCATCGTCAGACGCTGCGTCCTCACGAGACCGTGCAGGAATTTGAATAAGCCCCGCCCCTTTCTTATAAAATTAAACATACCGGGTTATCTCTACTGAACATGATTAGTGCAATAAATCTCTCCAGCTAAATAGTACAATCAATAATGTTGTTTAGTAATGAAAGCAGGTTTTTACAAAACATAAAACAATTAGTAATGATCACTCAGAAGTTTAAGTAGAAAAAAAATCTGGGTTTACAGTGCATCAGCCAATCAAAAAATAACATACAGCTTCATATCAGCCAATCAAAAAATAGCATACATCTTCATATCAGCCAATCAGAAAATAGCACAGCTGTATCCGGGTAAGATACAGTTGATCTGACCACAGAGGACGCATACTGCCTTATCACATGAGTACAGTAAGTTATCTCATAATTTGGTTTTGTAGCGCACTGATTAATGAAATTACTTCTTGTACAGAAGGGAAACAACGACAGCTTATTCTTATTCTTCCTCCACACCTACCATTAAACAGTAAAGCAAAGTCCAATCACATTGACATACAAACTGTGGTTACCAGGCATCACATTAAAGCAAAATCATCAATGTTGAGTTAGTGAAGTTAATATTTCTACTTAGAACGTGAGACATGTTTGGCTATAATCAAAATCAAAATTGCACATTTTTAGTTTGACAGAACAATGTCAAAATGCTGGAGGTAAATAATAATAATAAGAGCAATAATAATTTGTATTATTATGTTGCATCATTACTTGATGTAATACACTAACGTCTCAAAGTAACAAGACCCATTAGGTAACTGTGGGGGCAAAAAAAAGCACCTGAGTACTTTTTTTTTTAAATTCATTTTTTACAAACAGATATAAAGGGAATATACATTATATATATATATATATAATATATATATATATATATATATATATATATATATATATATATTTCTGATACCTCATAATTCATGCCTACCACAAAAGAGAAAAAACAGAAGCAAATTAGACAGAAAGATAAAATAAAACAGAAAAAACACATCATACAAATTCACAAAATTACACTGACATACACAACCCCCCCCCCCAAAAAAAAAAAACAGGTAATACAGTCAGACCTCACTGTTATTGTAGTCCCTTGATCGTAGATTATCGTAAATTATTTTACAGTCAAAATTCATCTGATAATGCCATGTTTTTGTAAAGTCTGAGGTTCTGCCTTTGCTTTTGTAGTAAATTCTATCCATGACAAGGTAGCTTTAAAGTTCATTCCACCATTGGACAGTTGATGGCGTTTTAGATGTTTTGCAGTTTAAAGCTATATATTTCCTTGCAGTTAACGAGGCAAGATCTATACATCTGCATTCATAATTATTCCATTTGTCAGACTTATTAGTTCCCAAAAGACATAAACGTGGTGAAAGGCTAACAGTTACATGTAAGCACTGAGATATTAATTTGATAACAGATTTCCAAAATGATGACAGTAAGTCACATGACCAGAACATGTGAAGAAAAGTAGCTCTGTGTTTCTTACAATGCCAACACAGAAATGATATCTCACTGTTCATTTTATTTAATTTCTTTGGAGTGCAATAAACCCTGTGAATTATCTTAAATTGTGCTAGTTTGTGTCTTAAATTATAAGAGCATTTATTAACTTTTCTACAAATAGCAGACCAATCTTCTTGCTTGAGTTCCATACAAAGATCTTGTTCCCATTTCTTTCTCAAACAGTCTGTATTTGCCATTGAACTCTCTGCAAGTAATTCACAAATTCTTGAATTACTTTATTCTTATTCTCCTCTCTACTGTTTAGAATAAGATCAATTTTTAATGGCCTGGGTTTTTTCAAAGAACCTTGCTCAGTATTTACTACATCCTTAATTTGAAAGAATCTAAATGTATGTGAAGAAGGAATTCCATAGTTGTGCTGAAGCTCAGTAAAAGACAAAAAAGTCCCATTTTCAAATAAATATAAAATTTCCTTTATGGCTTTCTCATACCGTAGTTTGAATGTATAATCTTTACAACATAAAATGCTTGGGTTTTTCCATAGTGGAGCGTGAGGTGAGAACGTATTTGTATAGCCTATTATTTAAGCACCTGACTACTAATTAGTAGATGATTGATTACTTTTAATTTTAATCCTTTAATCCTTCATAAACTATCATACCCAAAGGCCTGCACGTCACTCCCCCGATGTAAGCCAGCAAAAATCTCACTGTGACCTGAGATCAAAACTTCAGAGCCCTGCAGTGGGGCTTTGGAGTGCTCAGTCTCTCATTCTGGTGCTTTACCTCTTAATAACACAGTCAGCTGACAGTCACTCATGAACAGTTACTGAAACGGCTTTCACACTGGCACAGTTCTGGTTCTGGAGCTGGTTCTGTTCTGGACTCTCAGAACCTTGGTGCTTTTTTAGTGTACCAGCCTGCATTCATATCGGTTTAAGTGGAATGAAAGTGGGAGGGCGTTATTACTCAGGCAGAAGAGAACAACACACCGGCAAAATGGCAGAGCCGTCAATATTCTTAAAGCGTTTGTTGCTTTACTTTAATCAAGAAACAACAACGAAAATCAATATTTACTCTTTGATTCCCGCCATCCTCTTCAGCACAAGCTGGGTGTCACCAGAACCCTCAACCACCGGGCTGAGAGTGTTCCTACAAGGAAGGAAGGAAAGGAAAAGAGGAACAGAAACACATTAGAGAAGCCCTGAAAACCTGTGGATACCCAAAGTGGGCCTTTTTGAAGAACAAGAAAAGAAAGGAGACGGAGCATGAAAGGGAAGAGAGACGCAAGAACATTGTGATTCCTTATGTTGCAGGTTTATCCGAAAAACTTAATAGAATCTTTGGCAAACACCACATTCCTGTTCACTTCAAGCCTGGAAACACACTAAGGCAGAAGTTGGTCCATCCCAAGGACAAAACACCAAGACATAAACAGAGCAATGTGGTGTATGCAGTCCAGTGCAGTGAGGAATGCTCAGACCTGTACATTGGGGAAACTAAACAACCACTTCACAAGCGTATGGCTCAACACAGGAGAGCCACATCCTCAGGTCAGGACTCAGCAGTCCACCTTCACTTAAAGGACACGGGACACTCTTTTGAGGACAGCAATGTACAGGTGTTGGCGAGAGAAGATAGATGGTTTGAAAGAGGAGTTAAAGAAGCCATCTTCACCAGACTGGAGAAGCCTTCCCTTAACAAAGGTGGTGGACTCAGACACAACCTCTCACCTACATATAATGCAGTGCTAAGCTCTCTCCCCAGGAAGCTCTCCAAACACTCACACCTGGGCACATGTGACCATAACACCTCACATGACAGGGGGAGTTAACGACCCATTCAGGGTAACGACTCTCAGGGGTTACATCACCCTGGGATAAGTTTCTATGAGTCGTTCTCCAACTCCTCCCTCCCTTTGTTGTTGTTTTCTCCTCTAGCAAGATAAATATCTGCTTCCAGCACCAGCCATTTGGAACTGAAGAAGCTTCTTGGATGAGAAGTGAAAAGTCTTCCCAACAAACTCTACACAGTCCAGTTGCCTTGTTTGAATCTTCAAGATGACCATGACCTGGATGAATGAGAATCTACACAGACGTGTCAAGAAACAACTGTTGATGATGAGGAGGCGAAGAAGATATACGTAGAAGGCATCTGGTATGTAAAAAGTGTGTGTGTTCCTCTACGTCCTCGACTTCCTGTTAATTTTATCAACACAGAGTATGACATAGTCAGTGATGATGTCATGTTTTGTGAACTGGAATCAACTTTTCAGATTCTGAACCAAGTTTTCACCGGTCTGAACACACCAGCCGGTTCAAAATCAGGTTCATGAACCAGAACTGGAACAGAGCCATGCCGATGTGAAAGCCCTCATGAGGCTTTGGAGTGTTAAGTCTCTCTTTCTGGTGCTTTAACTCTTCACAACACAGTCACCCATTAACATAGTCACTCATTAATCCGTAACACCAAGACAGTTTTGTTGGTGCGTTGAGGATGAGATCTGACCTCGGATCATCAGTTGCCCACACGTATCTGATGATAACATTAGTTACTGGTGTTTATTTTGTTAGTTTTAATCAGAATTAATGTTACTGGCGCCATAGTTACAGTTTCATTTTCACACGTCATTGTATCCAGCCTCAGGTCTTTCCTCTAGTAACACTCCTGTACCATGAAGGCAAGCACTGAAACAAAAATACATCAAACACCAGTCAACGCAACACAAGGACAGCCAAGTGTGTCTCCAGCCTTCAGGTTAGTTAATTAAATAATGTGCCTCTAAAAAGGCCGATAAGGGGAAATAACTCTGCATTGATGGACCACAAGAGGAGGGGGAGAGGAAATGAAGCGTGCATTGTCCCCAACCTTAGTGACCCCTCAGAGCATTTTCCTGAAAGATACGTTCCTTTTTATTCTGAAAAAACCTTTCACCTAAAATTTTGGCCATTTCTGTGATGTTCTGCGTTTGTATTGAAGTCTGCATTAAATTAAATAAAGTTCGTGTGCACGTCATCGAGTCAGAGCTTTTTGGTGGTTTTCACAGCCACAGCCCACTTCAGATTCAGTTGAAAAAAAATGCCACCCATTATCATATTTCCTTTGGATGGTTTCATTTTCATGGTATTTTGAAGTGAATCCCTTTAAAGGCCTGAGCTGTCCTCATGTCTTTTTGTCACAGCTGACACAGCTATGACTTATGCCCATATCACACTAGCAGCATTTTGTTTGTGTGTATTTGCTGTGCATGTCAACTCTGGCTCACAGCTTTCACACCAGGCATATGAATGTCACAGCTCTATCTCTGAGCTTTATTTGAAATTTTTGGAAGAACCACAATAAATCTCCCCACAAGGAACCTGATTCATGAATAACTCACCTGAAACCTGCAGAATGAAAGCACGAACAAGGAGAGTTTCTTCAGAGAGGACACAAACTGAAGCTTTAACTCTGAGGGGCACAGACAGGAAGAGGAACTGGACGGGTTATGTCTTTACTGTGACATATCCTACTGCTGAGGACATACCTGAAGGAAGAAAGTAAACATGGCTCTATATTTGTCACTTTCTGTCTGTTTTTGCCAAGAAACGCTCTACATGCCTGCAAATTTGAGACTGGCTTACAAACGAATGGCTCACTCACATCTGTGAATTCTTATTGTTCACATAAAAGAGCTGTTTAAGAGACTCGACCCGTCCTGTCATATGTACAGAGTTTTCATGAGGACGGATGCGTTCACTGAAACAAAGCTGTCTTTACAGAGGACATTTTCATCTCTGTGTGGGCGGGGCCTGAGAGCCACGCTGTGCATTATGGGAAGGTGCTTGGCTGGATTGGCTACCTACAAAACTCCTAAAGGTTTGTGTAGCTTGCTGGGTTAATTGTGTCCTCATTGTACCGTAAATTTCGGGCTATTAAGCGCACCTGAATATTAGCCGCACCCACTAAATCTAAAAAAAACAGTTTACATATCCAGGCCACACTTGTCTATTAGCCGCAGGTGTCCAGTGATCGGAGCTGGTCGGGAGCGTGTGGAGAAGGACTTAGGCCAGAGTGCTGAGCGGTTTTTTCTAAAAAGCTGATCTTTGCTCCTTCCTGCTCCAATTTTGCTCTGGTACCGCTCACACCATGCATCTGAAGGGTTGAAATTTGAGTGGAAGATGGAGCGATAATTAACGGAGCGGCGTGCATCCCCTCTGAGTGGACGAGCGGGCCAAGGAACAGCTCTGTGCGTGAGTGGGACATTTCATCGCTCCACTCCGCTCACATGCTCTGGCACTGTCCATGTTGTAACACGAGATATTTACACACATATATTACACACAGAAAGATTTTGTAACTCTAAATTAAATCTGATGTGACGAGGCTAAATGTAATGTAAAAAACCTTTAAATTAGCCGCATCATTGTTTAAGCCACAAGGGTTCAAAACGTGGGAAAAAAGTAGCGGCTTGTAGTCCGGAAATTACGGTTCTTAAACCTCTTCAGGAGTAGACAGGAAGCAAGCAGAAACCAGGCGAGCTCAGTGTTCATGTTTACGCTCCCAAACAATCTAGGTGTGAAGATGACCTTGGACCAAGGACAAAGACAAAGTGAAAAGGGACAAAGGGACTCAGTTAAACTGACTGGGGATCCAGCCTGCTGTACGTGTGCGGTCCCCGTGGGGCAAAGAGCATTGTTGACTTATTTTTAGGGATGGGTGACATATGGATTAAAATCAATTAATTAAAATGTTTTTGAATTAATTATTATTGTTATTATTATTGTTATTGTTATAATTATTATAATTATCATTAAGTGTTATGTTTGTATACTGTATATATGTATACATAAATATATGTATGTATATTTATGTGTGTATATCTGTGTATGTATTAATATATATACATTTATATATTTCTCTTCTACCTCTTTTATTTTTATTTATTTATTTATAGAGTTTTTCCCTTTTCCACTTTCTTTTTTCTTTCTTTTACTATTATTACTATTATTGTGCCTTTTGACTGTCTAATAACAGTTGTTTTTTAAAAAAATATTATTATTACTATTATTACTGTTATTATTATCATCATGCAAGCCTTGTTACTCATTATTATTGCCTTAACCACCATTAATATTATAACTATCTTTGTAAAATACAACTGTGAATACTACCAATCATATACTTAAGTAACACAAACACAAACACAAACACAAATGTTGTTGTTCACACATTGTTTGTCTGTCTGTCCCATTGTATTATCTCTAATTGTTGCAGAAGATTTAAAGAATAAAATTTGAGACTTTTTTCTTTGACTCTGTCTCTTATTTTGGCTGCCCCCCCCTACACTTAAGTTAAATCAAAGTTAAAGCCTTTTCCTAATGTTTCCCTCCAACAGAGACACAATAACAGCCTGTCAGCAGAGACTTCCCTCTCCTCAGCCACTTCGTCCAGCTCCTCCCGGGATCCTGAGGCATTCCCAGGCCAGCTGAGAGACATAGTCCCTCCAGCGTGTCCTGGGTCTTCACGGAGGTCTCCTACTGGTGGGACATGCCCTGAACACCTCACCAGGGAGGAGTCCTGATAAGATGTTCAAGGCCACTTCATCTGGCTCCTCTCAACGTGGAGGAGCAGCAGCTCTACTCTGAGCCCCTCCCTGATGACTGAGCTTCTCGCCCTGTCTCTAAGGGAGAGCCTGGACACCCTGAGGAGGAAACTCATTTCAGCCGCTTGTACCTGCGACTCCTTTTCTTTCGGTCACTACCCACAGCTCGTGACCATAGGTGAGGGTAGGAGTGATGGAATAATTAAATTGATAAAACTTCCACTTGAACATTTGTTGACTCGATTTTTCATGAAATGAAAGAGTCCAACCTGGTTGTGTGTCATGTTAAAACTAAATGGGAGAAAATGATGGTGAAAAAGATGCTCAAACCATTTAGAGAAAGTCTAAGTACATTGATGTCACTTGGATAAACACAAAATCACAGAAACAGGGTTAGAGTCACTTCAGGACTTCATCTGAGACTCAGACTGATTAATGGCTCCAAAAGTTTAATGTAGGCATCTATAAATGTAAAAGAGACCCGAAACTACATTATGCACAATTAACATAATTAAATTAATCAGGTCTACAGAAAAATGACTGAAAACTAACAATAAATGACTTAACGTTGCTCTCTGACACTCTGACTGGAGCTGTAGTCCGTCGCGCAAATCATGACATCAGTGCAAAGCCTCTATTTGTCTTTAACGAGATCAAATACTAACAAGAAAATTACCTGTAGGGAAGGTTCTGGTGTCGGTGTAGACGAGCCTGCCTACTTTAAAATACACACTCGGGATAAAACTCACTCATGACTGGATGGAAACAGCTCTTTTTTAGCTCTTTTTTTATATTTTACTCCAATAAACTATTTTGTACAGTTTCTAGCCTTTTCCTATCTTTTTGACCTTTCTGCTCTTCTTAAGAAGACATTTCTTGTGTTTCATATATTTCCCATGGATATTTTTTTTCTTTTTTAACTATCAACGCTACCAGGAGGCAGTTGTAAAGCTACCGGCAGACTGTTTTTTCTCAAGAAATGCTACCAAGAGCCGGTTTCATCAGCTTTCCAAGGGAGGAACTACTGGCTCTAAAACCAAAAAGATGAGGTAGGATTTGACACCACAGGAGGAGACCCGGCTCTGTGGTTGGCGTGAGGCTGGACTCTTTGGTGATGGTGTCAGAGGAAGGAGCTCTGGACAGGCTGCTGGACATTTTGGACGATGCCTGTTACCCTCTACACGCTGTCATTGGAGACTAGAGGAGCCTGTTCGGCCCAGGACTGCTGCCTCCCAGGTGTTGGGCTGTCAGGCTGGGGGACTCTTTTGTCCCCCGGCTGTCGGGTTGGGCAACTCCTCGAGGGGACGGAGGACTGGAAGGATCAGTGGCCGTTAGCCAGTAGCCATTTTTTATTTATTGATTAATTTAATTTAATTTAATTTAATTTGATTGTATTTTATTTTACTCTATTAATATTTTTTTATCTATTTATTTAATTTTGTTTTTATTTGTTTTGATTTATATGTTTGTTTATATCTTTCTTTTTTATGTATCTTTTTGTCTACTTTTTGTAACTGCCATTAGAATTCTAATTTCCCTGAGGAGTTTTCCAAAGGGATTTTTAAAGTACTATCCAATCTAATCTAATCTAATCTCATCTAATGAGCAAGTGCTCAAAATCTGTGAGGAAAATTTTGTTCAGCTTTGGGACATGTTTTGATAGCATAAAGACAAACCTTGTTTATGTCATTTCTGTCATATGAAGGGATAAAATCAATCAAAATCAGAAATTTAGTCCTATGACAAAAAATGATGGTTCCCCTAGAAAAGACTGAAAATGGTTTGATCATAGGGACATGTTAAACTAAGGTGTGTCCTGTAATTAGCATCAAAGGTGTCTTCAAGCTTGTAATCAGTCAGTCTGCCTATTTAAAGGGAGAAAAGTTGTCACTGTGCTGTTTGGTATCGTGGTGTGTACCACACTGAACATGGACCACAGAAAGCTAAGGAGAGAGTTGTCTCAGGAGATTAGAAAGAAAATTATAGACAAGCATGTTAAATATGAAAGGCTATAAGACCATCTCCAAGCAGCTTGATGTTCCTGTGACTACAGCTGCACATATTATTCAGAAGTTTAAGGTCCACAGGACTGTAGCCAACCTCCAAACCAAGAGATTAGGGGTGAACTCCAAGGTCAAGGTACATCAGTACCATCCATCGCTGTTTGAGCCAAAGTGGACTTAATGGAGGACATCACTGTTGAAAGCAAATCATTAAAAGCAAGACTGGAATTTGCCAAAATGCATATTGACAAGCCACAAAGCTTCTGGGAGAATGTCCTTTGGACAGATGAGACAAAACTGGAGCTTTTTGTCAAGTCACATCAGCTCTATGTTCACAGACACAAAAATGAAGCATACAAAGAAAAGAGCACTGTACCTACTGTGAAACATGGAGGAGGCTCAGTTATGTTCTGGGGCTGCTTTGCTGCATCTGGCACAGGGTGTCTTGAATCTGTGCAGGGTACAATGAAATCTCAAGACTATCAAGGCATTCTGGAGCCAAATGTGCTGCCCAGTGTCAGAAAGCTTGGTCTCAGTCACAGGTCATGGGTCCTCCAACAGGATAATGACCCAAACACACAGCTAAAAACACCCAAGAATGGCTCAGAACAAAACATTGGACTATTCTGAAGTGTCCTTCTATGAGCCCTGATCTAAATCCTATTGAACATTTGTTGAAGGAGCTGAAACATGCAGTCTGGAGAAGACACCCTTCAAACCTGAGACAGCTGGAGCAGTTTGCTCATGAGGAGTGGACCAAAATACCTGTGGACAGGTGCAGAAGTCTCACTGAGAGTTACAGAAATCACCTGATTGCAGTAGTTGCCTGTAATTATTCTGTAATTATTAATAATAATTCTAATTATTACTTTTGTTAGTTTCAAGTTATTTCGGTGACCATGTGTGCTTTTCTTTCTTTAACGGAAGTGTACCAACAATTTTGTCCACGTCTGTACATACACTGTCAAAAGAAATCGAAGAGCATTGTTTTTACCATTGTCTTTCATTTATAAGATAAGATGCCACCCAGTTTACATACTTAAACTACAAATAAATACATAAAACAGAAACACAATATAAATACCCTAACCACAAAATAAAAACCCTGTAAATAAGTAAATAATAATAATCTATTTGGTATTATCAGTTGGGCATTGCTTTAAATTTGAATCAGTGACAGCTTTCCATTTTAAGATTTAATAGTAATAGCTAGTTTTAATTTAATTATAGTGAAGGTGAATTGTTTTCCCAATTTTGTTGCGCCCCCTGGAGGCCACGGCGCCCCTGGCATTTGCCTATATTGCCTAATGGGCCAGTCAGCACTGGTCTGGACTCTAGTATGTCATGAACATAACCGACGATCATTGAGTTCCTGTGCTTTAAAAGCCCCATAAAAAGTCTGTGAATATTTGCTCATGTGCTTTGATCGTTTTAGACAAATTGAGGAGGGAGGGGCCTCGCGCTGGTCTTCACCCAAGTTCTCCAAATGACTGAATCCGCCCCTGCGAGCAGCAACAAGAGAGGAGAGATAAGCAGCAAGTTTGCAGAAGTGAGCGAGAGATCAGACCTGGAGGACTCTCCCTCTCCCTGTCATGGCTCAGGTCTCTCCCTCCTTGGCCCGGGTCAGTTCTGCCGCTGGCTGAGCTGATTTAACCCGCTCTCCCGGGGCTGGCTCGGTGCTGGTCTCGGTTTCTCGGGGCAGTCTCCTTCTCGGTGCACGGTGGGCTGCTGCTGCGCTGCCGTAGAGGAATGCAGCAGCTCGGTCCGTCTCCGTCAGACTCGGCTCTGTCTGTCTGGATCCTCCACTCAGCAGGCTCTGCTTTAAGGGGACATACTCCGGCTCGGCTCGGCTCGGCACGGATTTGGCACGGATTCCCAGCACTGAGGTAAAAAGGCTTTTCTCCCTGTTGAATGCGGTATTTGGATAACCTTGACTGAAGACGCGTTAGGAGCTCTCGGCCGGGTTAAAGCTCCCTGAGGTGAAGCGGTTTGATTTTGATGACAGAGAATCGGATTTATTGTTGACAGATTTAAACCCCGCCCCTCTCACCGGGCTGTCAGGTACACTCATCATACATCAGACTGCTCATATCATGGAGATCAACTTGTGGCTTCTGACTAGGGCTGGGCGAGAGGGCTGAAACCATGGGATGTTTTCAAGTGAAAAATGAACCATAGTGACAGAAAAGATGATGAATCCTAAAATGTAAATGAATGGCTACAGGCCTACATGATGTACCAAAGATATTACATGACGAATACACTCACCGGCCACTTCGTTAGGTACACCATGCTAGTCTCGGGGTAGGACCCATCTGTCCCCTCTTCATGGCATACATTCAACAAACATCCCTCAGAGATGTTGGTCCATGTCTCCGTGACAGCATCACACAGCTGCTGAACATCCACGATGATAATATCCTGCTCCACCACATCCCAAAGGTGTTCTATTGGATGGAGATCTGGTGACTGTGGAGGTCACTGGAGTACAGTGAACTCATCGTCATGTTGGAGAAACCAGTGTGAGATGATCTGAGAACATGGTCCACTGTGGTCATAAAGGGATGGACATGGTCAATAACAATACTCAGGTAGGCTGTGGGGTTTAAACCATGCTGAGGTGAGACTAAGGGGCCCAAAGTGCAGCCTGAACCGCTGATCCATGGCAGCATGAATCCATGCTTTATGTTGTTCACACCAAACACTGAGCCTACATCTGAATGTGGAGAAGAAATCCAGACTCATCAGACCGGGCAACACTTTTACAGTCTTCTGTTGTCCAGTTTTGCAGAGTCAGACCCTCAGTTTCCTGTTCTTAGCTGACAGGAGTGGCACCTGGTGTGGTCTTCTGCTGCTGTATCTACTTAAAGGCTGAGAGTGTTGTGTGTTCAGAGATGGTCTCCTGCAGACCGAGGATGATAAAAGTACTTATTTGAGATCCTGTTGCCTCTCTATCAATTTAAAACTAGACAACAAGACCTTTTTGTCAAGAGAGCTGCTGCTCCCTGGATATTTTCTCTTCCTTAGACCATTCTAAAAAGTATCTCAGCAGTTTCTGACAGATCAGCAAGTCTGGCACCAACAACCATGTCACATTTTATCTCTTAAATCAACTTTTCTCTCCATCCTGATGCTTCTGTTTGAACTTCAGCAGGCTTCAGACAAAGGTCTTCTCTCTCTTTTGGTACATTAAAACAATAATTACATGACGGTTATGAACTTACTGATATTTCTGATTTTTAAAATGATCATTTTTGAAACTTCTGGCTGCCTCAGTTTGGGAAATATTTGCCATCTTTGTCAAAATGGTTTAACTTAACTAACAAAAGACTATCAAAAATTTAAAAGACAAAAAGAAAATCATGAACACTTTGAGCTGAGTAGATTTTTTGTTACATATTTGGCATCACACTGTCCACAGTGCATAAAAATCACTGTAAATGTTTTAGTGCTGAAACATTGATATTTTTTGTGCTGGACCTGTTCAGCAGTTTTTTTCTTTTACAAAGAAACCTTCACAGATATAAATACTGCCTGATACTTGATGTTAAAGACGTCTTTTTTGCTGCTGAGGCATCAATCAGACATCAGATTTTGTTTTTTATCTTCAACTAAAGATATGAATGTTCCTTATAATAAAAACTGACTAAGCTGATGGACTGTCTTGTAGTCAATAAGCATATCACTTTAAGGGGCTGTCCACACTGAGACAAATTCAGGCGTATAGTTTTTAGTCGTACAAGCATTTCATCCACGTGGATACAGCGTTTAGGTGTCTGAAAATGACATTTTTAAAGGGATATGCCAATTTCTTTTTGTTTTCGTGTCTTGCCTCACTCCCAAGTCCATGACAAGCAGATAGACACCATTCTTTCAACTGCGTGTGCCGTAACAAGGAAGAGACGGACAGAGCTCGCCCACTGCTAATAAGCTTAGCTCAAACCCTGGGAGTCAATGAGTAGTGTTAGCCTGCCTCTGCCTACAGTCATCAGATAAACTTCATAAGTGGAGTCTTTTGAACAGCTCTTTTAAGTGAACGATGATTTCCATGTGGACAACAAATACTGATATTTTCAGAAACGATGACGGGCTGTGACGTCATCGTCACAGGATATGACTAAGCTTTAGAGGTGGATTAAAGGTCCCATATTTTGCTCCTTTTCTTCAGTTTAAAAGGATCCTTGATGTCTTCATGAAACATAACCCCTCTGTTCAGAACCACTGGTTTTGAGGGCGGTTGCCTTCTTATGCTAATGAGCCAGAGCAGAGCAGCGTCCAACAGTAATATACAGGGACTTAACAATAGTCTTGCAGCGTATCTCGAGCGAAGCGGAGTGCCACTTTAGAGCCCTGAACACACACAAACTGCAAATTCATGCCGGTAACCAGATGACAGTGAAGCTCGTTTCCCCCAAACATCACAGGCTAAAGCACAACATGCTAACCTCGGCCTGGTCACTGCAGTGGGACAGCCGTGACTTAGCTTACCTTCTGGGCTAAAGTTAGCAGAAACAGAGGAGTAATGGGGTGGGTAAAGGACTGATTATATTCAGCCAACTGTTAAACTTCTCTTGACTAATGTAAGAATGCTCATACACTGAAGTTTATCCTTCAGACTTTCAACATGAAAATTGATGAACATGCTGTGCAGCTACCTCTGGTTCACTCCCCCTGCTGTTAGCATTAGCTCGTAGCATTGAGTCAAATAAATACTACACATAATGAAAATACTCACATTTCCATCATCAGGTTAGGTGACAGATTGTTGGTACTGAGCCTGGATTCAGGAAAAGTCTAGTTCCCAGTCCTGGATGTGAAGTGACTGACACACACATACAGGTTTTAGCCGACTGCAGCTGCTCATTCCCTTCAAAAATAAAATTAATCCACTTGGCCCTTTGGTCCTCCGAGGCTGGTAGCCTATATGTGAAGATATATGTGGCTGTTTACAGCCAACAACTGAGCAGTGACAGCTTTTGGGTCTAGATATAGTGTACGCAGATCTCTCGCTAAGAATGTAAACAACATGGCGGCACTTCGCACAGAAATTTCTCGAGCCGGAAGGTGGGGATACTCAAGTAGAGGTAGGCTTATGCAAATAAAATGCATGTTACATAACAGTATATCCACAGACTCAACAGCTTGCCAAATACCATGAGTTTACATTCATACAGCCTGCTAAAGGTTTTGTTGTCTACTATCACATGTTGTGAGCTGGGAGGAAGGCCAAATACCCAAAAATGTGTTCAAAAGCCTTAAAAAATGATTTTTGCATAATATTTCCCTTTTAAACGTGAACACATCGGTACAGGTGATTTTTTTATCCTGTATCTCAAAGGAAAATATTGAAATGTACCGTATCTAAGTGTAGCCGATATCTTTCCCAGCCCTACCCTCCACCAGCTGCTGGCTGCAAAAGAAGAGCAGTATAGCGATGAAGATGAAGATGAAGGGTCTGTCTCCTGCAGATGAAACTGGATGAAAAAGAGTTTTCAGTGTGTTTTAAAGAAGTCATGTTGGTGCCGTCAGCCCTGCAGCGGTGACCGTGGGTGCAGTGTGCTGTGAATCAGCTCCTCTGAAACATGTTTGTGTTGCTGCAGCCTGAAGCCTGAAGCTGAGGAGCACGTCTCTGACATACTGCTGAGTGAATAATGCAGCGTCTCTGCACAGCTGCTGCACATGATGGAGTGAGATCGACTGCAGATAGAGAAGAGTTAGAGCTCTGATTCACGGTAAAGCAGAAAAAAAGAAAATCAACCAAGAGCTGAAGCTTTTCTAAATCAAACTGCTGTTGCTAATTTGCAGAAAACATTTTCATGGCCTCTAAATCTGCTGAGTATTTTCTCTTGTAAGAACGTGAACCATTTGGTCTGAAAATGCCTGAATGTTGGGGTGTGAATCCGTGTGCTCTTGGAGATCAAGGTGACACTTTCTCTTTGGACATCTTGTCATTTACAAACTAAATTATATTCAGCATTATCGCAAAAGACGTGGGATAAATCATTAACATCGTCCTTGGCAACTCAAAATTCTTGTATTCATGATTTCAGTTTGCTGTGGAATAAAAGATTAATTCAGAAAGGAGGTAAAAATGAGTTATGATGAAGGCATTAGAAGATTTAAGCTGCAACAAATACACTCACTTCCCATTTGATAAGGTACACACGTAAGGGTGAAGCAGCCAGTCACATGGCAGCAACTCAGTGCCTTTAGTCATGCGGACATGGTCAAGACGACCTGCTGATGTTCAAACAGAACATCAGGATGGAGAAGAAAGGAGATTCAGAAGACTTTGAACGTCTGAGATTATCAGAAACTGCTGGTCTACTGGGATTTTCACACACAACCATCTCAAGGGTTTACAGAAAATGGTCTAAAAAAGAGAAAACATCCAGTGAGCAGCAGTTCTCTAGGTCAAAATACCTTATTGATGCCAGAGGCCAGAGGCTGGTGCGCTGATTTTTGACTTCTTTGTTTTCAGTTCTGCTGACTGCCTCTGATGAGAGCGTGATGAAGACAAGCAGAACAAAGGAAGGAAGTGGTTAGCAAAAGGACTCACAATATTGATTCTTGGAAGGAGCTGTTTTTGATGCTAAACTGGAATTGGTTTTCGATTCCCATCCCTATTTATGACCACAGTGGACCATCTTCTGATGGAGACTTCCTGCAGTTGCATGTCTAGGGATGTAACGGTTACTGGTAAAATGGTAAACCGCGGTAAAATTTCTAATGGTTGGTATTACCGTGTCCTGTTTTGATTACCGGTAAACCAAGTTTGATAACCACACTGTGTCGATAACTCGCGGTGAGGCAGCTCATGGCCTGGAGAAGCTGGTGTTGTGCCGTAGAAAGCACCCCTACCGTGAAATGCACCCCCTCTCGAGAGCGGTCCCCCACAGATGGAGGCGCACATGTGCAGTTTGCAATGTTTGGCTTCTGAGAGCGAAAGTTATGGCGGTTGGTGCCCGCACACCCACTAAACTGGAGGTTTTTCCCCCTCTAAAAGGACAAAGTCTGGTCAATTTTGGATTTTACAAGGATGCCAAGGGGAAACTGATTGAAGACGGTCACCCTGTCTAAAACACGAAGCTTTTGTGGAAGAAAAAGACTTGCATGATTAAAGCTACTGTGACTCCTCGAGTAAGTGAGCTGACTGAGTCGGAGAGAGTGAGAGTGAGAAGACTCAGAGAGCCATACCTGAGTGAGTTATAGGTGCTTTTTTAGTATTTTCTGAGTATATAATGTACAAATGTTGTAAATAATAGCATTAGTATCATTCTGGAGAGTGTTCTTGTCGTTCTTTTGCTGTTTAATCGCCGTTTCTGGCTGAATTTCATCATAGATTGTCTTTTTCCATCATAGTTCATGTTTTATGGATTTCATCAATCGTAATTTGGAAATACTGGAGGAGGAAATGTGGAGGAGATCTGCCAGGGAGAAGGGAGACCGGAGGAGAGTAATGAAAGGGGCCAACTGCCTCAGGGACTGTCGTCAGTAAACAAACGCCTGGACATGGTCTAATATAATGAGCTATTTTTTATTTAGCCTTTATTTAACCAGGAAAATAATTTGTTGAGATTAAAAATCTCTTTTTCAAGAGTGTCCTGGCCAAGATAGGCAGCTGTAACATGGACACTAATGCTGTAGGCAAACAAAAAATGTGAGTGTATGTAAAACAGGTTTTGGTTATCTCAAAACTATGAACATATTCGTTTACAATTGTTCATGAAGACAAGCCTGTTTAAAGTTCAAATCAGTTTTTCTTTAATTGTAATTACATGCTGTTTAAACATGTATAACATAGTAATGAAAAATACTTGCCAGAATTGTTTACTCATGAAAAAAGGGTGAAGAAATTTACTCAAAAGACATTTCCTGACACATTTATTGACAAAAAAGACAAAAAGACCTGTTATAATTGTCATATTAAAGGGGTTAAATGATTTCAAGTGAGTGTTAAAGTACTTTTTGAACATTTTGAGCACACTGCAACAATACCGCGATAATAATGATAACCGTGATAATTTCGGTCACAATAACCGTGATATGAAATTTTCATACCGTTACATCCCTACTCACACCTCTGATCATCTCAAACTGGTTTCTTCAACATGATGATGAGTTTACTGTACTTTAGTGGCCCTCCACAGTCACCAGATCTCAATCCAATAGAGCACCTTTGGGATGTGGTGGAGCAGGAGATCCTCATCATGGATGTTCAGCAGCTGTGTGATGCTGTCATGGAGACATGGACCAACATCCCTGAGGGATGTTCCAGCTCCTTGATTAATTAAGGAGCTCTGAAGGTGAAGGAGGTCCAACCTGAGACTACAGCCGTGTACCTAATGAAGTGGCCAGTTGGAGTTTCAGATTTTAAATATTTCAGACATCACAGTTAAGTTGGCAGATGTAATCAGCTATAATGACAGTTCTTTAACAATGTGGCCGTGCAGATGAATTTGGATGGTTGAGTGTGATAGATATCCGAATCATCCATAAAAAGCTTTGAACAATCAAACTGATCCTGAAACACAGGATATGAGGTTTTATAAGCCGTAAAGCTAAAGCAGCTCTTGTTTGGGATGGTTGGGGGGGCAGATGTCATTTTTTAAGTGTCATGTGTGAACAACTTTCAGATGATCTCGTCCAACTCAGAGAACGCTAGCTAAAGTGCTGACATCCCCTGAATGTTACGCGCGTAAACATTTACAGAAGTCAGAGCGAGGAATGACTTTGTGCGACTGTTGGACAGCAGTTCTGGTTAAAGCCCTCTGACAATCACTCGTCCAGCCCTCAGAGGTGCAGTCAGCCTGTTTGGAGCTCTTTTTCCATCTCCTCTCTGTTTATGAGCGTGTGAGAGCTCACATGTGTGAGTGTTTCACCACTTTTGTTTGTACCTCGTTGGATTTACGAGCTCCCCGCAGACATGGAGGTTTGGAACAGATTCAGGGTGATTAACGCTGAAAAAGGAGTCTGCGGGGTAAACAAGCCGACTAATGGAGGGCCGCAGTGAGTTAGAGCAGGGATAAAGATGTCTGGATTCCAGGCGTCCATGTGTGAAGTGTTACCGTCCGTCACGGTGACGGATAAGATCCATTTCAGCAGGAAGGAATTTTACCTCCAACAAACGGAGAGGGTTACAGATGACACCACCATCTGCAGGGACAAACACAGATTCATAATTCTGATGCTACCAAGGCGTCCTCAGCACAGAGCGGCTCTTCACTGTGGAGGACAGAACTTCACCGGGACCAGGACTCCATCCAACCATCATCTGTGAGGCTGCGGAGGACGAAGGACAGAGGACAGAACTTCACCAGGACTCCATCAGACCATCATCTATGAGGCTGAGGAGGATGAAGGACAGAGGACAGAACTTCACCAGGACTCCATCAGACCATCATCTATGAGGCTGAGGAGGATGAAGGACAGAGGACAGAACTTCACCAGGGCCAGGACTCCATCCAACCATCTTCTGTGAGGCTGAGGAGGACGAAGGACAGAGGACAGAACTTCACCAGGACTCCATCCAACCATCATCTGTGAGGCTGAGGAGGACGAAGGACAGAGGACAGAACTTCACCAGGGCCAGGACTCCATCCAACCATCTTCTGTGAGGCTGAGGAGGACGAAGGACAGAGGACAGAACTTCACCAGGACTCCATCCAACCATCATCTGTGAGGCTGAGGAGGACGAAGGACAGAGGACAGAACTTCACCAGGGCCAGGACTCCATCCAACCATCATATGTGAGGCTGCGGAGGACGAAGGACAGAGGACAGAACTTCACCGGGACCAGGACTCCATCCAACCATCATCCATGAGGCTGAGGAGGACTTGATCAATCAGTTAATCAATCTTTATTTGTATAGCATCAGTTCATAATAAGTGTTATCTCAAGGCGCTTTGCCGTGTTTTCTTGCCGTCCTTTTGCCGTATTTTTGCCTGCTTCATCATTTTGTCATCCTCTTTTCATCATAGTGTGTGTTTTATGGATTTCACAAACAGGTAAACAATATTAAAATAATAATAGTAATAATAAAACAGTAATACAAATAATAAATATAACAATACAAATAATAAATAATAATAATTAGAATAAATGATGTAATAAATAATATAAAATAGGTTGAGTTTTGGTTTTGTCTTCTAAAAAGTGTTGTACATGCTTATCAGAATTGTTTATAAAGAGGAAACTGTTGAAAATTCAAATCTCTGTTTTTCTTTTCTTGTAATTACACATTGTTTTAAGCATTAACAACTTAATAATGACAAATACTTGCTAGAATGTTTTCATTTTTTGTTAAAAAAGGTGCAAAATTTCTGACACATTTATTGACAAAAAAGGCAAAAAAAGACCAGGCGGTCATTTATATTCATAGTTAAAGGGTTAATATTTATAATAAAGTGCTGCACTGGTCCACTGGTATTATTCCGATGCATCTACCTGCCAAGATTTTGAGCGTGCATGCAGCATGTGTCCTGACGTAACGCATGCTGCTGAGGGTCCTCTTTCTGGGTTTTCAGAGTGTGGTCACCCTACTTGTAATGATGCCTGTGATATGCAGGATTTTACAGTTTCACCAACCAAAAGTCCCACCGGTGTTTCAGTGTAACTGTTGACCATGTCAGCTGGTGTGTGCAGGTGTGTTTCGTTGTTTAGAAGTCAAATGCAGACATCACGTGTTAGCTTGTTCAAGTCATGTGACTTCATGAGTGCTCGATCCGTGGGTCACCAGGTCATACAGTCACCTGTGAGCGGGTCACAGCAGATCTCATTAAAAACAGCAACCGCGTTCGTATCAGTGTCAATGAAGGAGCCACAGAAAGTCTGTGAGCCGGGAAACAGTCTACAAAAAACTAAAACAGCAAAAGTTCATCGCCCTATCCCGCTGCAGAACTCTGATGGACACGGAGGAGGGGAAGTGGCAGACTGTGACATCTCATCAGGGTCTTTTTCACACAGGGACCCCCTAAACTCATTGAGTCCTCTTCCTGACAGGACTGTGCGTCCTCAGTGACCTCAAACATAACAGAATTCAGGAGCCTTTTTGCCCATGAGGTGAATGTATTAATCACTTAAACCGTTGTTTAAAGGGAAAGTTTAGTGTTTTGAAGTGGGGTTGTATGAGCTCCATGTGGCCACTTAGTACATTAGATGCAGTAGAACGTTCTCTCCTCTCCCTCAGTAAGCCACAGTCTGTTAGAGTCTGTTATGCAGATATAGCCGCAAACAGGGAAGTAACGTACCAAGTACAAAGGGTATTTTCTCCTCCGACAAGAACTCCCATCAAAAAACAAAACCACAGTTTAAGAGTACGCTACCGAGAACATTTTTTTGAGTGCATTAACTTTTCGGAAATGTAAAGTTTATCTGGAACTAACTGACTGATGTCACGTATTCCTCGTATTCCTAGTTCCAAAAAAAAAAAAATACCCTTTGTATTTGGTACAATACTTCCCTGTTTGCGGCTGGTTCTGTGTCACAAACAAATTGTGGCTTACTGAGGGAGAGGAGAGAACTTTCTACTGCATCTAATGTACTAGTAGCCATATGAGCTCATACAACCCCACTTCAAAACACTGAACTATCCCTAGTTCTAGGCTCTTTTAAGGGAATGATGAGGACCGATTTGCAGCTGTTATTAGTGAGGGCTGCCCGACTGGACTGAAAACATTTGCCACTGTATAATCAGAGTATTAGAGTCCGGCTTACTGGACTGGAGCCAGTGTTTACGGCTATATCAGGGAGGATGATGATGTTAAGTCTGAAAGCACAGACTCTTTAATACTTAGAACTGAAGAAATCCTCAACAGGAGCATGATGAGACAGAAACTGACTTTTGTAGTTTTTGCTCATCATTTGATGTAGATTTCATTAGTTTTTTCTGACTTGAGAAATAGTATTAACATACTGATCAAGTTTTGGACTACATATTGTCCAAAACCAATACTGCATCTACAGTGTATCTAATGACCATGACCGTTCTTGCTTTTTATCATAAGGATGAGCAGTTAATATACCTTAAAAATCCTGAGTAAGAGCAAAAAATATTTGTATTAATAAAAAGTGATACAGACTTTAGAAAAAGGGAAAAACATCCAAAGATGTGTGAGTAAAATATTCAGCATTAAAATGAACAACCATTTCTGTAATTTGTATTAATAATTACCATACTTATCTATAGAAAGTAGATTAAAATTCCTGCAATTGGTAGTATGTATGTTTAGACAGTTACATACATTTGAATATTATGTCATTTAATTGTCCAAGAGCATTCAAACGTAACTACAGCATAAATGAAAATTTACCTAATATGAGTAATAATAGTAACACAATACAGTCAGAGCGTGTCCTGTCCTGTGATGCCTGTGATGAGGCTGAGGCGTAACGGCGTGTGTCAGGTCAGACCTGATATGTTTGTTTGCTTCTCCTTGCCTCTCTTCACGAGTTTATCTCCATACAGGACGTGAGCGCTGCTCTTCGGTGAGAGTTTGTCCTAAAGTTTGATGAAAATGTCTGACCAAGAGGTTCAGTGACCTTGACTTTTTAACCTTTGACCTCCAAAACCTTATCATATATCATAGTGGACATTTTTAAAAAGTACCAAGAGAACCTTGGGTATTCTTAAGACTGAGCATTCACAAAATTGGATTCACAAGAGAAAGAGATGATTAGAGTTATGACAAATTAGAAGTTCATGCAGTTTTTGATGAGAGTTCCTGAAATGATTTGTGAGATGTCCTGTTTACAAGCAAAGGATGACCAAGAAGCTCCATGACCTTGATCTTTCTCCGATGACCTTTAAAATCTTACAAGTTTATCCCTGAGCCAAAGTCTGAGGGAAATGCCTTAAAGCATGCTCGTGATATCACATTCAAAATAACGCCTTCAGGAGAAACGGGTGAACATGAGGCCCAGGGGGCTTGAGCTTTGACATTTAGGTTTTAGAGGGTTCTCAAAGGGCAGGATGTGAAGTGGGTGGGCTTTAGACAGTTATTTATGATGCTATAAAAATCTTGGCCAATAAAATAAAATATAAACACCAAGTCCTGCCCAGTCAGAGGCAACAAAACAACTTTGCTCTCGCCCAATCAGCCTCTTCAGGTCAAAGTGACCACGCCCACATCGTCCTAAGAAACCTAGACGATAAAATAAGTCTTTTGAGAACAAAACCTCAGAGACAGTGTTTATTTTGTTGACTAATTATTTTCATCATAGTTTTTTTTCCCCTGACAAAAAACTGGACAGTGCAGTCCATGTTCACTTGTTTTTTTAGTTTTCTAGACAAAAACTCAAACTAAAATACCTGACATTTTCATCAACAGATAAAAACTAGACTAAAATGTTTGACAGAGACTTAATCCAATCAGACCTAATTTGGTCATGTAGAAAGTAGGGACAAGTTAAGAATATATCCAATCACAGCTGCTTTGGTTGTGTGGAAAGGTTGGATGAGTTAAGAGGGACATCCAATCACAGCTGCCTTAGCTTGGTGGTGGTGGGATAAGTTGTGGAGCGATCCAATCAGAGCTCCTCTCTTTATGAATTGATATATTCATGTAGAGCAGGTTCACTGTTTGTTGTCAGTTCTGGTATTGTAACTGAGATGCTCTGCCAGGTAGCCTAAATAAAGGTGACTGCATTTCACACAAAAGTTCAATTTGTTTCTGTTCATTTATTCATTCAGACTTTACTAGCATTCAGTAAAGGGTTATTAGATGTTTCATTTTATCCAAGTGTAAAACATGACTTCAGAAATTCAAGGAAACCAAAAATGCCTTACACTTTACGCTTCATATTTTAGTCGAACAAATTTATAGTAGATTTCATCAAGTAAAACTAGACTAAAACTAAAAGAATTTAGATGATGAAATTATGACTAAAACTAAAAGATATTTTAGGCAAAAGACTATAACTAGGAGTAAATAAAAAGTGCTTTCAAATTTAACACTGCTCAGAGAGGGTTTTTTTCTCTCAAATTGACACAATGATACATTGAACTTTGATTTTCTGTTAAGTTTCTGGTCCTGTTTTCAGAGACTTCATGTGAGTTTCATCAAACCTGAATCTCACACCACAGCCTTCATTAGCATTAGGAGGCATGACCTTTGTGACCTCTGCCCTCTGTGGGATGTACTCTGTGCCACAGCTGTTTAGAGTCCATAATGGGAATGAATCTTTCACTGTTCTAAAGTCACTTCTCCAGCTCTTACCAGTGAAGTTAAACCCATCTCCTGACCCGGAGAAGCCCATTATTCTCCTCTCATCAAGTAAAAAGAGCTGGATGTGGATCATGGAGATCTGTGCCTTCGCTCTTTGTTCAGAGAGGTCCTCTCAGGGCGGAGGAGAGGCTGTTAAAGGTTATTTTCAACACTTCTGGGGCCTCCAGACCCTGTTTTATCTGCTGTTTTTAATTAGAAACACATGAAATGACTCAGACGAGGATCTCTCCCCTCCACTGAGAGGCACAAAGATGAGACCGAATCTGTTCACTTTCATCAAGCTAAAAACAGGCAGAACTTTATGTTCAAAAAGATGATTGCAGCATCTCACTGCCAGTTAGTCAGCAGCAAGGCTAACCTGTCAGTTATGAGGCTGAAAACACAGATCTCTCCTGCCACGATTCGACATTAATCTCCTGTTCATACTATGGATTAAAGCTCAGCGCACTTTTCCTTTTCTGCTGAGATGGTTCCTCCTGAGAGTCAGAGCCCTGATGATTTGAGGCACTTCAATTAAAGGAGCAGGACATCTAATAATCACAGTGCAGAGCCTTTAAGTTTGTTCCATAGGTCTCCTCTTCGTGATAGAGTACTTCTTTGCACAAGACAACAAACTGGTAGCAGCAGGACTTTACCCTCTGTCTGCAGCTTCAGTAGCTGCCTGAAATTATTTCTTCCCGTAGCCTGCCAATCGGACGGTGGCTCACCAAAGACCGAAGCTGCACTTCACAACAAGTACACAGGACTGTTTAGAGCTGCTGAAGAGTTTATATGATGACTGTAGGCAGAGGCAGGCTAACACTACCCATTGATTCCCAGTGTTTGAGCTAAGCTAATTAGCAGTGGGCAAGCTTTGCCCGTCTCTTCCTTGTTACTGCAGCACAGTCTAAAGAATGAAGTCTATCTGCTTGTCATGGACTCAGGAGTGAGGCAAGACATGAAAACCAAAAAAAATTTATCACACATTTATTACACCAGTGCAGCTTTTTCCACCTGTTCCTGATGGATGACCTTGTTTTCTCAAATCAGATTTGATGAAGTTTTCTTTATTTTAACAGTAATTGATGTTTGACATTGACTGGCAGGCTGGATTTACTGAGGAGGGGGACTGCATGTGGCCCACAGGCCACCAGCTGCCCACCTCTGGATGGGTTTTTTAAAACATCAGAAATGTTTCATTAATCTTGATCATGTTCAGCTAATCTGCTTGTTTTGTTATCAAAAACAAAGAATACAAAACTTTGGGCACTTGGGATCTTTTGTTTGTCTCCATGGCTTTGAAACACGTCTGAACATTATTTTACTTTACCCAGAATTGTGATGAATTTAAGATTTAAGTGTTACGACGACCCTGGTATTTATACAGAGGGAATACAAATGCGAAGATTTTATTTTGGAGCTGTAACAACCACCCATGTTTCCTCTTCCCCACAGTCACCTGATTGGCTGAAACCTTCAGATCTGGACTGACACTGCCATGAAGTCCCAGAAGTCTCGAGACGCGACATCATCACCGTCCAAACGGAAACGCCGCTTCACCTTACGGGGCAGGAAGAAGAAGGACCGGGTGATCCGAGGAAAGCTCCGTATCCGCTCTATGCCTGGTGCCTTCCTGGTGCTGGGGGTCATCGTGGTGCTGGTGGGGACGGCTCTGGCGGTGGCGGGGTACTGGCCATACCGCCTGTCGAGGTCGTCGCTCCTTGGCGCCGTAGACAGAGATGGATTTTCGGAGTCACAGAGCTCAGGGTGGGGTCTGGGGGCGAAGGGGCTCCTCTCCACGGCGAGCCTCATGCACAGTGAGCGGATGAAGCTGCTGGGCCCCGTGATCATGGGGGTGGGGCTTTTCATCCTCATCTGCGCCAACACGGTGCTGTACGAGAACCGCGACAGGGAGACTCAGATGCTGCTGGCTCAGATGCGGAGTGTGATTTGCTCCGTGTCTGCAGCGGTGCCCTCGGCTGATCTGACGGAGATCGCGGCGGCGAACTCGATGGCCAAACATTACCAGTGGGTGAGCAGTCTACCTGCTGCTCACCTGAACATCCTGTGTCTGCAGCAGATGACCAGCTCAGAGCCGCTGCTGCAGACCAGGACGCCCATGGAGCAGGAGGTCGGTGCTGAGGGTGTCTACCAGCAGGCCGTCCTCCATCACCGGGAATCAGAGCCCCCACCCTCGCTCCACTCCTCCCACTCCAACTCCTGCAACTCCAGCAAGACGGATTTAAACACGCAGGACGAAGCAGAGCATGAGGAGAACGCCCGCTTCCAGCAGCCGCCATCCACCTACGTCAAACTGAACAACCACATCCTGTCAGCGAGCTCCATGTCCACGCTTGAGCTGGAGGAAGTGGACATCCCGGCCGCCCTCCCGCGGCGGTGTCACAGCATGAGCTACAGGACTAAACCGTACATCCTTCGGAGCGGTGTGCGTCTACCAGAAGGACGCCAAACACCACCGGACGAGCAGGAGATACAGGAAGGTGCAGTCACAAGACGGGAGGCAGGGTCACAGGTGTGTGTAAACATCCCGCTGCAGGTCGTAGAGGAGCCAACGCACCAGAGCTGGCCTCGGTTAGACCTGTGTGGCGGGAGGCGGTACCTAAAACTGGAGAACAAGGAAGACTCAGTAGATAAACTGCTGGACCAGCTGGAGCAGCAGAGCTCGCAGTGGGATAAAAGTTTTGGGTCAGGACCTTTCCAATAATGAGGAGGATACAAAAACACGAAGGATTAAAATGACTCTTCCCTGGATTCTGTGATTTAGCCCTATTTTTGTGCAGGATGGATAGAATCGGGGTTCTCTCACAGATCATTTGTACATTTTCTCTCAAAGATCTTCCAAATATCCCGAATCATGGGTGGAGTATTTCTAAACGGATACCTGATCCTCTCCCTGCTGGAAATGTCTTATTTTTAATGAATAAGGGAGAGTAAAAATATGCAGACCCAACACTGTCACAGAGTTACGCAAGAGCAGAAGGGTCAGGCCTGAGAAAAAATAAAAGGGGGAAGATTTTTTAAAAGTTTGCACTTAAAAAAACTAAAATGTTGAGAAAAAAAGAAAAAAAGTTAAGACAAAAGTTGACGTGATGTTACCAAAGTCTGCTGAAATGTTGGGAAAATATTACATCAAACAGTGAATTGGCAAAAATTGTCAACTTCAAAACACAACTACTTTATTCTCAACCTATACACGGTGGTGCAACGGGACCAGAAGGTTGCTGGTTTGATCCCCATGTCACTCAGGACCTTTCTGTGTGCAGTTTGCATGTTCTCCCTGTACCTGCATGGATTTTCTCCAGGTCTCAGGCTCCCTCCCACAGAAAAACATGCTTGTCAGGTTAACTGGTGACTCTAAATTCACTTAGAAGTGAGTATGAATGGTTGTCTGTCTCTCTGTGTGGCCCTGTGATTGGCTGACAGCTGGTTTATGGTGTACCCCACCTCCTGCCTAATGTCAGTTGGATAGGCTCCAGCTTCCCCTGCAACCCCAAAAGGCACAAACAGCAGAGATGATGACGGGATATTCCCCACCTGGTGGCTTTTTCTTAGTAAATCATCCTCTATAAAGATGCATCCTGGTCTCAAAAAATCCTCGTCTCTTTTGTTTCTCACGCCTGACCCTGACAGTCTCCTGAATAGATCAGAAGAGCAAACAAGTCGAGTTTTCACGGTTGCAGTGATGCAGAAAATCGGCAAGTATGTGGATGCAAAGGTGTTTTTTTTGTTCCCAGGAGTTGTTGGTCTAATGATGGAGTAATGGAGGGTTTGCAGGAGGACGGGGGATTGTTTTCACTGTGCAATCAATTCTGAACCAAACTACCTGGACTCCTCGGCCCGGACGGCGCTGACAGCTCCAAACAAAATGCAACTAACAATGGGTCTTGTTCCTCAGCAGATGTCCCATTCTACAAATGCAATGCATGGCAGTGATGTACAGTGTGTTACATCTTCATACTTATGCAGAGATGTGTCTTTGTCGGTTTGTGTGTACAAGAAATGATGTCAGGAATGGGTTTTCTCTCTTTTTGAACAGCCCAGGTCTCATGGTGCGTTCCATTGACCTCCAGCCTGGGGATCACCTTACACCACAGTTAAAGGTGTTCCAGTCATGATCTGGTACAGAGGGGTGGCTGAAGACCCCCTAAGGTAGGAACTCTATATTCAGACCTCAGAGATAAAATGGAGCGCACCATCGTTCTCTCAGGTTTGGCCGTTATCCCTGCAGCTTTAATTCGTCCTCAAACGGGCTGAGACCTGGGAATAAACAACACTGCAAACGTCTCTGACTTGAGGAGATTTCTTTTATTGGGAGTTTCTAGATCTATTTGATTGTTTTTGAGTATGAATCTCCAGACTGCAACCACCAGCCCCTTTTACACAACAGAAATCTAAATGCTCTACGCTTAGCAGAACTTTTGTTGTGGGATACCCTCCTGCTGAATAGATGTTCAAAATCTTGGACACAAAAGATTAACAGGATCATGACGAATGATGCACTCATTATCGCCAATATCAATATCAATAATTTTGTGTCAAGAGCAGAAAGTCTTTCCTTAACTGAAGTTGAGGTTTTTCTTCCATGATTACTGTCCATCTGTGTAAGAAACGGATGTGAAGCAAGAGAAACAACATTTTACTCATTTTACATTTTAAATGACACTTTAGGTTCATAAAAGTGGACGACGAGGTCAACAATCAGGGTTCATTTGTACATTTTTGCAAATATTACAGCCAATATTTGAGATTTTCATGGCCAGTTCCTAAAATACCATCTGTAAATGTTGGCAAAAATGTTCCCAGCCTTTGGTGATAGTTGTGAAGTACAGACCCAGAGCCTGCTCATCTTTTCACTTTTTGACTCAATAGGAGTCTTCCTAATCAAACACTACATGGTTTATTTACTTTCCTGACTCACAGGCACCCAAAGCATCATGAAGAATGACTGTCATCTCCAACCTCTGAGGCCATTCTCCTTTTTAGACCATCCTCTGTAAACCCTGAAGATGGTTGGACATGAAAATCCCAGCAGATCAGCAGTTTCTGAAACACTCAAACCAAGGGATGGGAATAACAAACATTTCCAGTTAAGAATTTGTAACATCCAGCCAAAGTTATCAATATCATTTGTCTTCATTAGGAATGGGAATTGATAATGATACCAAAGTCATTATTGATTCAGAAGATTTGTTCAATTCTTTGTGAATTCCTGTGGACAAAAAGTCTGCATCAGGGCCTCTCCCTCCCTCCTCATGGTGCCAGTAGCTGCTTTAAAGGAACACTCCAATATTTTTGATGTTTTCATGTCTTACCGCACTCCTGAGTCCATGACAAGCAGGTAGACACCATTCGTTTGACTGTGCTTCCAGTAACAAGAAAGAGAAGGAAAAAGACTGCCAAATGCTAGTTAGCTTAGCTCAAACACTGGGAGTCAGTGGGTAGTGCTGGTCATCAGATAAACTCTTCAGCAGCTCTAAACAGTCCTGTGTACTTGTTATGACTCCTTTGTGTTATGTTATCTTCATATTATCTTCCTAAACAGAGGCTTTGTTTTGTTGACCTACTTCCGCCGTAGTTTTCGTGAGAGATGTGATGTTCTTGAGAGAGTCGAGTCTTTTGAACAGCTCTATTAAATGAATGAGAGGAACCAATTCGCAGTTGTGAGTGAGACGTTCTTTTCTTAAATTTGCAGGCATTTTGCATGTACTAATAGCTCGCAAACAAACGGCTCACTCACAGTAAGACACGAAAACAGACACGAAAACAGACACTAGTCTTACCTCACTCCTGAGTCATGGACTCAGGAGTGAGGTAAGACATGAAAAACATCAAAAATGTTGGGGTGTTCCTTTAAATGGCTCAAAGACAGATCCTCCAGTGAGACATCTTACTGTTATTCATCAGCAGTTTTAAGCCCAGTGGCTGGGGAAACATGTCCAGTGCAAAGCAGGGACATTAGAAGGAACGCAGAGCTGTTGACAACATGGTGCTGAGCAGCACTGAACTGACCAGTCACCACAGTACAGGCAGTTATGAGTCAGACTTAATCCAAAATAGTTTCTTTGTCATCAATGTCAGGTGTGACACGTGTTTGACATTGATGAGACTGAAAATCTGTGCAGGCCTGATTTACATACACATACACATACAGAGTCCAAAGGAATCAATAAGGAATTGGATTGATGAGCTGATAATGGCATTGATATCAACAAAATCTTCGCCCTGTCCAAGACGACCAGCATGACAAGATAAAACAAATCACAGATAAACACAAATGAACCAGTCAGTTTAGACTCACAGAGTCAAAGTATCTATGGGACAATCCCAATTATACTCCTTAGCCCTTCCCCTTTGTCTGACCCCTTTGACTACCCCTTCCTCTTGGCCCTCTGTTTTGAGGGCCAAGAGGAAGGGGTGAAATTACGCCCCCAAGAAACGAGACGCCACTCGATTCCTGTTACGTCATCACCCAGAGCTGCTCGCTGGCTGTGTCGTAGGCAGATGTGACAAAAGCTGTAGCTCAAGCTGAGAAAGCTAGCTCGTTATAACAATAAATTGTAAAATACGACCAACAATTCAAAACATGATTAATATTTACTTGATGATTTAATAATTACTTATAATAATGCATTTCCTTCGGTCTCCGCTCTGCCTTCTTGTCAGCGGGCGTGGTTTGTTATGGGAAATTCTTCTACCACTTCCTTTCAAGTGAGGTCCTGGTCTGTCTTCGTTTCAAGGGCTGTGTAGCCCTTCGTCTTAGCCCTTACCCTTAGCCCTACGGAGAATTGGGACACCACTTCACTAGATGTGTATGTGCAAAACCGAGGGCTAAGGGGTAAGACCAGGGCTAAGGGATGCAATCGGGATTCACCCTGAGTCTTGTGACTGAGTCACAGAGCAAAGACTGAAGCTTCCAGCACTAAGGAATACAGATTAAGTTCTGCCTTATAAATCAGGACTTATGAATGATTCAGTCTTCGAGTGACCAGTGAGGGAAAAGATTTGTTATGAATCTTGAAGCTTCATGAAAAACACTATCTAAAGATTTAAGGCATAAGGAAGATGCATGCAGATATAAAACAACACAATTTTTTGACAGCAAAAGCAAACCAAGACTTATTTCTGAAGTTGAAACAGCTGCAGCTTTAACACTAAACATAACATCACTATAAGTTGCTAAGATGAAGACAGAATCATCAATCAGAAATCCGAAGATATAAAAAGCAGACTCATCACATCATCTGAGACATTAAAAGGCAGCCTCAGTGACTTTTTCTTTGTGTTTCGTTTTTTCAGATTCAATATTAATTTAAGCTCACACAGATTGTCCTGTACTGTGTCAGAGAGCCTGATGAAGTGAAAAAATGTGTCATCAGCATTAAAATGAAAATTTTTACTCATTTTGACTGATTATCAGTACCCATAATTACTCAGACCAGCCTGTCTGGCGCCATCAACTGAGCTGCAAAGTCCCCTAAACCACCTTTCTTCTCCATTCTGACGCTTCATCATCACCATGTCCACAAGCCTTAATCCACTGAGTTGCTGCCATGTTGTTTGTTGATTAGCTATTTGCATTAATTAAATGTTAATTACCTGACTGCCAAAGTCCATGTAGTGACTCAGACCTTTAATCCCTGTTTTTATTGGACATACTCGTCCACCAACATGGTTCCTGTTTCCTCCTTTTCAAATTTTCAGGGTCCAAAACCAAATCACAGGCAACTAATGAATGAATGACGTAATGGCTTGCTGCTGTTAGCAGTGAAAGAAAGCATAAATGAGGATCAAGTTTTGCTCATTAGCCACAAATACGACCACACAGCTGAGCAGCAAACCCGGCACATAAAAAAGGAGACAGAAATTAGACCTGAACCACCTGCTGGCCCTCGTTAAGGAGACTGTGGACCCACCAAGGTCCCAGATCAGGACCCTGTTGATGACAGCAGGTTCATTTTTTCTCTGTAAAGCTTCTTGTTAAAGGTTTTTAAGAGGAAGCTGCCTTCATCTTTCTGTTGTAACCATAGATGGTAACAGAACTGTGACTTCATTTGTTTGACTATCACAGCAGCCTTTGGGTGGATCATTGCCTTACTGCACATTTCATCTCAACCAAACTTTAGCATCACCTGATCTCAAACATAGAGGCCATGCTGAGGTGGGACTTAAGGCTGTCTGCCCATCAAAGAAAAGATTCACCCCTCACAGTGAGGGTAGACTGAAGCCTTTTTTTAACCAGGCTGTAAAGATGTTTGTTTAGGCTGTAAAAACATCTGTTTCCTGCACACCATCATCACACCTCCAGGGTTTCTGCAGCCCGCCTCAAGTGGACACTTAAGGAACTGCAGCTTTTGGCACTTCCTTCTCCATTTTCAGCCTGCTGCCGCTGCCTGGTCATAATCAGGTAGAGAGTGTGAGGAGCACCTGCAGATGTTTGCTGCGTCTCCTCCTGTTAAAGACAGAGAACAGAGTAAACAGTGTCATAGTTTGGGATCAGAGGAGATATTTCACCATCTTCTTTTGGCCGACTGGATATTCAGATGGGTTTATACCAGCCAGAGAATACAACTGTCAAATGCAGCCGAGCGAGGCAGAGGCTGCAGTGCATCCTGGGACATGTAGGCACTGTAGGCACGGATCGATGAGCAGGAGAACTCGGCTCTTTTTGCATGCACAGCAGCTCCATTAAAAATTATTGATTCAATCCACATGAAAAATGGAGGAAAATCCTGTAAATCTTTGATATTTAGTGAAAAAATCAGCTGCAGTTGCTGAAGCTCAGAGAAATTTGCATTTTAATGGCTGCTTCCAAAGACACTTAATGGAAAAAATAGTAATCTCCCCATCTCATCGTCCTGTGTCTGTGAGCATAGTACAGCCTCTGCTCAATACTCAGGGCTGTAGAAGTCCTGACGGCCCTGAAAATGAAAAAAAGATGTTTTTTTCTGCACAAATTTCACCTTCAGGCTCTTCGGAGGCTACAACTCCATCCATCCATTCTCCTGCTTATGGAGGGTCGGGTTACTGTGGCAGCATACTAAGTGGGTAAACCAGTTATCTCTCAGCTGAGCTCCTCTTGGGGATCCTGAGGCACCCACAGGATAGATATGATATACTGTAATGCCTCCAGCAAGCAATGAATCTAATCTGGTGTATCCTCGCCATGTGACTTCCTAGGGAAACCTCAAAATGAGGCACAAAGGAGTCTTCTGAAATGTCACGGTATGTCCTAACGGCATGCAAGCCGCATTGTGAAACTCTCCACTATGACACCGTACACAGCTGCAGACTCGAGGGCCAGGGAGAGCTTGACTGTTTAATGTTGGGGTGTTACCTATACGTGTCAGCAGGCATCCAAAGATACCCTGTCTGCAGGGGTTTGTCTGTTGGCTCAATAGGCTCCTGCAGCTTCAACCATAACAAATAAGGAAGGAAAGAAGAACATGTTTTAGTTTAACAGTCTGAAAAGTGAAGTCAGAGACTTCACGTCTGCAAAGACAGGGTAGAAATGATTTTATGTCCGGAGAGAAACATTTCTACAGCAGAAGTATCTTTGACATTCTTAGACAAGCCATTATGGAGGACGATGAAAACTGCATCCCGTCATGTTAACAAATCTTAAAAGAAAATCCTGGATCTCGATTTAGATTAACACCAAAAGAGATGATTTCTACCATGTGTCATGACCAACATTCCCTAAAAATGTCATCAAACTTGTTGATTTTTAAGTATCTTGCTCACAGACAGACAGAAAGGCAAAGAAATTGACAATGCTGGCTGAATCATATAAATATGAAAGATTGAATTAATAATTTGAATTTAAGGAGCATTAATCCTTAAAATTCTAACTGCAGCTTATGAGTGTCTGATCTTAGAGCATGGTCAAAACTGTCCACTTTAATAGGACATGAACATTCCTCTGAGATTTTGGTCCATTTCGACACAATAGCATCACACAGTTGCTGCAGATTTGTCAACTGCCTGCGTGCACCATAATCTATTTTCTTGATAGTCACTAACATGTTCCAGATTGTTCTGAAAAATTAATTATTGGGTTAAACAGCAAAAATTATTATTTTGTTAATGAAAAGGACTCAAGGTTTTGAGAAGTCCTGCTCTGGTTGTCACATGTTGATGTTTGCTTGGCTAAGACTCTTGACCCCAAATCTCTCCTACACCTACATCAGTGGCATGGAAGTGGGTCTGAGGCAATGCAGTTAGTAAAAGATCTAAATGATCAAATGTATTTTCATTGTCATTGCAATATGAAAAAGTGAAATGAACCCAATGCAATGTACACCGGAGAGGGAGTAAATAAACCCAATTTAATGGCAGTTCAGCTAGATGCTGCTATTTTAATCCACATGATTCCCCTCCAGTTTATATTCATTATAGATATTAATGTTGATATAAGATTGATCTCTCTATCCATGGTTGTTATTGATTATACAGCCATAGTATGTATCTTTATAGCCATACAGACATGAGGACCCTCTTGAAAATGAGATGCCACATCTCAAGGGGCTTACCTTTAATAAATTTATATTCAACAAAGACAAATATGTAGCTATACAAATAAAGACTGATTGACTGAATCTGTATTCAGCAGAGGCAAATGTGATGAGGACAGAGTTATGATCTTTGTGTCCATGGGTTTGTCTCTGTCATAAATTCTTATTTTTAGTCCCTTTGTCTCTGCCTGGATGGATCCATCTCTGGATGGATGTATGTGTATATACAAATATATCTATAATATGTATTTGTATGCATATATGTGTATCTATAAAATGAAGAGTTTGGCTTCAGCCTGCTCTGTTGTAAAGAGCCCTGGGATAACACTTGTTATGAACTAGCGCTTTACAAATAGCATTTGATTGATTTATTGATTGATTGATTGGTTAACAAAATCCCCCCAATATGATTCTTTTATACAGACATTGACTTACTTTGCAGTGCAGGGAGGCTGCAGTGTGGATCGAAGACGATCAGCTGCAACATTTTCCTCCTAAATGTAAAACTTAAATCTTCTTGTGTAAAGACTTTGTGCTGCTGATTTTTACTAAGCTCCTGTGTGCCCTTATTGTTTTGAACCTCATCTGCTGTCTCTCCATATTAGGCCTGTGATTGACTGCCAAGCAGTCCAGGGTTTTCCCTGCCCCTTGTAATCCCACAAAGGGACAGTCAGTTTAGCTGATGGACGCTTTGACATCACAGCGTAGAGTCAGGTCATTTTCACACTGAAGTCCTTTTCACACGTGCAACCCTGACATTAATCAAAAATACGCATCTGAAGTCAGTGTTCAGAATACAGCAGGAGGCACAGCCGAGCACTGAGGAAAGAGTTGAGAGGAGCGCTGTAGCAGCAGAAGTGAATATGAAGCAGTGTCACTTTGTGCATGAGCTTTACAGTGGAGAGAGAAGCTGCAGAGTTTTAGCTCTGTATCCTACAGCAGTGTGAGAGACCAGCAAGATGCTCTGTTTGTTCAGTGTGCTGATTGCTGTGGAATAAAAACTGTCTCTGAGTCTGCATGTGTTCAAAGAAGTCATGACATGATGGTGAGGTTTTTAATTATGCTTTTTGAACGGATGATGTAGATGTAGAACTTTGATGATGTGCAGTGAAAACAACATTTCAAATGTCCAGATCTACACTTTAGTTTGTGTTACTCTCCTCACAATCACATAAATGGTTGTTTTTATCCATCCTGTCTGGTTTTCCTTTTCCAGTTTGGTGCAGGATGATGTCATCAGGACTATTTGCTGCTGCACTCAGATATCAGCTCACTCAGACTTTATGTGGATTAGAAATACTATGGGGGTGCAAGGAAAGTAAAGTCAGAGTGAAAAACTTGTCTGTTTGTGTGCACACATATGGCTCATGCAGGGAAAGTCTGGATAATTCCATCTTTTTGCATGTGTGTACAGGATTTGAGATTGTTTGGTAGAATTGTAACAACACGAGTGGGTGTCCCCTCTTTGGCTTTGTTTGTTTAAATGTCAACACAGTAACTGACGTCCTTCTAGCTACCTTCCCATCATGCAGAGCGTTTCTTATACACACTGTAATGCTAACCTATGCATTGGTTGTGATGTGACAACATGAGCACAGCACTGACTCGTGTGGTTGACCCTATTTTAAAATACAGTAGTGTGAAAATGAAACAATCCAAAGGAAATATGCACACACGAAATGGCTGTATGTGCATATTTCCATGCTGTGGGTGTGAGGACTTCAAGTCAGGCTTTTCAGAGGCAGAGACACTGAGGGCTGTTACCTCATTGTTTTTTTAAATCTGGACTTCGTGCTGTTTTTACTGTAAAACCCCAAAGCTAACACTGATTCAAGTCTTTGTAATACTCGCTCTTTTCTCTCTGTCTCTCTCTTCCCACCTGCCAGTCGTACTGCAGGAGAAGCTTAGAGCAGTGGTCTCTTACCATTTTCCTTTTCCTGAGTTATTTAAGTTTAACTTAAATAACTCAGGCCCCAATGGGACCAATGCGAAGACACACTACTTTGCGAAATGAGGATCAGTTTGATTTTTTTTATCATTAAACTCAGGATGAATCAGGATCCTGAAAAACTGCCACATGTTTGTAAAGGTATGAAGAGAAACTGGCTTTTTATGAAAGTGAACTAACTTCAAAAACACTAAAAAGACATTTCAAGACCACAGCTCAAAAATATATATTATTGAAACTGTGCATAACAATAATCAGAATGCAGGACAGAAATGTTTAACGCTAACAAAGGTCTTGGGCGGACGCTTAGACCCCAACCTAAAGGAATACCATTGAAAACACTGACTAACTGCAACAATAATACCACTGAATATAATAAATCAATCATAGTAATGTAGTTGGGCCCCGATAGGGCCCCTTGCCATTGTCTCTGAAGGAGTTCTGATTAATACATGAAATCAAATTTGGTTCTTATTACAACAACAATATCTCATTAGAGTAGCAAAAACGATGAGCGATCATGTCCTCATAGATCATTACCTCAGCCAAGGATGTTTTTGGCCCAGTTTGTTTGTTTGTTTGTTTGGAAGATTACGCAACAACTACTGGACGGATTTTGCTGAAATTTACAGGAGATGTTGGTAACGGCCCAACTTTAAAATGATCAGATTTTGGTGGTAATCCAGATAACCACCATTAGCAAACCATCATTTTTGCTCAATAACTGTCTAACTAATAATGATATCAACATGATTTGAGTGCTAGGTGTGGGTTTTCAGGGTCATGAATCACATTATGATGGTAACTTCATCATAGAACTATTGCTCATAGATGTAACAGTAACATGTGAGCTACCTTGGTGGAGGTTTGCGCTCTCTGAGTGCTTTCTAGTTTTAATGACGGAGGGTTGAAGGTGCTGCTGCCTCATTTTAAGGTTCAGATTTGTTTTGTGGCTCCAGACTGATTGTTTTAGAGGGAGTGTCGTGCAAAAACATCTCTTGATCAAAAAGGTTGCAGACTCCTGCCATAGACAAATATAAGGACATATGCTGACTCATGTCCAGGGCAGGCTCTTTAACAGTTTTTCCTATATTGATGAGGGGTGTTCCCAGGTCTCAGCTGTAAACTTGGTGATCCAGTTTCACTGGAGTCCTGAGAATGGCGGCCAAACCGTGACAGTTAAGATGGAGACTGTGTTTCTGGTTGGTGCAGACTCCGCTCTGCTCGGCCTGAAAGCAGGACGCCTCCTCCTGCTGCTGCTCTCCTGTTGATCGTCTCCTCTCAGAATGCACTCAGTATTTATGAGGAGGGTCTCTTTTCCGCCCCCGCGCACCTCCCCCACCCACCCCACCATCAAACAGATTGTGCAGATCCAGAGAGCTGATGGGTGTTACTGCATGGTGAGAGTCTGCAGAGGCGACCCCTCCCTTCTATTCCTCTGGTTTTCTGTGTCTGTGCTGTCTCTTCTGTGTGACTCTGTGTGTTTTAATGTATACCAAGCAATAGAGCGGTCTGACAGGACAATCACGGCGCTGCAGACCAACAGACAGAACAGCCTTTCAATGCCTGTGTTACAAATATACAGAGAAAAGCAGCTCCTGGTGTGTGGTCTCATTATTCCAGCTGTCAGAGTTATGAATGTATGCAGCAGGAGGGGTTAATGGCTCCTGCTGGATATTTATGCAGTACGGGTGGAAAATATGGACCACGAGTCTTACGTCAATGTACCTTTGATGAACTGCAACACATGATATATGCACTCAACAGCCAGTTTATTAGGTACACCGCTGTAGTCCCAGGTTGGACCTCCTTCACCTTCAGAGTTTCTTAAGTCTTCAAGCTGAAACATCCCTCAGAGATGTTGGTCCATGTCTCCATGACAGCATCACACAGCTGCTGAACATCCATGATGAGAATCTCCTGCTCCACCACATCCCAAAGCTGCTCTATTAGGTATAGATCTGGTGACTGTGGAGGCCACTGGAGTACAGTGAAGAAACCAGTTTGAGATGATCTGAGCTTTGAGACATGGAGCTGCTGAGAGTCTCCATCAGAAGATGGTCCACTGTGGTCACAAAGGGATGGACATGGTCAGCAGCAATACTCAGGTAGGCTGTGAAGATTAGACCAGGCTCCACCGAATTAAGTCTGATTGGATTAACTCTCTGTCAAACATCTTGGCCTAGTTTTTATTTGTTGATGAAAATGTCAGATAATTTAGTTTTTGTCCATGTGCACTTGTTTTTATTAGATACTGTATAGTTTTCATCAGGGGAAAAAATGTTAGTGATGAAAACTGTGACAAAAATAATTAGTCAACAAAATGAACACTGTCTCACAAGAGAAATGAAAAGTCTTGCAACCAATCAACAGACTGCAGTCTTGACAAAATCAGCAATGACAGCATTCATAATAATGATATTTCCAAGGACATAGAGCCTCACTTTTGTGCATTTTTTGAGAGAGAGAAAAAAAAATTGAACAAATGCTTCATTAATCAGTAAGTGCTCTTAAAAGGAGCTAACACCAGCCTTGGATCAAGTGTTTCTCTCATCAGGTTTGCATTCAAGTTTCAAATTAATGTTTTACATACTGCCAATTTTTTGTTCAGTTATGAATAAGTATGAAAATGAATAGATGGCCCTCAGACAGTGATGATAATTTCACACCATCACACCAGCAGCAGCAGCCTTAACTGCTGGTCCAAGGCAGGATGGATCCATGCTTTATGATGTTCTGAGCCTACCATCTGAATGAGGAGCAGAAATTTCAGCCTGAAATGTGGACTCAGACCACAGCAGACTTTTCCACTTTGCCTCAGTCCATCTCAGATGAGCTTGGCCCAGAGAAGCCGAGCTCATCTGTCTTTGCATGGTAGAGTTTGACCTTGACCTTGTAGATGTAGAGATGAACTGTGTTAACTGACAGTGGTTTTCTGAAGTGTTCCTGAGCCCACGTGCTGATATCCTTTACAGAATGATGCTGCTTTATGATGCAGAGCTGCCTAAGGGATCAAAGGTCAAGGGCATTCAGTGTTGTTCTGTCAGACCTGCCACATGTGTACAGGGCTTTCTCTGAATTCTCTGAATATTTTGGTGATATTATGGACTGCAGACGATAAAAAGGATTTGTATTCTGTTTTTATTTACATTTGACCCAACATCCCAACCTCATTGGAATTGGGTTTGATAGCAGCTCAGTTGCGTTATATTGGTTGTGATGTTAGCAATAACGTTCATTCATTCATTCATTCATTTTCTATACTGACTGTCCCTTTCAGGATTGCGGGGGGCTGGAGCCTATCCCAGCTGTCATTGGGCGAGAGGCGGGGTACACCCTGAACCGGTCACCAGTCAATTGCAGGGCAACGTATAGAGACAGACAATCATTCACGCTCACACTCATACCTAAGGGCAATTTAGAGTCACCAGTCAACCTAATGAGCATGTTTTTGGTCTGTGGGAGGAAGCTGGAGTGCCTAGAGAGAACCCACACATGCATGGAAAGAACATGCAAACTTCACACAGAAAGGCCCTGCTGGACCCGGGAATCGACCCAGCGACCTTCTTGCTGTGAGGCACATGCACTACCTACTGCGCCACTATGCTGCCCTAGCAATAATGTAATGTTTATATTTCTTGTCTGTAACTTTAGCACACAAGCATTTCCATCCCTGTCCTTATCTGTAAAGTAAATGCTTTGTTATTGCACTGCAGGTGAACAGCTTTCATCAGCCAACATCACAAGCATCAGTTATTATGATTTTAATGATTGTGAATGATATTCTCCACTATATCTATGTCTTTACGCTTTCACTAAGTTCTTCAATTTTTTCCATTTTCACCTGTTTTAAGCCAAAAGAAGAGAAAGAACAGATCATTTCTGAAGAGCAGAGTCTGGAAAATGTTCATCTCTGCAGGTTGACCCTCGATTCTTCAGCCCTGCCCTTCTGCAGCCGTGTAATCTTCCTCCACGCTGTGTTTCTGCAGCAGAGGCCAGAGGTCCGTCCTGGCCTCTTTACGAGCTGTGAGAATCCCAGAAGCCGTCCTGTAAACGGCCAATTAAATGAGAGGAGATGGCGAGGGGCCACATACCTGCCCAGAAGAAACCATAAAATCTAATAAGGAGGGAAAATTTGGAGCGTGCAGGAGCCTCTGCTCGGGATAATTGCAGCCGGGGAATTCCCCCCCTCCAACGCCCCTCTGCTCCACCCTGTCCCAGGACCACTTCTACATTTCAAGCAGAGGAGGAGGCAGGAGAGGAGAGGAGAGGTCTGGTCATTCATCATTCATCATTCATAAAGCAAAAACTCCAGATCCCAAATGGACCATTAAGGCTGAGGAATATGGATGAAATGTGATTCTCTGTGGGTGTGAGGGATCATGAGAGTGTGCAGCAAACTAGAGATGAGCAATCCGTCCATATTTTCAGGTACTGTACGTCAATATGTTTTTAGATGAGATACAGGGTAAGACGATGGCTGTGGCGAGGACAATAAGGTCTGGACCATGGTAATACTTTTGATTTACTTGAGAGCCGGGAGATTTTTTTCTTTCTAGGATCATTTTCACAGCTCATATCAGAGGTTTGTCTAATAAAAAAGGTGCCTGACACTGTGATCCAGTTTATTGAACATAAACATGTCTCAGCATCTTCCTCCTTCAGGATCCTCCTCCTTCTGCATCTCTGCTGATGAGAGCAGTGCAGCAGGTCTTCTTCAGACAGTTGTCTCAGATCCTCTGTGGTTCTCCTCTAACCTTCTGACTCCAAACATGTTCCTCTGAGCTCAGATCTGATCTCAGGACAGCTTCACGGTGCTCCATCAGGTGCACAGGGAGGGTGATAAGCCCTGTGATTTGTTTTTGGTCAGATACTGCTTTACTGAGAGCGCAGTGTGAGCTTATTTAGATGAAGAATGAAACCATTTCTCCACAGCTGAGGTCTCTTTCTTCAGACCTTCTTCTGTTTGTAATCGTGTTGATTCACCTTTGACCCTTCTGGAGCCACTCCTCCAAAATGACAACCCTAAGGTCAAAGAAAACACTAACATGGCCCTGAGTTTGGACTTGCTCTGTGATGTTTTGTCTCAGGATCGTGTTGAAGATCCAAGTTTCATCACATGTAGTCACTCCTACCAAAAGAATGTTCAGATGCTCAAGTCTCTGGACTGTCTCTTTATCAGCTGGGACATTTCTGCTTCCATTCTTGTTTGATCATTTCCAGCCATTTGTTCAATTTGTTAAAGGTTTTCAGAAGTTTTTGATGGTCATGGGTGCCCAGGACCAGTGTTGGTCAAATTACTTTTAAAAAGTAATTACTTATAGTTACTAGTTACTTTCCCAAAACAGTAACTGAATTAGTAACTGAATTACTCCTTCATAAATGTAATTAGTTACCTGGAGAAGTAATTGTTGTGTTACTTTTTTGAAAAAGCCTTTGCGGCTTGAACGGCGTGGCTCTGTCTCTGTGTACTTCCTTGTTGTCACCTGGCCTGCTGCAGCAGCGCTGACATCAGCGGCGAGGCTCTGTGTTTTTGGACACTAGCTTTTTAGAGTTACTCTCAACGGACGCCAACAAACACTTTTCTCCTGGAGAAAATGTTCACTTCTCATGTGTGTTCTTGCCTTTTACGTCAATGACGTTGAAATAGTGCCTGTACTTCCATCCTGAAAAAGACACTCACCATTGTGGCGTCGGTGGCACAGCTGGATAGTGCGCTTGGTCAGTGATCGGGAGGTTGCAGGTTCAAGCCCAGCTCTGGGTGACGCATGGCGATGTGTCCTTGCGCAAGACACTTAACCCCAAGTTGCTCCCACTGCTGTATCAGTGGTGTATAAATAGGCATGAAAGGGCGTGAAAGTGTTAGCTGATACTGATGGGTAACTGACATAGAAACTCTGAACCATCAGTGAGTGAATGGGTGTGAATAGGTAAGTGTGACCTGCTGGTGTAAAGCAGTTTTGAGTAGTCAAAGACTAGAAAAGCGCTATATAAGCTCAAGTCCATTTACCATTGTTGCATCTAGCCGTGTTACCAGATTTTTGGACTGAAATAAACAACCAGGTCTGTAAAAACAAGCTCAAACAAGCTCAAACAAGCAATGTCAATCTATTTTTTTTCTATAGAGATCTATTCATTTTTTTTTAAAGAGAAATCTACATGAAGCTTGTTTTGATATTAATCTACGTTACATTTCAGTTTCACAGTGACATTCTTATTTGTCTCTTAATTTACTTATTCAACATCCTTTTATTTGGAGGTGGAACATCCTTTTCTTTATACAGAAGTGATACTGTTATTTATAACTCTGCTATCACTAAACAGTCCATCTAACCTTGATTTTTGTAACCATACAGACACAGTCAGGCTTTTATCTAAGTTTTATGTTGATCCTCTACAGCTTTATTATGATGAAAACAGTTACAGCTGCATTAGAAATAAATTTAATTCTGACTATAAGGATTTCTTTTAGGTGGAAACAGTATTTTTGCCCCTCTTTTTACAGTAAAATTAAATTTTTTGTTTTTTGGTGGAACAAAATAGTTTGTGTAACTTCTTAATTGAGTTTTTATTGGTAGTAGAGTGTGCATCAGATCCCTCCTGGGTTTGGGGGATCAACAAACACAAATGAGCAACTGCACTTTTGTAACAAGCCTAAAATAAAAAAGAAAACACAACCCACAACTGCCAGTATTTACAAGCAACTTTCCAAAAAAGAAGCCCAATGTTGCTTATAAAAAGTGGACCTGGCAACTCTGGCATCTAGTTCTCCTGTGTGGTTGTTGGCGGTGCGTTGAGGTTTGTAACAATGACGTTATTTGTATCTCCTGTCCTGCGCCTGGCGGAGCGAGCCAGGTCGGATAACAGTGCTTAGATATCAGTGCAAAATAAAATTACCTTTTAACGCTGTTATTCCCAACACTGCCCAGGACGTTCATCGTCCCCTCTCTGCCTTCGCCAAATCATTGGTACCATACAAACACACGTGCACGTGATATGCTCTGTTTGCCACACACCTTAGTTAATGTGCAACAAGATTCAGCTGCTTTGTTTACTTAAAAGGACAATGTGAAGCATTTTAAGTAATTTATGAACTAAAAACAACGTCTACATTCATTAATATGTCCTCATTTGTGTCAAATTGTCTATGTCAACAATCTGACTCATCCCCCTGAGCGAAGAATTTCTTGTCTTTATTTACATAGAACGGTAAAGACCTACAGGGGCCTCCATGTGCTTCCTGTCTGTAAAAACTATGAACAGCTGAGAGGGACATAAAACACTACATAGTACTGCTGACTAAGGCTAAACACGTTTTCACTCAGAGCCAGCGTGTCTGAAACAAAGAAGGAGCACAACGAGACGCGCTTGTTTCTGCCCGGCAAATTTGAAAACCTGCACTGCACTTTTGTTCATAATGCAAGATCATACTTATGCCACGCCACAAGAGGAGGAATCCTCAATGGCAAAAAAGCAAAAAAAGAGAAGACAAAGCTTCTAGGCACATATGGGCTACTGTAGAGTTCAGCGGTTGCAACGCACATTTGAAAAAGCGAGGCGCCAGAGAGCACTAATCGTTTGAATGCAAAATACAGTTTCACCACTAGAGGGGAGGACAAACTACACAGTGTGGCTTTAAACAAAAATGTACAGTTAATGCATCGCTCAACTTTTAAGTGAGTTATTTTCTAATACCTTAGTAAAAAACTCTTTTACCAGCAGCTAAAGACGTCCCTTATTAAAAAAGGATAAGGGTCAAACCCACAGACCTCGTACATGTATGCTGGTGTGTGTCAGTGGTGGAGCTACTCATTTTGCTGTAACTACACAAACTTTGGTCAGCTGTGTTTCTTTCCTTTTGTGCACATAGCAGTGAGTCAGTGTGCAGCTTTGTCAGTGTCTTCAGGCACTTATTCACATAGCGGTGAGTCTGAGTCCAAACAGCCTTCAGAACACAACGGCCTCATTTATCAAACTTGTGTGTGCGGTCATTTCCACACACGGATCTGCATTCATCAGTCTGAACCTGATCTGAACATTAAACCCCACAGCCTATCTGAGGATTGTTGCTGACCATGTCCATCCCTAAAAATGGACATAAAAAATGCTTTACATTTTACACTTCATATTTTAGTTGACTAAATTTACAGTAGATTTCATCGACTAAAACTAGACTAAAATTAAAACAATTTAGATAATTGAGTTATGACTAAAACTAAAAGATATTATAGGCAAAAGACTATAACTAATTCTAAATTAAAAACTGCTGTCAAAATTAACACTGGTGTGAGAGCAGCTAAAATTTAAACAACATACCGCCCCATGTTTAAATCAACCGAGGATCTGAGTGACCGACTTTCTCCTGCTGTACCTACAAAGAAAGTCCACAGAACAACGCAGCATGGAGAACTTTAGAGGTGCACACCTTCATTGCCATTGTTGGAGAGAAGGACATGATGGCACAAATCTACTTTCCACTTTCTGGTACCAGGAACAGTGATAAATACAGTGTCTGTCATTTATGCAATTTCAGGAGACCAAGGACCCGATCTACTAAAGGTTTGCGTGTATAAAAACACAAGAAAAACTTGACAGCGCGTGCAAAGCTGATCTATTAACAGGGTGCACCGAGGATTGCGTCTGTCAAATGAGCAAAATAGCACGTGCAGTCCATTTAGCATGTTTGCCTTCATGAATATGCAGAATACATGCAGATGATCAGAACGCGCAAAATACTGGGAGGAGGAGATGCAAATGTAATCATTTAGCACCCGCAATGTGATTCATCAAACCTCAAACTGATTGCGCTCTGAGTTTTTGCGTCTAAATTTAGCACGTTTGAAAGGCAGGTGCAAAACAGGCACAGCGTTACACACAGAAGGCAGCGGTTATTGTGGTGAGAAACAGGGGTAACATTGACCAAATATTTTCTGTCACTGACTGAATTTTTTGATGAATGACGGAAAGATCTGTAGGCTGTCTTTTATTATGATGGACTGGATAAAGAGGGACGATCCAGTGTGCCATCATACTCATGCAGACACACGTGTAAAGTAAACTCTGCTTTGCGGTCCTAATACATCGTGGAGGAGGTCATTTAACCTTTGTAAAAAAGATCCCCTTCATAACCAGAATCACTCCGTTTGTCACTCAGATCTGACTGCATCACACTCACCACGCACTGACAGCGAGTTTAGGAGCTATCGGTGCGTGGAGAGTGTGGCGCTGTCAGCGTGGAAAAAGAACGTTAAAGATAAACGCTCAGTCTGTTTAACTGTAAGACTGCTCTTCACATGAGAGCTTATTGATGATGAAGCCGTAAAACTATGTGAATGCTGTCATTTAGATTATGTTAAATTGGAATCAGAAAAGGAAAATTTAAAATAACGAATACAAATACAGACAACAAAAAAGGTTACCGCAACCTCTGGTCAGAAATAAAAACAGTAGAGACATATCGTCTGTCCAGCAATGTCAGTTTTGAGCTGTGTGCTTTTCACAGATGGCCTCCCAAATCGTGTTTCTTCTGACAATGCTGAGATGTCTCTGTATCAATTGCGCTTGCAGTCATAGTAGATCACCTGCAACACACCCACTAATGGCAAGTGCAATTTTTTAGTTTGCACACGCAATTTAGCGCTTGTTATTTTGGATCTTAGTAGCTCAAGCCCTTGGTCTCCTCTTCTTCCCATGTGCTTCCATGGCTCATTTTGTCTTGGTCATGGATTTCCTTTTTCAGGTAGTCATGTCGTAATTTCCTGTCATTGATATGAAGGTCGAACTTTTCAAATTAATGCTTTCACATTGGGCATGAACCAGACCGTGGTTCTGCTTGGTCTGGACCTAGACCACCTCTTTAGGTTGGACCAAGGTCCGGTTGTTTGGTCCAGACCAAGGTTCAGGGGAGGTTTCACACCCATCATTTTGGTTTGGACCAAAAAGAAAAGTCTGACAGTCCTGACCAAATGATTGTGTAAAAACCCCCGAAAAGCAAACAGACCATTTTAAAATATAACACATGTTATATGTTTGTATGAATGTAAATATGATTAACACTGAAAATAAAAACAGTTATTTCAAGCTCTGGTGGCAGCTTATGGTACTTTTACAGTGTCCCTGTACCTCAAGGGCTTTTACCAAGTGATCATGGGCACCATGGCAACCCCTGTATTAGAGAGATGGTGGAACAATGGACCAATCAGAGCACACAAAGGGTTAAATCAGTGGTTTTGTTCTTTCATCAAATCATAGAAACTGAGGAAAGAGATGTTTCTCTAATGAACGCCTGTATTGATTCAAGATGCTGCCAGGACCATTTCAGCTGGCACGTAATTGTTGGCGTCCATTAGCTAATGCGCTGGGTGCATTAAAACCTGGCCTCAGAGGATCAGGGACATCAGCAGGATGAGCTGGGAGATGGATCATCATTACAAGAGCAGCTAAAGTTTGTATTTTCACCCCTTTTAGGAAGCATAAAAACCCATTTCAACAAATTAAAACAATATCTGCGCTCATGTTTCAACACGTGTTTTACAAATTATGTTTACATTACTCTACTGGCATGGTTATAAAGCACAGGGGGGTGTTTAACAGCCGGGGCAGGACTGGCCATCTGGTGACCGGACGCTCTCCTGCTGGGACGACTCTGCTTTTGTCAAAACAGCTCAGAGTGTATGTGGAGCTCAGAGCGAAAATAAACAGAGATGGACTCATGCACGAGATAGAAGTCATCAAACAAACAGCATGGCTTTGGAAATAAATAAAACAGAACAATCAAAATCTTCATGCAGATGTTTAGAAGCTGGAGGGAAGACAGAGGAGTCTGGGAGTAATAAGGAAATCAAGGGGGGGGGAGGCAGACCGCCACAATTCAGGCCAACAATCAGAGATGCTCAAAGAGGGTCACGAGTGTCAGAATCTTACCAGAACGTTCCTCCCATGAAGCCTTCATGATTGAAACAGGACTCATGACTCCAGCCTGGGACCTTATCCTATCAGAGACCCCCTTGGACCCCTTTGCTTCATAAAACAACGTCCCACGTGTCTGAATCACTGTTTTAGATCATACATGTAAACCAGACTTTTACAGCCTCAAAGCTGACAGAGTCTGGAGCCTGCCCTGAGACCCTCTGGCACCCCCCTTGAGAACCAAGGCACTGGAAGACTTTACTATGACCTCGTTAAGACCTTCATCAGACTGTGCTCAGACATCCCCCCGCCATCATCATCATCATCATCACCACATGTTGGAGGACTCCAAAATCTGCATCACTGCACTAAAGATACAACAAAATATTACAACAACATGACAAAAGTAGCTGTTTCTTAGAAACAATAATAAATATAACAGTGATTAAAACATCAATAATAATAATAATAATAATAATAATAATAATAATAATTATTATTATTATTGTAAATGTCATGATTATGAGTCATACCAATATCATGTCATTATTACTCATATTTTTGTCATTTGTATATTTATTATTGTTATTGTAGGTAATATTATTCCTAAACCAATTTTAAATATGTTTATAATGTAACCTATCTGCGGTACATACAGCAACATGACAAAAGTAGCTTTTTCTTATGAATAACAATAATAATAATAACAACAACAGTAACAATAACAATAACAACAACAACGATAATAATAATAATAATAATGTAATATTATTATTATTATAATTGTTAATGTTTAAATTATTTATCATACTAATATCATATCATCATTACTTTTCGTGTTATTTGTTTATTTTTTTTCATGTAAGTTATTTTTTTTCTAAACCTCTTTTAAACATGTTTATAATGTTACCTATCTGCATTACATATTCTTTTAAGAAATTTGTCATCTTAATATTGTGCAGCACTTTGTCAGCGTTGATCATTTATTAGAAAAACAGTATCCTCTTATTTCATGACTTCAATACATTTGGAGAAATTCCCTTTCGTCACCTTTGAAAGTTTGTTTTCATTTTATTAATCCCCATCAAATAATAAAACATCCCTACACTGTAAAATAAACACAAACAAGCTCATAAAGTCGCCCCACGATTACATCGGGCTGCTTGTCTTACCTCTTTGGTTCACTTTGTTCCTGTCTCCCCTGATTTGTTCAGCTTTGTCAGTTAGCTCCTCTTCTCTCCTTCAGCATATGGGTGACTGTCAGCTGGTTATTACAGATAACCCCGGCGATGGTTTGGCTCATGAGCTCGGCTGCAGCTCGGACACTGGAGGAGTGAAGGATTAGACAGCGATGTCGTGGTCACGCCAGTGTTTAGGTGTGACAGAGCTCTACTGCGGTCTCCCTCTCTGATGAAGGAAACCTGTAGCTTGTTTGGACGCTACCAATAAAATAACTAAACTACTGCAAAGCTATTTGACTACGGAAACAACACCGCTACAACAAAGCTACTGGAAAATACTAATGAGGCTCTTTGTAGACATTACTGGCCATTAATCAATCAATCAATCAATCAATCAATCAATCAGTCTTTATTTATATAGCACAGTTCATAACGAGTGTTATCTCAAAGCACTTTACAACAGAGCCAGCTGAAGACAAACTCTTCATTTAATCCAAGACAGTCTGGCTGCAGACCTGCACTGTCAGGACCCTTCGTTGCACTATTAGGACCCGCTCAGCTGTGAGGACCACAAGTTGATTCGGAGTCTTTCAAAATAAAAGCAAGTATACCGGGAGTACACATTTTTCATCTGAAGTTGATTGGAGACTTTCAAAATAAAAGCTATCATACCAGGAAGTATGTATTTTTCGTCTCGTGTGAATATTCTTAATTTTTGGGGCTTTATTTTATGTTTATATTGTAAATATGATTTTTTATGTGTTTTCATGTGTTCAGTTAAAAAGATGGAAAAAATAAGTATACGTTTCCAGTTCAACAGGATAAGGGAAAAAAATGCAAGTAAATATCAGGATAAAAAACAAAAGAGAAAATACAAAACAGGATGACCACATCGAGGGTTGTTCTGCAGACAAAGAAAATACAAACTAAATGTACAGCTATTGTTATGATCCCCTTGAAACATCACTTAAAACATGAATTATTTTACTTCAGTATTTCAATTTAATCAGCAAAACGGGCAGCTGTTAGTTTAGTTTGTCATAATACATCCATGGCTAATCCCAAAATTAGCCTAGTTAGCACTAACCACCGTTACCCTAACTATGAAACAGTGCTAAAAAAATACCCAAAGGTCCAAAAGTCATTTCTTTCCAATTAATAAAACGTTACATGGCAGCATAAAGTGGAAAAACGCAATGTTCTAGTGAACAAAGACTGTTTCTGTGGCTTTGAAAATGATGAAAAGCAGTCACTTGACTTTAACTCACCTTCTCTCCACCCTCTTCATGGCTAAAACAAACTGCAACACATGAGAAAAAAACATCACTTCGGGTCCTGACAATGGAGGTCTGCAATGAAGGGCCCTGACAGTGCAGGTTTGCGGTCAGACTCCTCTTCATTTTACAGGAACATATAAATATAAATATTTGTATATACACATACATACATCCAGAGATGTATCCATCCAGGCAGAGACAAAGGGGCTAAAATCACATTTGTCCCTGAATACAGACTTAATTTAATCAATCTTTGTTTATATAGTTCCATATTTGTTGAATATAAATGTATTGAAGGTAAGCCCCTTGAAATGTAGCATCTCATTTTAAGAGGGTCCTCATGTCTATGTGAATGTAAAGATAGTTACTATGAATAAATAATCAATACATGGATAGAGAGATCAGTCTTATATTAAAAATAATATCTATAATGATTATAATATGAAGAGGAATGATGTTGATTAATATGGCAGTAAAATGAGTTTAACTGGTCTAAACGTATGAATTTATGTTAAATAATGTAACTTCTGTTGATGGTTGATGCCCTTCACTGCTGGTTTTCAGACACAGACTCACCCTGATGGTCTCCCTCTGAGACGCTCTGTTCGGGCTCCTCCCACTTTAACTCCTTTCCTCCTGATTGGCTGACAGGTGGACTTTTTGGTAATTGGTCAGTTTGGTGCTGCTCATCAGCATATTTTCAACAACTCTGCATTCATTCTAACATCTGCTCTAAAGGGGGAGGAGAGAAGTCCTGAGTCTGCAGACTTGTGAATAAAAAGGGTGTTTATCATGTGGAGGAGACGCGATGACAACACTTAAAGGGTGTAAAAAGACCAAAAAGCAGAGTACGGGCTCTTTAGCGAAACCCATGTCCTCTTGTCCCTAATTATATGCCCTCTGCCTGTTACCATTGATAAGATCACTACATTGAGTAAAAAACAAGCATTTCTTCAAAAATGTCTCTTTCAGGGGAAAAAGTTTGTTTTTTTAACCCTGTCAGTCAACAGCTGTGGATAAACAAATAAGCAAAAAACAAACACATTTCACCTCCATATATTTATCATTCAAGTCTCTAAATGAAAAATTAATTTTCCTTTTTTTGAAGTGACATTTGAACGCATCATGACTTCATTTTGCGTATTTGCCTGAGCTCTTTTGAACACTCTGTCAGCTGACGCTCATCCTGACGATGAACATTTCAACAATTGATCAAAACTTAAAACTTTCGACAGAGTCCGGACGAGCTTTCACACCTGATTTGAGCAGGAGAAAATGTTTTTGATGTCTGCACCCGGGGAGTCTGGTGCTCCTCGTGCAGCAGCGGCGGCCATGTCACGCTGGGTCAGTTAAAAGAAACAACCTCTGAGTTTAATTTGATGCTCAGTGCTGATGTTCTTGGAGCTCATGTTCACCCCTGCAAGAGCCGAAGGGTGTTTATGCTCCAGATGAAATGACGCGATGTCATGGAGTCATTAGCTGTAGTTATTGTTTCAGTATTGGCTTGTTGTGATGGTTATATTCTTGCAGGCAGGGGCTCGTTCTCCCTGTGCAGCTCCACACAAAGCAAAGCCAATACAGTTCAGTACGATTTGAAGAAGCTAGTGCATGCAAAAATCAGAAAACACTGTAATTCACCGGGGTGTATTGAAGCTTGAATGGTTAGATATCTCATCGCTAACTTTGATCTCTCAGACTTTTGTTTTGGCATAGAGTATTTGGACATATTTCATCTGCTGTTCTGTATCCTCTGTGCTTCGCCTCACTCTTCCTCTTCCTGCATTTGCCTGCAGCTCCTGTGATGAATACCATCAATACAAGACTCTCAGGTTGGATCTATAGCTCAAAGTCAAGTTATAGATCTGTCCTGAGTCCTCTGAAATAAAAATCATTACAGACATGTATTTCACACTGTTGCAGAGAAGATCCTGGCTCTCCTCATGGCCCCATCGAGGAGTTTCACTGCAGCTTTAAATCAGCTTCAGGCGACAAACGTCAGGCTGACTGATTCTTTCACACTGAGAGAGCTGCAGTAATCGAGGAGAGAGGAAATAAAAGTGTGAACAACAATCTGTGCAGAGAAACCAGCAGCTGCAGAGAGAAACAAACACAAAAATAACCACAACAGAACATGTCCCTCTTCCACATTTGGGAAAAAGCCCTCTAAAGCTGAATCAGTGAAGTCCTGAGTTCTAACGTGTTAAATGTGACATGATGCTAAATTAAAGCAGATTCACTCTTCAGCTGCTCCACGGTCGACCTGCATGTAAAATTAATGGACCACCTGAAAGATGTCAACGATGTCATGCATGAAATTCCCTGTGCAAATGTGTTCTCGGTGTTGGTCTTTAGATCAGGGGTTTTTGAAAGCTGTGCTAAAGTGGTCTGGTTCTGCACAGAAAGCCCTAATATGGTCTGCAGCCAGACTGGAGATGGTAGGGATGTGAGCCGGAGGATGATAGCATGTTACAGTGCAGCATTCTGAAACAGAGAAATACAGAGAACAAAGAGAAACAATGGAGAAATTCCACCTATTTGAGATTTTTCTTCTTGGCATGAAGCTGTCCATCACAAGAAGAAATCAGGCTGTGCTGAGAAAGAGGAGAAATACAGCTGAACTAGAGGTGCTCAGAGACACAGACATCTGCCATGGCATTTCCAACAATGTGGAGTTATTACCCCCACCAAGGAGGTTATGTTTTTGCTGGTGTTTGTTTGTTTGTTTGTTTCTTAGCATGATTACGCAAAAACTACAGGACGGATTTTGCTGAAATTTCAGGAGATCTTGCTAATGGCCCAACTTAAAAATAATTAGCTTTTGGTGGTGATCCAGATAACCGATATCAGCAAATGATCATTTTTGCACAATAACTGTCTAACTAATAATGATATCAACATGATTCTGAGTGCTAGGTGTGGGTTTTCAGGGTCATAAATCCCATTATGATGGTAACTTTATCACTGATCTATTGCTTATAGATGTAACAGCAATATATGGGCTACCTTGGCAGAGGTTTGCTCTCTCAGAGTGTTTTTTACTTGGCAAAAATGTGGAAAACTGACCTGTTTTGGGATGTTAACAAAGACTTAAAAAAATCCTGGATCCACATCAGCATTCAGATCACCACTAAAATCTAATCTCTTGTCTCTTGTCTTGTGAACAACATCTCCGAAAATGATATCCAGAACTCAGAGTTATTAGTGAAAATGTGGAAAACTGCCCTGACTCACAATGTTAACAAATCCTGAAAAATTAAAAAAAAAATCCTTTATCTGCATCTTTATTTGTATCACCACCAAAATGTAATCAGTATTTCTTTGTGCCATGAACAAGATTCCCTGGAAATTTAATTAAATTCTTCTCAAATTTTACTGAGTTATCTATTAACTAACAAACAAATGCCAGGAAAGACATAATCTCCTTGATGGAGGTAAAAATGTAAGAAAGTTTAAGAATTAATATTTAGGACCTCTGATTAGGAAGTTGATTTAATCTCACCAACCCGACCTAGAATTCATGCTATCTGCTGCTTACATAAACAGTAGTTACATGTTTTGTTGTACGTCTGTCAGGTTGGGAGCACTCAACTTTGGGGTTACGTTGATCAGAGCTCCAAGTTATGATTTCCAGTTGAACACACCATCAGGCAAACTCTCACTCCCCAGGGCCCTAAAGAGGAGCTGGTAGCTGTGCCTGTGTCATTTAAAATGTGAATTTCATTCACAGTATAAACACTTTAACTTTATTTATGTAAATATGTTGTTCTTCTGAGTTCATACACACATGTTTAAATAAATTATATTTTGCATAAGGCGTGAAGTTTTAGTGGATGACTGGCATTACAGACAAATAACAGTTTCATCATGTGTGGCTTGTGTTGAGGTAGGCCTCAGTTTAACAATGTTCATTGTTGTTTATCCATGATTTCAAACAAGAGTTCTTCAGTGGCTTTTTAATGCAAACAATTGGCCCATAGGCTATTACAAAACATGGGGAAGAATGATGCATTAAGATGATAAATGTCTTTGATACAGGGGTCAAATCTTTTGACCTCCAGAGATCTACGATCAAACCCCAAACTGCTGCAGCGTGGTGCTGGAGATCAATCATTCACGGCCCCACTGGCTCCAACCTTGATCAGATATGAGATGGACTCCACCTGAAGGACAAAATCATGGCGCAGTGTTGTGCTTGAGCTCTCTTAACCGCAGGTCATCAATTATGATTTCATCTGTTCAGTTTCAGAAGATCTCCACGAGGAAGGTCTGGAGCATCATGATGATAACAAAAGCATGAACTACAGCCATCTATTACCTACACCCTGTCCCTGTAGGAGCCTATCCCAGCTGACATCGGGTGAGAGGTGGGAGCACCCTAGTCTGGTCGCCAGCCAATCACAAGGCTGACATTTAGAGACAGATTATTGGTCTGTCGGAGGAAGTCAGGCTACACACAGAAAACCAATGCATGCAAGGGGAGAACATGTAAACCTCACTGAAAGATGCCGATGGATTCGAACCAGCAACCACTTGTGCTTTGAGGCACAAGCAACAACCTGCTGCATCACTTTGCAGCCAAATAAAAATATTGATGAAATAAAGGTCCTCTGATAAAAATGTTAAAATTATTGATTTTTTTATGATCAAATTTTTATTCATTACTGGACACATGCAGTGTTATAATAACTTCACAGTATAGTTATTATACCACATAACTATACCACCGTATATACAGTCAGTCCACATGAACTGTAATGTCTTGAGTGTCACCCTGTGTCCTTTAGCTTTTTTACTGCCATAAGACCAGATAGTAGGCCACTTTTTTGTTAACGGGGAGATCATTTAAAATTAATGTGATGGGCTAACTTGGATAAATTGACCTCAAAGATCTCAGAAAGCCAGGAGGCCTCAGTCCCTCAGAATCTGGCTGCCAGAGGGCACTCCCAACACATGTGCATGAAGGTACCAGAAGGCTAAGAACAGGAACTACATGTAGGATCAGCAGCTGTTTCAGTGAGTAGAGTTTCCTTGCTGTAGGTTGACTCTGAGTAAAATTTTAATATTTTTGCTGATGATCAGGGTGTATAGATGCTAACATTACACTGGTCCAGACTCTTCCAGGCAACGCGCAGTATGAGCTGATACAGTTTGGACACTAAACTTCTTTTACCTCTTAAACACTGAAACATTTTAAGCAATCAGTCTTTATTTGTGTAGCACCAGTTCATGACAAGCGTTACCTCAAGGCACTTTACAGCAAAGCAGGCTGAAGCCATACTCTTCATTTATAGATACACATAATATGCATACGTACAAATACATATAAATATACATATATATAGGAGACACTCATACATATAGTACATCCAGAGATGGATCCATCCAGGCAGAGACAAAGGGACTAAAAATAAGAACTTATGATAGAGACAAATTCATGGACGCCCAGATCATAAATCTGTCCTCATCACATTTTTCTCTTGTGATTATAGATTCAATCAATCAAGCTTTATTTGTATTGCACCATATTTTTTAGTATAAATGTATTAAAGATAATTCACTTGAGATTTTCAAGGGGAGCCTCATGTTTATGGAAAAAAAGTTTAATCTGATATTAACATTAATGTCTATAATAAATTTAATCTTGACAGGAATGATGCTGGTTAATATAGCAGCATCCAGCTGAACTGCCATTAAAATGGGATTAACTGGTCTAAAGCATGAATTTTGTTAAAGAAGTGAATGTTGTGTAAGAGGACCTTGCAGCGAGACTCCACTGCCCTTAGGGGCTGATCTCAAATGCACATAAAGTAGAAAGAGGAGGGCGACATGTAGACTTTTGAGCATAAATTCAGAAAAGAATGTAAACCCCTTTCTCCAAAGATGTCCCCTGACATATGGATACCTTTCTCTCTCCATCGTGGAAACTGGACACACTGATTACCTATAAGTAGCCTGGTGTTATAGAAATAACAGTGAAGCAGGGCTCCAAGCAGACCGGCTTTTCTGCCCTTCTCCAAACTGACAGTGTTTGTGTAATTATGGGACAGAAGTTACAGCAACAATAGGCCATGGACATTTTAAAGTGTACATGAGGACTCATTAAACTCTCATCCAGGGCTCGCCAAGACACTGATAATCTGAGAGTGAAAGCAAAAGTGTAGAGTTTAAAGTTTGGAGGGACAGACCTGCTTGTCTTTCTCTCTGCGTCGTAGAAAGCCTGATGCTATTCACCTGCCTTGACATATAACATTTCACTTTGTAGTTTGCTCCAATATTCAGAACCTGAGAGGGGGTAACACTGAGCTGAAGAAATGACCTCTATGAAGAATATTCACACTAATGACTGATATCAGCCTGTTGAGTCATGTGTAGGTAAAACTGCTGAATTATTGTTGCAAGTCAGGTTTTACACCCAAGAAGTCTACTGTAGACCACATCCTGGTGCTTTGGGCCCTAATTAAGGGACGATGGAAATTCAATAGAGGATTACTTGCAGCCTATATTGACCTCTGAAAGACATTCGATTCAGTGAGTCGAGGTTTGAGATACAACGTTCGTGAATGAGTCAAGTGTTTTGAACGGCTCTTTTAAATGAACGTATGTTTGCAATCCATTCTTAATTGCAAATTGCCCATGCTGCTTTCATGTGCCATCTTTGTGCCCCATGAATCTGAGTTGACTAATGAAATCTCATAGTTTGAGTTGCTACACACATGCGCATGGGCAGAGCTAACTATGGGGAGGAGATATAAGTGAACGCTGCCTGACTGGACTGAAGACATTTGACGCTGCATTATTAGGGTGGAGGAGGAGAAGAGGAAGTTGTAAGCGTCAAACGCCGCCCAAGTCCGACTTATTGGACTGGAGCTAGTATTTACGGATGTATCAGGGTGGAGGAGATAGTGACTGAAAAAGACCTACAAAATGATCCAGAGCCAGAAACGTAGCAGCATTTGCATTTCTCTGGAACCAAAAGGCAAGGTAAAGCTCAGTGCAACATTTGTTTAAGTACATACCTTTCTTTCATATCTTTTCTATCCAGGTCAACAAATAACATGAAAACTCAGCACCCAACGACAGTTTTAGTGTCTGACGTCCAACAAGAACGGACTGACTCGGCACTATTGAGAGTGACGTCTCTGTCAGTCCCTCCACCTCCACCGAATCTGCTGGTTCTGCCTCCACATCAGGTGGTGTTAGACTCCAGGCCACTATTCTGTCTTCAGCACCAGCATCACTTGACGCTCCCTTGAGATTTGACATCTACAAACGCGCCGGTCTTTTTGAACGGCTCTTTGAAAGGAACGGTCCTCAAGATCCAGCTCCCCTCAAAGAGTCATGAGTCCCATCTCTAGTAGGTGAGCTCTGTGGGATCCCATGTGTAACTGTGTAGCTGATTTCTGCCCGATGTTCAGGTATAGAGAGCACTGTGAAGTGTGACGGCTCCATCTCTGACTTCTTCTCTGTTGTTTCCGGGGTGAGGCAGGGGTATGTCTTGGCCCCACCACTTTTCAGTGCTTGTATGGACTGGATTATGGGGTGGGAACAGGTACAGCAAACTGTGAAGAGTCATTCGGTGAAGTTAGGATGACTGATCTGGACTTTGCTGATGGTGCTGTGATCCTTGCCGAGACTGTAGATATCGTGGTGGGGGCTTTGGGATTGCTGAGTGAGGAGGCCAGGAATGCAGGTCTCCTGGGTTAAAACAAAGATCCAGGTCATCGAGTCTGTGCCTGTGGGTGGTGGGAACGTGGAAGTTGTGGAGCAATGAAAAATGGATCATATCTACAAGTAAAGGGCCAAACAGTGACATTGAATTCAGGTGGAATACCATCTGGGCCCAAAGATTTGATTTTTGCATGGCCTTTGCAGCCATTTCAATTTCATGTGCAATAGGCAGAGCATTAAGTTGCTGTGATATGGAGTAATTTAGACGAGATATCATGTTGAGAAAAAGTGTTCACACCCCGATTTATTGAAGCAAAGTTATAAAGCTCCTCAAAGAATAAGGCAAAAGACTACTTCACCTTTTTAGAGTCACTCTGAGCTTTTCCTGGAGCCTCATAGAAGATGAGTACATAAAGTAGTACATCTGTCTAGTTCTGTGTATGAGGATGACTCTGAAGGAGAGTTAATTCTTTATTAACCAGCTCTTTCTAAAAAGAAACAAAAACATACTCACTAAAATGACATGGAGGCCTGTCAAGGGCAGCATACTTTAATTCCATACTTTTGACCTCAGTGTTAGGTACCTTATTCCTGTTCGACGTATAAAAATGTGTGTTGCTTCTCATAAAATCCTTCACTGCCTCCCACATAATCCTCGGATCAGAGACTAAGCCTTTGTTGAACCCCCAGAATTCTTGAAAACTGGTCTCAAACTGTGACTTGAAGGTTTTATCTTGCAGCAACGATGAATAAAAACACCATCTTAGAGCTCCACTGGGGGCAGCCCTGGTGGTAACTCAACAGAAAATTGGCTTGTGGTCAGACCAGGTAACAGGTATGCCATTCGTATTGCCCACATTCTTAAAATAGTTCTTTAGATGTAAAAAATAGTGTTTCCTCAAAAAGCATCTTTTTCTGCCTCAAAAGAAAGACAAATCTGTTAAAGAGGGACTCATCAGGTGCCATACCGTCTACTAAACCAGTCTGAAATTCCCATTGGACGAATGCTTTGGAAGCTAAACACTGATCTCTGTTCTCTGACCCACCTGTTTTTTTCAATACTTCTGTCCCAAAATGCACTGAAATTCCCACCAAAGCACCGTACAGAAGCCTATAATTATGGTTATGATATAAAATATGGTTTTAGTTAATGGTTATAAACCCTGTCCAAACGTGTTTGGTTTACAGACTAAAATTCTCACGATCAATCTTCATTTTAGAGACTGCTGTCCCTCCTTTGTCTGTCCAAGAGCCAGCTGAATCAAAGTTAAGTTTACACTTGCAGACAATCACCACAACTTCAGATTTTGTGGCGGCAGATGAGAACACAAGGAGGGGACAGAACTTATTTACAAAATGATCAGCATCTTTGGGGAGCAAATGCGATTCTTGAATTATGGCAAAATCAGCCCCTTTGTCTTGGAAAAATGTCTAAATAGTCAATAAATCTTTATTTGTATTGCGCCAATTCATAACAAGTGTTATCTCAGGACACTTTACAATAGATCAGGCTGAAGACAAACTCTTCATTTTACAGATATGCACAAATGCACATATACATATATAAAATACACATATACTCATAAAAAATCCCACATAAACCCAACATGAATCCCCCATGAGCACAGCACTGAGCCAACCTACAGTGCAGTCCATCTATAGTAGGCTCACAGAAACATTGGTCAGAAAAAACCTGTTTGGCAGCTGGAGGTCTTGAGCAGATCCAGTCTCATGATGAACAGCTGAAGCTGTTGGAGGTCAGGGTGGAGGAAGGGAGGTGGGCAAAGACCAAAGTAAGAACCGAAGGTTGAGACAGATCCAATCATAAATCTGTCCCTAGGCATTAATGGAGATAATGTTCAGATCAGTCATATGTTAGTGGAAAGACATGGAAAACAAAGACCTCTGATATGTGGAAATGATGCCCTCGAATAGTCCTCCCTCTAACCAAATAAAAATAAATAAGAGGAAGAGTGAAGAGTTAATTAACTCATGCATCTTGTTGATAAGTCCAGAAATTGACAAAAAGGGAACTGAAGACTGTTCAGCTGTAGAGGCAGCTCAATCACTGATTAACACAGAAAGAAATGGTGTTCATATTACCATGTATACATTTGCTAACCATTGGAAATAGGAACATAAGTTGGTAACTAGGCAGCATCAAGCATACCTGCAATAGCATCAGACATAAAGAATATTCATATATAAAAAGATACATTCAGAAATTGGATAATTCTATGTAAGAGGAAAAAAAATGGACTTGAGCTTATATAGCACTTTTCTAGTCTTTTGACCACACAAAGCAGTTTTACACCACAGGTCAAATCTACACATTCACTCTCTGATGGTTGGAGTTTCTATGTCAGTGGTCCATCAGTATCAGCTAAAATATTCATGCCTTTTCATGTCCATTCACACGACACTGATGCAGCAGGGGCACCACCTGTATTAGGTGTCTTTCCCAAGGAGACATCGCCAAGTGACACCAGGAGCTGGGCTCAAACCAGCAACCTCCCGATTACTGACCAAGAGCACTATCAGACTGCACCACTGACCCACTCAATTAATGTGTTTATTTTTAAGTACAATTACATACTGAAAGTATCTCCTGAAATAAAATGAGAAGCCATTCATGCAGAGTCTTCAAAGCAGAGTTAAGTTACCATCATAATATGATTCATGACCCTGAAAACCCACACCTAGCACTCAAATCATGTTGATATCATTATTAGTTAGATAATGGCAGTTATCTGGATCTCCACCAAATTCGAATCATTTTTAAGTTGGGCCATTGCCAACATCTCCTGAAAATTTCACTAAAATCCGTCAAGTAGTTTTTGCTTAATCTTGCTAATAAACAAACAAACAAACAAAAACAAAACAGAAAAACAGACGAGCAAAGCTTGCTCGTTGAAGTTTGTATGGTTTATTCTAAATAATGTTGTAAAAAACTTTATTTAGAATCATTGTTAATAACTTTGATCAGGGGGACCATACGTCCTCTTTTCCAGTGATTTATGGGACATTACGGTAGAGCTAGATTGCTTGAGGGGGAGGTACGGGAAGTGAGCTGACTGAGCCGGAGAGCAGAGAGAGGATTCAGAGACAAACATGATAAAACATGATAATGATAATGTTTGATCATGGATGACAGGGTTCATCATCTCTGATTGTCTTTCGCAAATTATGACAGACACTCTTGAGAACTAAGAAGAAGAAAGACCCACAAATTAATTGAAAAAGAAAAAAATATATACACAGTGTGACACTGAATTCCAGGTTAGCTGACAGAAATATGTCATCCCTGTGCCATCGTTTGAGCTCAGGTCCAGTTGGGATTTTTAATCTGGGCCAAATCTGTCACAGGTGGCCCTATGAATTGATTTAGCTCCTTATTTGTCATGAGGGTATTTCTGTTACTATTTTTATTATCATTTAATGGTGAAAATGTATGTATGTAATTGATCTTACATGTAATGTCTTGTTTTTCTGTTAGGACCCCAGGAAGAAAAGTCACTACCACAGTGATGATATAAGGGGATCTAATTTAAAGAAATGAAGCATCAAATATCTGAGTGGATTTTCAGAGAAATCTTAAAAATGTTTTTGGTCATATGGAAGTTGTGTAAACTTGTGTAAAAGAAATAAAATTAGAAACCTTTAAGCTAGAGTAACGTTTTAACCACTGGTCATCTTGGTACATTGGTAGTGATATTTAATGAGGACACTGCTACTCCATTGAACGTCTCATTTCATTAACAAAAAACTCACAGATAGTTTGGTGAAGAAATTGGAGGAAATATGGGCATCATTACATCGTTTGTTTATCTTTTTTGCACTTGAAGTGTTTTTAATTACTTTCCTCATAGCAAGTTCTTCTTTTCTGTTGTTCGGCCTTCTAACTATAACCCATTACCTGCTTGTTAACTTAGAAAGTTGATCATGACAGCCATGATGTTTCTGCTTATCATGATTTTTACTTCCCCTTATTTCCTTGGCAGTCAGGTTTGATGATCAAATTCAGATTCTCAGGGATGTTTGTTGATGTGCTGTCATCATAATTAGAAAAGAAGGTGACACACCTCTTAATAGTCCTGTTATAGTGTAATGGGAGGAGGACTAACTGCTTCTTGATATGAACACATCACTGAGTATAAAAGATAACTCGACCTGACTGATATCAGCACACGCTCATACGTCTCTGCTCGGCGTCATTCATAACGAAAGCTTCAAGGAGCATTAGGTTCATCTATGGAGTGAGAAAGGATGAGATGTCACCCAACTGAGCCGTTCAATTAACGTCTGAGAGGTAATAAGAGGAGGATAAATGGAGCTCAGAGTCTGAGTGATAGTTTTTACTGCGCTCACACTGACAGATTACTGAGAGCTCCTGAGAGTGTGACGACAGATAACATTGTCCATCAAGTTCACACGGCCCACTGCTGGATTGAAACATCACTCAGATGGTCTGAATCACATATTTATATCTGAGGGAGGTTCAGAGCTCTGAGACCTAAAATAAATTACCTTATAAAAACACAAAAACTGAAATCCCATTAGTCAAAGGGTTGTTTTCGTAAATATGAAGACATGCTTTAGAGCAGCAGTCTGTCTGATGTCCATCAGAGGGAAACTCCAAGAAGAAGTCTCAATATACGAAAACCTGTGAGAAAATGAAGATTGACCCCTCAGTAAACATTCCCCCGATGAGTTTAAAGTCTCAAAGTCTACTTCAAAGTCCTCTTTAATAAAACATGATGTTCACCTGGTTGATTATGATCCCATTTAGTATCAAACAGACTTGAAAGAGGGGGCGGGACTTCCTGAATTGACAAACAGCTACCATGGCAACCAATAAAATGTCCTCTTCTTCTAACAGAAGCAAGAGGAGGAAGACATTTGGCTCCGCCCCTTGTCCAAATATGGTCAAATCAGGTTCCAAACATGGTGTTGATGTGTATTCTGTGAATTGGTGAAGATTTAACAAGGTGTTGAAACATCCCTCAGAGATGTTGGTCCATATCTCCATGACAGCATCACACAGCTGCTGCACATCCATGATGAGGATCTCCTGCTCCACCACATCCAAAAATTGCTCTACTGGACTGAGATCTGGTGACTGTGGACAGTGAACTCAGAAACCAGTTTGAGATGATCTGAGCTTTGAGACGTGGAGCTGTTGGAAGTCTCCATCAGAAGATGGTCCACTGTGGTCATAAAGGGATGGACATGGTCAGAACAATCCTCAGGTAGGCTGTGGGGTTTAGACCATGCTCAGGTGGGACTGAGGAACATCTGAATGACTCATCAGACCAGGAAATACTCTTACAATCTTCTTATGTCCAGTTTTGAAGAGCCCCTGTGAACTGTAGCCTCAGTTTCCTGTTCTTAGCTGACAGGAGTGGCACCTCGACTGGTCTTCTGCTGCTGCTCCAAGATTGTTGTGTGTTCAGAAATTCTGCAGGCCTTGGCTGTAACAAGTAGTTATTTGAGTTCCTGTTGTCTTTGTAACATCTCCAACCACTTTGACCATTCTCTTTAGCCCAGATAACTGCTTCTCACTGGATATTTTCCTTTTTCAGACCATTCTCTGGAAGATGGTTGTGTGTGAAATCCCAACAGGTCCTCTGTTTCTGAAATATTCCACCAGTCATGCCATGTTCAGAGCCTCTTAAATCACATTTCTTCTCCATCCTGATGCTCGGTTTGAACTTCAGCGGGTCGTCGTGGTCAAGTCTACATGCCTAAATGCATCGGTTTGCTGCTATGTGATTGGGCTATTCTGTAATTTTTTTAATGAGCAGTTGACCAGGTATACCTAATAAACCATTGTGTCTTTTTCAGCCCTTCAGACTGTCTCTGATTCTGCTGCAGCAGGTTTTCCTTCCTGCTTCCATTCACGTATTTTTTTTTTAGACTGAAAACTGCTGAAGTTTTGAATGTTTGAGTCTCTCCAACCGTTAAGACATGGAAACAGTTTGTTAGCTTCTTAAACCAAACCAGCAGAATGACGGCTGATCCTTACTCCCTCAAACATTCTTGATTTATTCTGACAATGAGAATTGTCTCTGACAGGGTAATTTATGGCAATCATTCAGCCAATCTATTTGAGTGTGCAGGCCTCTCTGCAGCACAGAGGGTTTTAATGCACAGTGAGGAGTGCTTCTGTTTCTCTTTTCATTTCTTCATCTGGAAGTTTGACCTTCACTCTGCAGAATAATGTTAGCATACTAAAGAGATGTTTATGCACTCGAAAAAGAATTTTACCGTTTTAAACTTTTCAACTTGTTTAAAAAGTTTCTCGTATGCAGACAGTTTATGTTATAGGGCTAAAATTATGGACCACTCCATCAACAAAATGAATTTGACAATCATTTATTACAAGTAGCAGATAATGAGCACCGTAGCAGATAAATGAAGCAGATTATGATTTTAGGAAACTTCTTGGGGGATCCGCTGTAGCTCCCGGGTATGAAAAAAAAAAATTTTACGCCAACATTTTTTTTTGTTTTTATGTCTTGCCTCACTCTCGAGTTCATGACAAGCAGATAGACACCATTCTTTCAGCTGTGTGTGCAGTAACAAGGAAGAGACGGGCAGAGCTCGCCCACTGCTAATTAGCTTAACTCAACACTGGGAGTCAATGGGTAGTGTTAGCCTGCCTCTGCCAACAGGCATCAGATAAACTCTTCAGCATCTAAACGGTCCTGTGTGATTGGTGTGACTCTTTTTTTTTTTTTACCACATTATATTACACTATCTACTTTTAGACTAAGTTTAGCACTTTATGTAATTTTCAGAAGGAAAAACATACAAAACCAAATTGTAGGGCTCATGCACAAACCAAAGCCGGAGATGTGCTTTGTTTTGTTGACCTACTTACAGGCACGTCCGCTGTGGTTTGTGCGTGTGACCTGCTGTTTGCTGCTTCTCATGACTGTAGGCAGAGGCAGGCTAATGCTACTCTTTGTCTCCCAGTGTTTGAGCTAAGCTAATTAGTGGTGGGTGAGCTCTGCCCGTCTCTTTCTTGTTACTGCACACAGCTGAAAGAATGGTGTCTATCTGCTAGTCATGAACTCAGGAGTGATACTAGACATGTGCAGGGTCAAAGTTTACTTTGATGCACTGTATAGAAGTTAAGTTTCACATAAATTAAATCATTAAATATACATTTAAGTACAATATTCTCAAATAACTTCTTAATCATAAGTAATAATTATTTCATTTACAGTATAAAGTAAACATTCAGTGTCACATGTAGCCTCCTAAATGCACAATTCGAATTATTTTGAGGTGAACTATGCAAATTGATAACATTCAGAAACAGTGGCCTTCAGCCCTGGAGTTTGATGGTACAGCAGCCCATATCGACTTGTAGGTATAATTCTAGCATTACAAGTATAAATAGATAGATAGATAGATACTTTATCTATCTTACTGCATTTTATAATTTCATCTAACATGGAAACTTGTTTGCATTAAAGCAATAAAAAATAATTTCATATCAAAATATTTTGTATTTTAAATTCCTCAAATCCTGTTCCCCTAAAGGTCTGAATTGGATTTTTCAGATGATAAAACTGTTTCTGGGAGTAAAATGCATAAGTGCCCACTCTTAGTTTCTGGACATAAATACTGCTGGTATTGGCACGGGCAGCACGGTGTTGCAGCAGGTAGTGCAAATGCCTCACAGCAGGTAGAAAGTTGCTGGTTCTAATCCCAGTCGATCAGGGCCTTTCTAAGTGGAGTTTGAAAGTTCTCACTGTGCGTGTGAAGGTTCTCTCTGGGCACTCCAGCTTCCTCCCACGGACCAAAAACATGCGCATTTGTTTGATTGGTGACTTCAAATTGCCTTTAGGTATGGGTGTGAGCATGAATGGTTGTCTGTCTCTCTATGTGGCCCTGTGATTGACTGGTTGATGGTGTACCCTACCTCGCCCCCAATGTCAGCGTTGATAGGCTACAGCCCCTTTGACCCCGAAAGGGATAAGAGGTATAGATAATGGATGGATGGTACTGGAACAAAAAGTGATCATGTGTTATTATTCCTACTTCCTGGAAAAACTGCTTAACCTCATGGGTCCTTTCAGAGCTTCTGTCAAAAAAAAACCATTACACCACTACATTTTTGTCTAAAACTGACATTGATTTAGAAAAACCTAAGGGGAGTCATATTTATCAAACAGGAAGTTATGACTTTGAGTTAATAAAGGCATACTTGTTTAATAAAACTTAATAATGTCATACTTTAAGACTTTGGAAATGTAAGATCAGATTTGTGAATAACTGATTTTTTTTAATATGGTGGGTTTTCCAGCTCTACAAACCTGTGATTAGTTTCCCCTTGTTTTCAATTGTCATTTATTAAGGTCTGCTCTACTAATAAAAAGGTCAAAGCTGTGTCAAATTAGCAGTGACTCCTACCTGCCCTCTCTGGGATAGCCCCCTGGGCTGGGGGCTTGTGCTTGGCTGTGTGGAACGTGTGTAATTTCTAGAAGGCACTCCTGTTTCCTCCCACAGACCAAAAACATGCCTGTTAGGCTATGTGGCTCTAAGTTGACCTTAGGTCTGAGTTTGTGCATGAATTCGCTGTAAAAATCTGTCTTACCAGATTTTTGAGTTGAGAGAAAAAACTACATAAAATACAGACAATCTCAGGCAAAATCCAGACCCAGACCAGATACAGCATATTCTGGATATAACCATTGAGACAGTCTTGCACTCCAAAATTTTCTGGTTTTAAGCAAACCCTGTTTTCAGAACTTGGCCTGACCTTGCCTGACTACACCTGACCTTCAGCAATTGTTTTAAAAACAACTTAAGAAGTTAGACCAACTTTACATAAAAAAACTTAATAGGTTATTTGAGATAACTCATTTGATTTATGTCGTAACACAAAAATGTTTTGTTCATGGGAAAATATGTTTACTGTCAGCAAATTTAAGTTTTCATTATTACAGAGTTGTTGTCTGCCTCCACGTGTTGGTGCAGGTAGAAAGGAGGGAAACTCAGAAAAATGCTTCTGGAACTCTTTATAAATGTTTTCTGTTGAACTAAATAAGTAAATAAATAAATAAATTGAACCATAACCCAAAAACTGAGGTATGAAACAAACCGTGAGCTCTTTGAGCCGTAACACCTGGAGACTCCACGCTCTCGATACTTCCAACTGAGACATTTTCTCAAGCTGAACTCAGTGAACATGTGGCACCTCAATCATGTTTCAGAATAATGCCATGATCCACAACAACCCCTTCACTTCAGCTGGAGAGCAGTGAAAATCTGTTTCTAACAGTAGACGACCTAAAAAAGGAAATATTCCTGCTTCTGACATTCATCCAAAGACTTAACAAATTAATCTGACGTGCTCTTCAAGCGCTGTGGCGTGTAAACACGATGCGGTTAGCCCGCAGGCGTTGAAACTCTGATGATTGGTGGAGCCTGGATGATTCATGCCGTCAGAAACAGAGAGCAGATTGTGTCTGAAGGTGGATTTTGTCTCTGCCCGACGGCTGCACTCTAACTTCTCACATGTGTTCAGTCTGCTGGAGTCAGAGAGGACTGCAGGGGACGTCTCCTCTGCAACGCTGCTCCAGCTCATCAGTCAGAGGGGGGCATCTGCAGGGTTCATCAAGGACAGGCGGACAAACCAATGGATAGACCTACAGACAGTCTACAGGAGGTGACTCTGCTGGTGTTTCTGTGGCTGATGCAGTCCGTTTGTTTCTAGGATTCAACATTTCTCCACAAAGTGTTAAACAGTCTGATCCTAGGTCCAAGGCTCAGCACAGGTGTGTAGACCGCAGTATCTAACGTCAAGAGGACAAACAGCTCTCATGCTTTCTGGCCCATTTCACTTCGCATGTTTGGTCTGAGCCTGTGAGACAGTGTGCAGGGATGAGAAAACCCCTGCCACAAAGCCAATCCATCAACATGTGTCAGAGCTGGGCTCCAAACAGTGACTTGATCCAAATCCTTCTGTCCTCATGTAAACAGCATTTTAGGCCCCAGAAAACGACATTTTAAGGCGAAAATATCACACCGTTCGCCGACCTCTCTGCGGCATGATATGTGACGTTCTCTTTGTTGTTTACAAACACTGCCAACTTTTGGACGAGACCTGGTGTTGTTGTTTCACAAGCAACCGTGTTAACTGGGGACCCATGGCCGCTTGAGTCTGAGGTTGCCATGGTAATAGCAGCTGTTAAAACCTGCATGAGTACCCATGAAAGTGTTTAGTAACAGGATTTGATCAAGATCAGCAGATATGCCTCTGATTTAAATATAAAGAAATAAATATTTACTCAACACACCTGCTATCATCAGTTAACACAGCCACATCTTAAACCGTAACACCAGTTAGACATTAATGTAAGAATAGACACAAAAACAAACAGCGTTTGCATAGATATTGCAAAAAAAAGGTGCATATCATGGACGTAGTGCCTGCTTTTGTGTGGACAAAGCCTGAGTCTTGTGTGTCCTATGAAAGGGGATCATTTCATGAAATTACTGGTGCACATCAGAGGGACATAAACTCCAGTCACATTTGATCAAATTTCGTCAAAATGTCAAACCTTTTCAGTGGGGCTTGGATAAAAAACTCTGGTAACTCCACATCAGACTCTTAACAAACTGACCTCTGCAGCAGGAAAATCCTGCTCACTAGTACGAAACAGCATGACAAGCACATCATTTCTCTGGTGAGGTCTGATAATCCTGTTTTAAAAGGCAGCAGGATGACACTTTTACAATCTGTGCTTTGTTTGCATCCCCTCTGCAGAGTATGGTTGGCTCATTAATGCTCGGAGACTCAACACAGAGGTACCAAACTGTAGGGCGGTGTGTTTTTATCAGGTACCTTTGGAACTAAAATATCCAGGAGAATTCTCAGAAGATTCCTGGTGTAATAATCACCATAATAATTGAGTCAGACAATTGAGTCTAAACACACTGAGTTTAGATTTAAGTATAGACATGGTTATTGCTTCATCAGAATTTTCAACTGGACTTCTGTCTGTTTCCGAGAAAACATGTGTGGAGGTAATCGATCTCGCAGTGCATTTCATAAAAGGGCCACAACGAAGCTCTGACATCATTACACCTGGGGACAGTCATGTTGATTCTGTGACGATATTTGCATCCACCGATGCTGCAGGACACAGCGAGCGCTCCTCATACACACGAAGGCAGAGACACACACACTCACAGCGCTGCACTGCCCCACTGAGTCTGCATGCTCTCTCTCACCAGTAGAGGGAGATCCACTCATTCCCATCATAGTTGCCAGGTCTGCTTATTATAAGCAACATTTGGCTTCTTTTTTAAAATGTTGCTTGTAAATATTGTCACCAGTTGAGTTTTTTGTGCTTGTTCCAAAAGTGCAGTCGCTCATTTGGGCTCGTTGTGCCCCCAAACCCAGGAGGGATCTGATGCACACTGTACTACCAATAAAAACTCAATTCAGAAGTTACACACACTATTTAATCCCACTCTAAACACAAATGTAAATTTTACTGTAAAAAGAGGCAAAAATGATGTTTCCACCAAAGAGAAATCCTTATAGGCAGAATTAAATTTATTTCTAATGTAGCTGTTACTGTTTTCACCATAATAAAGCTGTAGAAGATCAACACAAAACTTAGATAAAAGCCTGACTGTGTCTGTTTGGTTACAAAAATCAAGGTTAGACAGACTGTTTAGTGATAACAGAGTTATAAATAACAGTAGTCCCTTATTTCACCTCTGTATAAAGAAAAGGATGCTCCACCTCCAAACAAAAGGATCTTGAAGAAGTAAATTAAGAGACAAATAAGAAAAATGTCAATGTGAGATTGAAATGTAATGTTGATGAAAATTAAAACACGCTTAAAGTAGATTTCTCTTTAAAAAAAGTATAAAGTCATAATCGCATAAAAAAAAAAATAGCTGGAGGGCTTGTTTTGAGCTTGTTTTTATCAATCTGGTTGCTTACTTTAGTCGAAAAATCTGGCAACACTGATTCCCACACTCCTTTTCCTCCTTATTCATGTCATGGTTGGAAACCACAGCATGAATGGGCTCTTTTCTGGTCACTTTAAGCTGCTAACTATGAATCTTCATCCTGTTGATCCTGCTGACAAGTTTTCAAGAAGCTCACCCGCTAAATGTCAAATGGTGAGATGATGACCACATTTCTGTTTGGATCCACTTCACTCTTGGTGAAGATTGGGTCCATAAAATCCCTCAGTGACTTTTAAAGTGTGAAGCCGGCCAGGGGACTTGAGGAGAGCCCCAGCCTGAGAGTGAAAAGTTCGAATTATGCCAAATCTGCAGGGCTGCGTGTACACACAGCCAGGCTGAAGTCAGGAAAAACCACGTCCCTTTGCAGGGGTCTCGAGCAACAGATTATTTGCTTAATCGCACACATTGACTGAAGGTCTGACTTAAAGTATTTATTTACTCACGATTTTAGAGACATATTGAAGTATAAAAGTCTAATTAGACTCCAAAACAACATTTAGGTGTGTCCTCATGCATGCAAACTTAAGGCCGGATTAACTGTTAGGGCCAATGAGTGATACTCCAGGGGCCCAAGACCTGAAGAAGGCTCACTGTGGAGAGTGTGGACAAACAGAGAAACAGGCATGAACACTATCTGCTGTGCCAGAGTGCAGCTCAGTATGTAACAGTGTTACAGAGAGCACAGATCCTCAGCTCCATGGACAGGTCCAGCTCTCACAAAATGGTGACGCTCTCGGTGAGATTTTGATTTATCCCACCAGCTGTGCAGTGTACCCTCCAGTGGAAAAGCGCTCAGAGAGTCTACATTTTGCTGTTCTTTGTCGCTGACCCCTGTGGTTGTGGGGGCAGTAAGAGTTGGTGGGTTGAGGTGGCAGATAGTTGAAAAGGGGCGACTTACAGTTGTTGCCCGGGGCATTGAGCTATGTTAATAAGACCTTGTGTAGGGATGGATATTGAAAAACTGATTCTAGTCGAGAATCAACAACAGTTCCCTAAAGGAAGCGATATCATCATGATTCCTGCACTTTGTTTTGCATGCTTCGCAAATCACAGATGTCACGCTCTCGTCAGAAGCAGTCAGCAGAAACAACAACACCAACGTCAAAAATGGCAGGCGGTGGCAGAAGTGGGCAAAACTGTGGCTTTGTCTTTGACAAAAAGATGCTAAAAGTACAAATTTCAGAAGGTGGGTGTACCAACAACTCACAGAAGCATTTATCAACGCAGCACAGCTCTTAATATCAGGAATCATGCTTCTGACTTTGTTTCAGCTGAAAACACGTGTGGGCCAACTTTTGCCTGCACATAAAATCAGCAGGAATGGATAAAGGAGCCGTTAAAGGATGGAATCGGTAAGCAGAATTGGTAATGACGTTGATATCAATTAATCTGAACAATTCTCCCCTGTATGAGGGTAAGTCTGCAGTAAAGCTGGATTTGATTGTTTCACTGTGGTTCTTCAATTTGGATGAATCCAAAGCTTGACTGATGACTTGTTTGGTTTGATCTAATCTGACTCCAGACTTTTTCAGCTCAAACCTGCATGAAGGTCAGAATGAAGGAAATGAGTTTATAATCCTGTATCTCTGAAGCTACTGTTGTCAGGTTTGGTGCTCCTGCTCTCCCTCCTGTAGGATAACAGGCATGTTTCTGAGTTTAATGATCTCAGAGGGACGTGATTTCATTCCTGGTGATTTGTGAGAGGCTGTGGGACGATCAGAGGAAACACTCACAGGTTTTTATGTTCCTGACAGGAGGAGGAACACAATCATCAAACCTCTAAAGTTTTTGTTTGTTGATTCTGTGATGCTGAGACTGAGCTTGGAGTGTGTAATAATCAGCTTACAGCGATTAGTCACTTTGCTTGTGTAATAAGTTGATTATATAATCAGGGACACAGACCCTTATCCTGTGTTCAAATGTGCTGCAGCCAACGGGCAAATAACAGGACGCTCTGAAGAGCAAAACAGATACAAGAGGTCAAAGTGCAGCCACAAGAGGAGTCAAACACATGCCACAAACACTCATCAATGCAGGTAGTCAATCACATGGCATTAATTCAAGGCGTTTAAGCTTTATAGATATATAAATGGTTCTCAACTGGTCTGGCCTCAGGACCCACCATCACCCCTTAATGACAAAGTGTGACCCAAATTGAGGAAAATTTTGGACTTCTCAAATGTATGTAATAAAAAGATGCTACACTTTGAACCTGAGATAAAACAGAATATCACAGTGTGCCAACAAAAAAAGTTTAAGAGTTTTAAAAAAAAAGTTTAAGAGCTCTGTATTAATAATACTTCACCAGTAGCATTAAACAAGCTATTGATCATGAGGCTGTAAAACAAAACACTTCAGTAAGTTTAGCCTTTTTTTAACAGACTTAACAGAGCTTTCATGCACAATCATGAAATAAAATAGTCCAGATACTGAGAAGTTGTTTAAAATCATAAAAATATGTAGCTTAAGCCGAGTACCTACTTATTGAATATATAACAAACACCTTTCTATTAATGCATGTCTCAATTAGCATTACAGGATATCACCACCGCTTGTTGTAAAGGAGTGTGAATAGATAGATAGATCTCCACGGCACAAAAAATCTCCTTCAAAATAAAAGCACAGGATCTTTTTCCTAACATTTTTGTTGCCCAGGCAAAGGCTCTTGGCCCACTGAAAAAGGGTCTGTGACCCACTTTTGGGTCACAACCCAGCAGTTGAGAATCACTGGTCTAGATGACCTGCTGAATTTGACACCAACACATGACCTTGATTTTCTCCCCACTTCTAAAATTATATTCTACATAATGAGTCCGTCTTTGGTTTCTGAGAGACACAACTTCCCAACTCAGGACCTCCAAATCTAACTAGTTCATCCTTAGTTTGGACATTTCAGCAAAGGTAAATCAATTCCTTCAAAGTTAAAGAAATCTTCATAAAAATAAAGCCACAAACATGTGACCCAATGACCTTTTATAACCTGTGACATCCATCTGTCCATTTAACAGCAATTAAATGTAGGCTATTTATGCATAATCAATTGCACTTTACAATTTACTTATGTAAAGGTTTATGTATTTTTACGTTTTGTGACGGATTCAGATTTTGTTTTGTTGCTGCTTGTTGACAGTTTGATAAAAACATTTTTGAAGAACAGTTTGATGTCCTTTGGTTATTCATTAAAGTATTTCTTCTACATTTGCAGCATAAACATCTAGTATGTTTATGTTTATTTTTGCTGCTGTTATTCTGTGAGCGATACCACCTGCTGAAGCCAAATTCCTTGTATGTCACAAACATACTTGGCCAATAAAGATGGTTCTGATTCTGATTCTGATTCTGAGTGAAAAACTCTGGACAATTCACAGATTAGTTTACTTTAGTTCTTGTAAAGCTGCTGCAGTGGTGATTAGACTGGTGTTTTTGGTGAGCAAAGAAATTTTGTTATGGTGTAATTGACAAATGCCACCCAACACCACTCTTAGAAATGCTGGTTGAGCATAAGCAAACCTGACAGGTAGGATATGGACTAATAGATCAAACAGATTTAACCGCCTTTAAAATGCATGAGAATGCAGGAAATTGCGTCGTTTGGCTTAAAAATGTTTAAATTTTCTAGGGGTCACAAATTTGAGGTTCTTTCAGGAAGTTTCTCACTTTGTTTTTAAAACTGAAAAATTGAACTGCAGGTCTTAATAATCTCAGACAGAACGTCCCACTGAGTCGAGGCTCGCACTTTAACTGCCCTAGAGCAGAGGGGCGCAGGATGGTGTCGTGTTGAAGATGATATTGGTGGGGATTTTAACTCTGAGTGGAGGTTGATAAAGTCACGCAGTTGGGGAGGGGCAAAACCGTAAACATCAGACAAGAATGTAATTATTATTATGTTTCTACAGAGATCCTTGTAATTTTATGACCGTGTCTCCAGCTCGTCCCCAACATGTGACACGATATGACATATGAGAGTCATGGAGTGCATGAAGATCTTTGCAGTGTCCGTGGAGAGACAGTTTTATATGTGTTCAAAATTGACCAAATTGTGTTTAATGGTTTTTATAATTTTTTGATATGATACCGGAGGTTCAATCAAACTCTGAATCCATGAACATGTTTATACTGAACAGTCTGTGACAGTATATCCAACTTGACTTTATACTTCCTTTAATAGAGCTACTCATGTTTTAATCATCATGAGTTGTTATTTTCATGACTTTCATGATCATTTGACATCTTTTCTTTGTTCAGATGCAGTAAATGAGGACAAAGAACCAAGCGGTCTCCCAGTTTGTTGAACTTTATTAAACACTCATCATGTCTTTAAAAGTTGAAACCATGTATCCAGCAAGAAAACAGACTTTTGCAGCGACCACACATGCATGAGTGATGACCTTATCCCACAATCCCTGTGTGGTTGACTCCTCCTCAGCTTTCATCATGACCACCATCACTGTCCCTGAGCTGCTGAGTCAGCAGTCTGAGGGTTTTACTCCGGAGAGAAACCACCACTGTTTGTTTGGGTAAAATCACATTTCAGTCTGTTTACGGTCCAGAGGGGAGAGTCTTTGTTCAGCCGATGATTTATGCAGACATAATTTAGACACAAAGGGTAAACTCTGGGCAGCAGTGAGACTCAGAGGATGAGGGACCACTATCTCCCCAAATAAACAATATGTGGTAAGATAGACTATAAAGATCTGCTATCCATTGCTGAAACATTTGTTACTTGTAGAGTGTGTGCATTTCTATAAAGAAGTGTTTAATTCATGAAAGTTAAAATTTACTCCCAACTTTATGAAGAAAATATTGGGTGGTCAAAGGACACTTCGCAGTATGAGGCCAAAGGTAAATGATGTTTATATTGAAAGTAAACGCTTCAGGAAACCTACAAGGTCGATGTGACCTCTCATGACCTCTCATGACCTTTTTCAGCCTCAAGAAAAGCAGAGATGCTCCACGAATTGTAGAGTTAGTAGTTAGACAGAGAGCAGCAATGCAGCTGCACTTCAGGAATAAGTAAAAAACAAGTGTTTCCAGATTAAACAAACATATAATCATTTAAAGTTAACTATGCCAGCAAACAGCAGCTGACAATGAGGTGCTCAATACAAGAGGAAACAATGAACAAGTTGGATATCAGAGTAGGAGAGACATGGCCAGTGTGAGCCACGTGGGTTAGCTGATTAACCTCCTGCATTGGGTTATATTTCATCCAGTTACCTCTATCATATGGAAATGTGTACATTTCAGTAGTTAATCATCATGATTTTTGCAAGTTCATGCAAAAAAAAAACCTAAGTAAGTAAGCAGAGTCCATTCATGTGGTTATTTGTAAGAACAGACATCATTTAGTGCAGAAATAAGATGCATATTTCATAAAGCAGGTAGGTATAATAAAAGGAGTCCAGCTAAATATGAGAAAGTAGTAAAAAAAACAAAAACAAAACACTGACTGTGAAAATATGGCTTTACTAACAAAATAACATTGAAATAATAATTTCAATAAAGATGAAAACAATGATGATAATAATAGAAGAGATAAAACAAGGACAACCACTAAAGCATTACTATTTTTATTTTTATTGTCAATTTCTTTTCAATTACTGTTATTGTTGTTATCATTATTGTCATCATTTTTATCAGTGTCAAACTGAACAGTGAAAAGGGGGGCTTTAAACCCCTCAAAATGCCAACTGAGACATGCGGTTGTTGTTGTCGGATTATACACCAATAATCACTTAGAGCATAATTAATGAGAACTCTGAGCCTGTAACTGTTCACATAACCTTGACATTATTTAAGCCATTAGGTAGCTGTCTTCCACGGCTTCCTCCCTCCTTGTCCTTGTAAGTCGTGCTGACTTTTCAAACAAATAAAAACCATAATGCCGTCTGGATAATCAAGCTGTGGGCTGGCATTAAGAGTAAAGCTGGAGAGAAACTTGCTCTTTGGACTCGTGTTTCTGTTTGCGTCCACTGTGGTCATGAGCATGTCCTATCATATACTTTCCTCCATCGTATTTGTGCAGTTAAGGCAATGTGAAAAAGTTTGGCTACAATTTGTAACAGTTGAAAACACAAATTGTAAACCATTAGGTATCTTCTTCTATTTTTAGTTGACTTTTTTTCTCTTATCATGTATGTGACCTGTGTTATTGGAGGACTAGACAGCACATAAACAACACCATTGTTCTTTAGAAAATGACATAAAATGCCAATCTTTTTCTAAGAATAGCGAATGTAACATAATGGAGTAAGAAAAATTGAGTAACAACAAGCACACAAGACCGTTTAGAGTTGCTGAAGAGTTTATCTGATGACTGTAGGCAGAGGCAGGCTAACGCTACCCATTGACTCCCAGTGTTTGAGCTAAACTAGTTAGCAGTGGGCGAGCTCGGCACATCTTCTCCTTGTTACTGCACACACAGTCGGAAGAATGGAGTCTATCTGCTTGTCATGGACTCGGGAGTGAGGCAAGACACGAAAAGAAAAAAAAATGATGGCGTATCACTGTATGTGTCTCGGTGTTATGGTCTAAAGAGTGATTGTGTTAACTGGAGCCTTTCAGCCGGCTGTGCTGATGCATGTTGTAGTAAAAGCACCAGTGAAAACAGAGGACATACCCTGTGATGCTTTTTTAACCAAAACACTCATCAGTGGTTGATATGTACGATAATACAGCCATGGAAGCTAAGCTAACAAACCGACCAATGGACCATGCCAACTGAAAGTCATCACTTTACATGAGCACTGGTTGAACCAAAACACTCTTCTGACTTCAAAAAGAGTATTCATCTGTCATCAGCTCGATCAACAGACGTGTTTGTGCCATCCTAATAAAATATTTTTATGATTCCTCCTGGGTGCCTCCCTGTGGAGGTCTTCCAGGCACACCCGACCAGGGGGAGACCCTCAGACAGACCCTCAGACAGACCTGGACCTGGCTTGGGTGAATACATATCCTGTCTGGCCAGGGAATGCCTTTAGATCCCTCAGGAGGAAATGGAAAGTGTTTCAGGGGAGAAGAACGTCTTGGTTGACCTGCTTGGCCTGCTGCCTCTGGGAGTCAGCCCTGCAAGTGGAGGGAAACTGAGGGATTTATCTGCTGAATCACACTGCTCCTTCTGTGAAGAGAGGGGAAGATCAAAACTGCCACAGAAATGTCTGCATTTGTGTGCTATTTATCTGCATCGTCCTTCACCCACAGTGTCTCTAATAACACTCTCTGTAGTTTAACTTCCTCTTTGTCTGATGGCTTGCAGGGAGCAGATGTTTGTGGCTGTTATCACTCTTTTTGCCCTTCCCGTCTGATAGTGCAGCCTCAGGCCGGCCCCACTCTCTCTCTCCGTCTGTGGATAACAGCGTGAACACTGTCCTTGTTTCCAAATTGTCTGGATCCTCTCTGCCGCTCTCTTCCTGTGGATCAGGCTGATGAAAAGCTTTTAATCTTCCCGATCAATAACACAGAGCGCTCTCTGAGGAGCAGTTTGTTTCTGCACGCTGCCGTGACACAGCGTCCGTTATTTGAATGAGTTCTCTCTGAGGAGCGAGGCTGTCACCGATCTGCAGGGATCCCTCCTTCACCGGTGAGGGCGTGAATGTGTTAGCGTAAGAGAAAAGACGGTTTAATACTCATCCACTCAGAGCAGAGGAGGAATCTGTCAGATGTTGTTCTCTGTAAATCTGGGTTCAGTTAAACACTTCTTCTTCTGTTTGACTTCCTCCATGTTGGCTGAGCTAATCCCTCCAACTAGAGACAGACAAGATCAAAAGTCGGCCCTGACATTTTCAGCAGACGCTTCTTTTCTCTGAGCTCCAACACAAACCTCAGTGTAAACATAAAGAGCTATTACTGCAGCACACACTCACATTTGCCAACAACAACTCAGCAGAGAGTTTGCTGCTTTAAATGCTAAAATTCAGCCTCAGGCTTATATACGAAGGCACCGTACAAACAGGCAATAAATTCAAGAGCCAACATTTATGATGTGAATCACAAAAAGAACATGTGAATGATGAACGCCAACATAAAACAAATCACACACTCTAAATGACAAAAAGCAACCATTTAATCCCTGGATTTTTGTCATTCCTATGTCTTATTCACTCACTGTTCACCACTAAGTATTTAGTTTTCACAGACAGAGGTTTATATTTATTTACATTTTCAGTGTCCTTCTCTAATCCTCACAGCTCCATGCTGGCTCCCGGCGACGACGTTTGCATTTTCTACTTATATCTCCAGAACAATACTAAAGATCTTTATGTGGACGACTGTGTTTGTGTGCTTGTGCTCTGCTGGTCTGTGGAGGGCTCCAGTTCAAGTATGACCCCAGCGGAGAGTTTTTAATCACTGCGCAGTACATAGTAATTGTTATCTCAAGACACTTTACAATAGAGCAGCCTGAAGCCATACTCTTCATTTTATGGATACACATATATGCATATATAAAAATACATATAATACATATATTTGTATATACACATACATACATCCAGAGCTGTATCCATCCAGACAGAGACAAGGGGACTAAACATAAGAATTGTATAACAACAGTATTGTATAACAACAGTTCATAACAAGTGTTATCTCAAGGCTGAAGACCAACTCTTCATTTTATAGATACACATATATGCATATTTCTCATCCTCCGGTTAAGTTCCCTTTTGTTTCCTCCTCGTGTATCTTGTCTTGTTGTCCCCGTTTTATTTTGAAAACACTCACCTCTGTCTCTCATTTCAGGTCTTGTTTCCTGCCCTCCCCTCTCAGCGTCTCCCTGATTACTAATTCCCTTCACCTGTGTTCCCTCCTGTGTCACCTGTGCCTGCTTACCTTGTGTGTGTTGTTAATCCCCACCTCCCCTCATGTTCTTTGCCAGATTGTCATTGTACCTTGTGTCATCACTCTCCAGCAGATACCTCTGCTGCTCCTTTGTGTACTGAACCAATACCTGATGAAAGCAGGGCTCTCAGGTCTCAGGCATTCAGTGTGTGACACACGTATTTGAACCTTTTCACACTCTCACATGCACACCTGGTATTTCTCACGCATGAAAATTTATAATGTCAGGCCCACCAAGTGGGCAAGTAGAAGACGCTCTGAGCATCATAGAGCTCAACAGGACCTGGACACGACCCAGTCAATAAGATCAACTTCCCATCAGCCAATCAAAAAATAACATACAGCAACATATCAGCCAATCAGAAAATAGCACTGCTGTATCCAGGTAAGATACGGTTGATCTGACCACAGAGGATACATACTGCACACACATGACGGGAGTGTCTAATCACGAGTGCAGTAAGTTATCTCATCATTTGATTTTGTTGCCTACTGATTAGTGAAAATACTTATGGGGCAAAAGGAAAACAGCGACAGCTTACTCTTATTCCTTCTCCACACCAACCATTAAACAGTAAAGCAAAGTCTAATCACACTGACATACAAACTGTGTTTACCAGGCATCACATAAAAATAAAATCATCAATGTAAAGTTAGTTCAATTAATAGTTATACTTAGAACATGATAAATGTTTGGCTATAATTAAAATAAAAACTGCACATTTTTAGTATGAAAGAGCATGGTCAAATGTTGGAGGTAAATAATAATAAAAAGTATTATTATGTAGTTGATATAATATAACATCACAAAGTAACAATAAGACCCATAAGGTAATTGTGGGGGCAAAAAAAGCACCTGAGTACTTATTTTAAAGTATGATAAGTGCATAAGGATGGTTGATGATCCCCCTTTGCAAGCCAGCGAAAATCTCACTCTGACCTGAGGTCAAAACTTGAGAGCCCTGTTAAAGGCTTTCAAAGACTGGACTGAGTCTGTTGTGCTTATGGGTCCTTTTCGGTCTGATTTGTGATGCATTTTTACAAATACGTATGAATAAATGTATTGTATGCACACATACATCCAGAGATGTATCCATTCGGGCAGGGACGAAGGGACTGACCATGGATAGAGAGATCAATCTAATATTAAAATCAACATGTAAAATTCATAGGTAATATCTTAATATTAAAATCAACGCAATGTTGTTGTTGATCCTCCGTTCTGACTCTCCTGTCAGTCTGTTTCCAATCAGATATTTGCTTGTTTTTCTGACAGTGATAATGATAATAATAATAATAATAATAATAATAATAATAATGACTTTATTTGTATAGCACTTTTTAAAACAGTGGTTTACAAATTGCTTTGACAATCAGACAAGAACATACGGACAGCAATCACGAGAGCACAAAAGGAAATTAAAACAAAAAACAAAACAAAAAGCCCAGTTTAAATCAAGGCACTGTTACAGAAAAACATGTTATGTCGTAAGAATCCAGACAATACAAGAACCATGCAACATAAAATGAGACCATGAGGACCGAAATAAAAACAGTAAGAAAAAGTAAAAAGGATGTGAAAAGGACGATATTAGTAATGACAATAAAATAGTAATAATGATAGCAGTGATAGAATAAAACAACAGACATAAGCAGGAGATAAAATGATAAAAGACTAAAAAGGTTATCTATAAAAGGATTAAAAGTGGAAAAAAAAGTGAAGCATAATTAGATAAAATCTGAATTAAAAGTAAGTCATGACATTAATATGAAGCATTGCATAGAAAATGTAAATAAAAAGGACTTAAAAGAGGTGGGAGGTAAAATGAAAAGAGCAATACTGATAGAGAAAAGCTAAAAGACAGTAAAAAAGAAAATAAGGAATAAAAGAGATAAAAGATAAAAAAAATAAAAGATAAAAGATAAAAGACGATGTCCAATCAGATGCAGCCAAAGGTCAACAGGAGACGGGACAGTTACCCTCCCGTGGGGGGTTGGGACTGTGATGTGGCCCTTTGCCCTGTTTAAGGCAGAAACTCTCAGGTCATGTTCACACCAAAAGGTCCGTTTTCTGATTCGAACCAAAGCGAGGATGATACATTGTTGCAATTTCCCAATTGGTCCGGTTCGCATTCGCAAAGGCCAAACTCAAACGGTCCAAAAATTGTCAAGTGGCAGCAAATGCCGTTTGGTGATTGCTTATACAGTTCAGGCAGGTAGACAACAAATCCCTCGCAATTTTTACTGTGCATCATGGAGCATCGTCTGCTCATTTTCATGTTGGTGCTGATCTGGACTTCATATCAACAGACTTTAACGGACCACACATATGAACGGCTGGTACGACTGCGGCAATTAAATAATGTATAAATACACGCACATCTCAAGACGCTCTGCAATCGGACGGACATATCACAGAAGATGACAGGCAATAATGAGAGCCTAAAAAGAAGTTTTTTCTTTTGCCATACAAGCGTGACCAGTGAGGTAAGTGGACAATAAAAAGTTCACAATCACATGCATGTAAAAATCACAAAGTTGGCTCATCATAAAAGCAGCTCTTGTTTACTGAATCCATGCATCTCCCTGAATGAGTGAATGGGTCTGCCTCAATACTCTAGGCTACAAACACAAAAAATGTATTAAGCTGCTCTCCTTTTATCAAGAATAAATATTAGCCTATACATATTATTAATAACAACATAGTGACAATTAATGAAGACCATGTTAAATAATATTTTGTTGTAAAGTTAAAGCAGATCAAGCAGGCCTAGATGTTGAGTATTAACATTACTGTTTTTAACATTTCATCTATTCTTCTTAATATTTCACCTAAAAACTGTGGGATATGACGTGTAAAACGGCGCTCTTCCTGTGATTGGTGCAGATGGGTTTCACACCAGAAGTAAACCACTCCAGAGTTAACTCAATAGCGGTCTGAGACCACACTTTCCAGGCGGACCCGAGAGCGGTTGACTGGTCTGCACCAGAGTTCGAGGCCAGCATTCACACCAACCAAAACGAACCGCACCAAGGAGGTAAACGCTCCAGGGTTCAGTTCAACTGGATTAAACAAGGCTGGTGTGACCTAGGGTTGCCGCCGGTCCTGTAAAATATGGAATTGTCCCGTATTTCACACTTTAACAGTGCGTCAAGTTTTGAATCAATACAGGATGCGGTTTGTCCCGTATTTCCGATTTGCCTTGAACGCAGCACCATTCCGCCCAAAGTCAACACCCGCTAGCTCCCGCCTACTCATAGCGGCACTTGGTTTGGTTGGTTGATTTTCGGCATGAGGAATAAGTGCTTATTGTTGATTGGGTGAGAGAGAGTCATGGGAAATCAGAAGCAAATATGTCTGCGTCTGCGGCTGCATCTGGTACTCCACACCGTGCCCCACTGAAACGGAAACGGATGCAGAAATACAGACGTGAGTGGGAAAGTACTAATGACTGGATTTTAGTTTTAATGTTTGTTATTTGCGCACCAAAAGTTTGTTGGGGGTTTCTTTCATTTGTGATGAAACAGGAAACAGAAATGATATAAAATTAATGACATGAAAAGTCAGGTGTGCCCAAGTTGCAACGCCATCCTGAGATGAGATTATTTTCTATAATTATTTATACTTTCTGAAAGTTGTTGTGTTCTCCTGCACCACATATGTTTTGAATGAGTCAAAACATTTGTTTAATTGTAATTTAATAAATTGATGCTAAGTTAATAAGTTATTTTAAGTTAAGTTTTAAGTTAATGAGCTTGTATTTAATCAAGTTGTTTAATTAATTGTTGCATCTGCTTAGTTTTATGTTTGTAGATATTTTCTGAAAAACTGTGAAATTAAGTACTTTAAAATGTAACTAGTATGTTATTAAAACAATGTCTTTACTGTGATTTACCACAGCTGATGCCCCACCCCACTGTTAGGCCACTGGCGGTTGGGCCCTTGCAGTGTGGCATCCCCGCCGCCTGGGCAGTCCTTTATTTTTCTGCTTGAAAGGTGGCGACCCAAGTGTGAACGCGGCCTTAAAGCAGCAGAAAAACCTTCATGGAGGTCTGATGTTATTTTCTGTGGTCTCAACATAACCATATTTAGATGTGCCAGCTCATTATTCAGACGGTGTTTTCATTGACTGTTAATGGGTAAAAGTGGGCATTTACAGGGAGGCTGCTCCATGGGTGCAAATTTCCAGGTGGATTTGTTTTATTTATTTTTATATTATTATCATTATTTAATTTGTTTTAATTGATTTTAATTGATTTCATTTATATTTATTTTATATTTATTATACTATATATATTTATTTAAATTATATATTATATTATATATTTAAATTTGTTATTTTATATTTATATTTATTTATATTTTAGCTATATTTTATTTATATTTATTTTATATTTATTTTATTTTTTATTTTTTATATTTATTTTATTCATTTATTTATTTATTTATTTTAAGAATATCTGTTTTATAAGTCTTGATTGTTTTGGTGAACTATTTCAGCTTTTTTGCAGTCCCATATGTTCATTATGATTATTTACCGTGTTTCTTTCTGCTCACTCCCTCGTTGGCCTTCAGACGGCTCCAGCTTCTGCTCTCCTGCTCTCCTTCTCACTCTCAGCCCTGCTGATACTCCATAATCCAATTATGATAGTGTAAACACTTCCTATTTACTCAGTTAAAGAAGCTGTTGAACTGGCGGACTATGTGTGGTCCCCTCCATGTGTAATCTACAACAGAGATGTAAACAGACTTCACTGTGGTGGTTTTGACAAAAACTCCTAAACAGACCCCAAACTGGGAGCACCAGGGGCATGGTGGGCTCAGGCCTTTAACATTCTGCAGCCCTCTGTGATGAAGTGGCCGTGCTGGTGTGTGTGTGAACTGTTTTCAGACATCAGGTTTGTGTGAAGAGGCCCTTCATTCATGCATTCATGCTGCAGCTCTTCTATAGGAGCTGAGAGAGTGTGCAGGTCGGCAGTGAGCTGCAGACGTTTCATTAATGTGTCGATGATCTGCTCCGCGCTCTGTGTTTACGTGTGCAGACGTGGACCTGGATTTGATGTTTACAGCTGAGCATATCTGTCCATTTATAGTTACAGCGTGTGTTCACTTTGTATTGTGTGTCTGTGGACAGCGTTTGAAGGCTGCGGCTCCTCCGTCTCTTGTTTACCGGCCGTCTCCAGGCTGCAGTCATGAATCTGCTCCACAGCTGCCAAGACGGGACGGGGGGGGGGGGGTCTCTCCCTCTGAGCTATTCAAACAGAATAATCAAGCTGCATGCCTCCACAGTTTGCCCTCCAAGCCACTCTTTTCCTCTGCTCCCGCTCACCTTATGTAAGGACATCAATTTTGGATGGACGAGAGGAGGAGACTATGAACTTCGTCATCTCAGATTGAAGTTTCTGAATCATTCCCAGGAACATTCACCATCATCTAAAAATACTTTCTAGTTCCACTCATTTATGAAGACGATTCCTGCAGCAGAAAGCTAACATCATTAGCTTGTGTTTTGGTTAGACAGAGATATAAGAGACGGAGGGACCAGCTGGGCCTCCTGCAGGACTGAGTCAGCTGAGGTTTTTTGTCACAGACTGTCAGGGGTCTCTCAGGTGTTTCTGACTTATTAAGGATCCAGACAGTGCTACCCCACCCTCCTCTATCATCAATGCTACGCACTTGGAAGTAAATGTGACATAATTCAGAGTGTTACTTAACAACAGGGCTTCGGCTGATGTGCGTCGACCCTCAAATAAAACTGAAAAAAGTCTTCTGGGGGGGTGGGGGGGGGGGGGGGGGGGGTGACAGCTATGCTCCTGGAAAAGACAACCAACCGTACTACTCAACCAACCGTACTTTAACCCTCATCTTGTGTTGACCAAAGAAAAAAAAATAAAAAAGGAGGTAAAAATAAAGCAGACCTTCTCTGACAGGCCCCCCTTTGGCACGTGCACATTTTAAAGGGATACGCCAATATTTTTTTTGTTATCCGTGACCGTGTGTTGCCTCACTCCCGAGTCCACGACAAGCAGATAGACACCATTCTTTGGACTGTGCGTGCAGTAATGAGGAAGAGACGGGCAGAGCTCGCCCACCACTAATTAGCTTAGCTCAAACACTGGGAGTCAGTGGGTAGTGTTAGCCTGCCTCTGCCTACAGTCATCAGATAAACTTTTCAGCAACTCTTAACAGTCCAGTTTGCTTGTGGTGACTCAATTTTTTTTTATCACATTACGTTATGTTATCCTTTTTTTAGACTAATATTAGCACTTGATGTAATTTTTGAAAGAAATACATACGCAAATCACCATAGACATGATTGAAGTAGATCAACAAAACAAAGCAGAAAAATGTTGATCTGCTTGTCATGGACTTGAAGTGAGGCCAGACAAGAAAAACAAAATAAATAAACGATGAACAATAAACAATGAAAACACCGTCACTCACATTTCTGATACATTTCTTTACCTTGGAATCAATTTCAAACATTTTCTGCAAAGGATGCCAAACCGTTGAAATGTTGCATTCACACAGACACACAGACCTCAGACCTGATGACTGCGTCCGTCACAGTCTCCACACACTGACAGCAGGGTTTAGGAGCACCACAGGTCTGTGGCTGCTGAGTAGCTGCAGGACGATCGCAGTAAATCATTTATTCAGAGTCTCTCCTTGTTTTACAGTCCGCTTTAGACTCAGTCATAAGTAGAAACCATTTGTTGTTCAGTGTCTTGTGTTCTCCTTGCAGATAAATGTGGATTTGCAGACTGTGGACATGATTTCATGAACTGTATGATACCAGGTTTGAGAAAAAGGTTTGTTTTATGAATTATGTTGAAAACATGTAAGCTTCAAAGAGCAGCCTGAACAGCACTGAAAGCTGTGATGTTTTGGAATTTTGAAGCGCTTTTTCAAATATCAACATCGTGCAAAATGATCAAAAAGTCACTGAATAAATCACAAAGACACACTCATGAGGATAAAGCAATCATCGCCCTGCCACAGCCCGAGTGTCTCCATGAGCTGTGTGCACATAATGCTGCTATTCTGGGAAACTGTGCTCATCTTTCTGTGCAGATTTGTCTTGTTACAAAAAGTGTCTAAATTAAGAAAACAACGGTAACAGAAGTGTGCAGTTAGAGGGAAAGTCACTGCCAGCTGAGGGCTGGAGGTGACCGCTGCAGGACTTTAGTAATGACATTGAGGAAAAGGCGATGAGAGGAGTGGCTCATAAATGAGTGACTTTTAACCTCTTTTTAATAAACCAGGAGTTTAATCAAAGTCTGTCCGTGTCCTCACACTTCAGATGAATGTCTGGGGACTTTGGAGTCATGTGCCCTTTAGGAACGAAGAGTTTAACAACATTTTGTCTTTAGTCAGCTTTGTTATGAACATAAAATTTATTTTTTGTGTGTTGTGCTTAAATAGACAAAGTTTTCATCCACTGAATTAAAAAAAAATAACCTGAATGATCGACTGCATGCGGCTGGAGGAGCAGTTTTAAGAAAACAATCTCTCACAGCGCTTGATAATTTAACTGCTTAAAAGCATTTGAATCAATTAAAGTCTGAAAAATACTAAATACCGATATTGTGAACCGTCTTTAAACTCTAAACGATAAAATCTAAATTAGCACGGGATCATCCTGCTCGACTGATGTGTTCTGCTGTAAGACTGCTCTTCACATGAGGGATTATGGGTGACTAAGTTATATAATTACAAGAATGCTGTTATTTAGATCATGTTTTATTGTCATGAGAAAAAGAAAATTAATAATCAAGCAACAAAATAATCTTGTTGACGTTTTGCTTTCAGTGGTGTGGAGCCCAAAGTGCTTCCAGAGGCTTTGCCTGTCCTTCACTGTCTTGAGGTGTACTTCCTGTCGTTGAGGTCAAGAGAGCATGGACTTGAATATTTTTATTGGAATATTTGCACATTTGTATATTTATGGTTAGAGTACAGATTTTACCCTCATCCTCTAACAGGTATTCAAATGTCCAGTATAAAGGGACAGTCCTATGATCTGGGACAATGTTCTCCTTGTTTGCTTTTTCTCTTTAATCACGACCTTAGTGTCAGTGGTAGTGAATTAATAAGTCAAAATTAGGATGCATCACGTAAACAGCACATCTCATTTTCAGCTGACAGATGTTTGTGGAGCCTTAGGAACAACATTTAGCAGGTTCTGCGAACATGGTACCATCATTATTCTACATCAGCACCATCAGCAGTGGGGCAGATAGAATTTTAAAAACCTATAACAAGCTTCAAGAGCGAGTACAGAAGAAGTGTGCAGAACTTCTTTAAAGCTGTGGAGGAAGGTTGAGAGCATCGTAACAGACTCAGAGTTCCCACTGTTGGTATGATCCGCATGAGTTTATGTGTCTGCTGAGACGGTTGACCTCTGCCATTCTCCGTCAGGCCTCCTTTAGTCTCAGTGGGACAGACCTGGATAAATAAAAGTCTTCAGTCTTGAATTATAGTTTAAATCTGACCCATAACAGCCACCTGAGCGTCTGAGTTGACTCTTCATTTCGACCCGGTGACATGAGCTCTTTTACGTTTCCTGACAGGAGAAAGGTTGAGAAACACTGCCCTTCACACATCTGTGTCCTTCAGGGGATGTTTCAGTCTCTTTGACCTGTGACCCCAGTGGAGCTGAAAAAGAACTACAGACAGAAAACAAGATGTAAATATCCTCAACAGTATGGGACATCTGTACTTGTTTTATGATTGCAGTAACTACATAGATTAAAGTATTCATTTGTCATTCATTGTTTTAAAAGTCTTATGCTTTGAGTCACAATAAATACTGGGATATTTTGTTCCAGGCCAATAATATATAAATACATTTATGACTCTTTGGTGGCAGCTTTGGATTTGCACTGGATCAGAGCCAGCCCTACCCAATGTGGCGCCCTGGGTGAGAATTTATTTGGCACCCCCCTCCATCAGTGATTTACATATCCTTACATACATAACAGAGAACTGTATTTTTAACCATTGTCTTGAATTTATAAGATAACATGTCAATTTACTTATTTGTAATAATATTGATTGGGCATTGTTTTAAATTTGAATGATTGTGGGCTTTTCCATTTTAAGAGTTAATAGTAACAACAAGATTTAGTATAATTATGTCAAGGGGGAATTTTTTTTCCCAATTTTGTGGCGCCTCCTGGAGGCCACGACGACCTAAGCATTTGCCAATATTGTCTAATGGGCCAGCTGGCTGTGCATTAGATTAAGAAAAACTTAAACAAAATGATGTTTTAACTCAGCAGCATGATTTTATTATATCATCGTTTGACAGAAGCACACTACTGGTGCAGTATAATCTGTTTAAACTATGTCAAAGAATCAATCAATCAATCAATCAATCAATCAATCTTTATTTGAACAGCACTTTTCATGCAACATATGTTGTACAAAAATAAATAAATAAATAAATAAATAATTAAAATTAAAATTAAACAAGATAAAATAAAATAAAAAAAATCAAAGACTTTGATTTCACAGAACTGTGTCTGTGTAAGCGAGGAACTGTGGAGACACCATCATGAGTACAAAATGAGAAAACCCTCGAGATAAAAGTGAAAAAATAAAACAGAATGTAAGTAATGATAAAATTCAAATATAAAAATCAATTCATTAAGACAATAGTAATAGTAATTTGTTTGGTTAGAATGACAAAACAAAGTTTAAATATATGAACATGTTAAAATGTAAAAATGGACAAATAATTAGATTAGATTAGATTTTATTGTCCTCAAGCAGAAATTAATTTTCACAGCACTGCACATATTCAGACAACCACCAAGACAGCAACAAATCACACCACAAATCACAGGTACATAAACGTACACACCCAGCAGCAATGGCTGTGGGGATCAGGCTTTTCCCGAGGCGAGCCCTTTTACACTTTAGTGTCCCGTACCTACGCCCGCAGGCAGTGGGGTGAGGTACTGGTTGGGTGGGTGTGTAATGTCCTCTTCTATGGTGGTTGCGACGCATGAGATGACCCTGTTGTTTAGTGCAGACAGATTGGGTGTGAGGAGACCGATTATTCTGGCAGCTTTGTTGGTGATACGGGAGAGTTTGGCCCGGTTGGTGACAGTGAGCAGGTTGAAAAAGCAGGAGGGGCAGTACATGAGGATGGGCTGGATGATGCTTTGGTAGAGTAGCAAGAGAAGATGGGGTGAAACATAAAGTCCTTTAAACCAACACTATGTTGTTTTTCAACCCTAATATAATATTTCTAGAGTCATTGTGATGGTACATCACCTTACAACAGGTTGAATGACACCTCTGTCATGGTCTGAGGGGGTCTGTATCACCTTCACTGGTGCTAAGTAACTTCGACGTGGATAGTAGGAACACTTCAACACTAAAAAAGTACAAATTTTTACTGCTTTGACTGCTTTACGGCACACGCCACTTCCCCCTCCTTCCTGATTTGTTTATGAGATGGAAGTCGAGGCGAAAGCTAAACATAGAGTTTTTATCATGGCTGAAGCAGCGAAAAACCTGAAGAAAACAAATTTTTATCAGAGGAGACAAAAAAAAGAAAGCGGGAGAGTAACAAGCTAAATGCCCGGGTAGGGATCAACATTGGCCCGGTGTTCACTCGCTGGCATGAGCTGAAAGACAAGGAGGAATGTCTGACCGATGCTGATTTGGCCCTGTTATTGTTATTTCAGTGTGAATTTTAAGGCAGAAAAAAGATGCAAGCAGAGGGACACAGACTTTCCTTCTGAAGAGTTAAAAACTCAAAATACTTACAGAAGAAATGTCAGAAAGAACAGATCTCAAGGATTAATGACAGAGGGGGACAACAGACTCCAAACCCCAGGGGCATGAACAGTGTTAGTGAAATTAAAGGTCAAATGTTAGTGCATTGCTGTATTAGAAAATAGGATGTTTATTCATTTCTGTTACACAATGATTTGAACATGAGCCTGCAGACATTATTTGCGGTCCAGCTGAAAAGAATCCGTGTCTTAGCATCTCTGCAGCCTCAGGATGACACCATCAGTAATCCCCTCATGTCGCACTTTGTACCTCAGGCTGTTCGGCTTTTCTCTGCAGCCTCAACTTAATCCCCAACAAAGCCCAAACACCCCTGCACTGTTGTTCCCACTCTGCTGCCCTGCACTGCACTGCATCCACTTTGAGACCATATTAAAGAATACACTGCACCAACCTTAAAGGCCTTTGCACACCAGAGATCCCACATCTGACCAATCAAAGAGCACAGACCTCCATGATGGTGACCTCTTGATGGTGTTTGTATCACAGCAGCCCAAAGTCCTCCAGATATCAGTGATGATAAGCGTAAAGATGGTGTCTGGATGAAGAAAGATTTGGAGCTGCAGAATGACCTGATGTGAACAGCTGGTCCTGTAACAGCTGAGGAACAGATTCAGCTCCTGAACTCACCAAGTTCTCCTCTCCTTTCCAAAACCTGTGTAGTTTTTGTTTGATTAAAAGAAGCACCAGGCCATTGTCACTTGATTTTCCGTCCATTTTGACTCCTGCATCTTAAAGCAGCATCATTCAGTAAAGGATATCAGCACGTGGGCTCAGGAACACTTCAGAAAACCACTGTCAGTGAACACAGTTCATCTCTACATCTACAAGGTCAAGGTCAAACTCTACCATGCAAAGACAAAGACAAATATCAACAACACCCAGAAACACCGCCGGCTTCTCTGGGCCGAGCTCATCTGAGAAGGACTGAGGCAAAGTGGAAAAGTCTGCTGTGGTCTGAGTCCACATTTCAGACTGTTTTTGGACATCATGGACGTGGTGTCCTCTGGGCTAAAGAGGAAAAGGACCATCCAGACTGTTATCAGGGCAAAGGTCAAAAGACAGCATCTGTGATGGTTCAGGGGTGTGTTGGTGCCCATGCTGCCATCCAAGAGACGTCTTTTTCAGGGACGTCCCTGCTTATTTCAGAAACAATGAAGACACATTCTGCTCGTGTTACAACAGCGTGGCTTCAGAGTGAAAGAGATCAGGTACTAGACTGACCTGCTGCAGTCCAGACATGTCTCCATTGTTTGGAGCATTATGAAGACAAATATAACAACAGAGACCCCAGACTGTTCAGCAACTGCAGTCAGACATCAACAAGAATGTGAAAGGATTCAAAGCTTCAACAGTTATTCCTCAGTTCACAAGCTCACACAGTGTCCCAACTTCATTGGAATGGAGGTTTGTACCAAGAATTCTAAAAAGCACTCTTCTTGTCACAGCTATTTAATTTTAGCCTGAATCTTAAGTTGATCTGACATTTCAATGATGGTATTCAAAAAACAAATGACAGAAAACAATAGAGCACAGATGGCACAGCTAACTCAGTTTAGGGAAGGGAAGCAGAGATTCATACCACTGTGGGAGTTGTGCATATTAAGAGCTTTAAGGTGTGCTTTAAAATCATTAAAATACCTGTCTGAAAATAGAGTACACACATTAAGGGAAAATCCAGTGGTTATGATGATTACTATGTCAGACCAGATGATCATGATTCAGACTTCAGAGTCAGTTTCCCAGACTTAATCTACTTATAAACTTAAGACTTTAGAAACAGTTTTAGACTGTAAAACCAGATTAAGATTTTTGACTATATTTTAGATTCAGACCTGGTATTAGACTTAACTCCAGGCTTAAGACTTAAGATGTACATGTCATGATCTAAACCAGTTTAAGGTTTTGGGACTGGCTTCAGACTCTTGACCCATGTTTAGACTTTGTATTAGATTTTTTGACTTTAGACCCAGCTTTGAACTTAGGACCAAGTTTAAGACTTTAGACTAGGTTTAAAAGTTTTGATCAGTTTTTTTTTTATTTAATTTTTTTTTTTTTTTTTTTTATCACAGACCAGGTTTTACACTTAATGGAGAAGAAAGATGATTCAAGAGACTTTGAACTTGAGATGGTTGTTGGTGTCAGACGGGCTGGCCTGTCAGAAAATGCTGATCTAGGATTATCACACGCAACCATCTGTAGGGTTGACAGAGGATGGTCTTAAGAAAAGAAAATATCCAGTGAGCAGCAGTTCTCTGGGCCAAAATGCCATGCTGATGTCGGAGATCAGAGGAGAATGGCAGTGGATGGAGATGATAAAAAGACAACAGGCACTCCATGCAGAAGACCACACCAGGTGCCACACCTGTCAGCTAAGAACAGGACACTGATGCTACAATATGACTGTACACGTGTCTCCTGGTCTGATGAGTCTGTATTTCTGCTCCACATTCAGATGTAGGCTCAGAGTTTGGTGTGAACATCATAAAGCATGGATCCATCCTGCCTTGGATCAGTGGTTCAGGCTGCTGCTGGTGGTCTGATGGTGTGGGGGACACTTTCTTGGCTCACTTTGGGCCCCTGAGTATTGTTGCTTACCTTGTCCATCTCTTTATGACCACAGTGGACGAATGACTCTCAATTTTATTGGACTAACTGTTGACCTGGAAGATTGTTACCTTCACTCAGGTACTGAAGTTGTGCACCTTGTCCAAACTTAACTGCAAATGGCACGTCAAACTTGCTGAAGCAACACAAGGGCTCAGAAAACACACCTAAATCCCCACAGGCTCTCCCTCCTCTGCACTGTTCTCCTGCTCTCTGAGGTTCAGCTCCTGCTGTGAGCTAACAGCCTCGTCAGGAGCTGATACAAATCCAAGTTCTTTTAGGGGTCACCAGCTCCTCTGCAGATCGTGACAAGTGGCGGTCATCAACAGGGATGCAGGAGCACAACGAGAACGCCATCACCAAACAACAAACCCATAGCTCTGAGTGGGAAAGAAAATAGAGGATCACTGTTGGTGAAATTGGCCTGTCAGAGGGAGCTGCATCAGCAGTTAGAGACATAAAAAAGCCTCAGTGGCTGGTGGAGAGAAGACTGAAGCACACAGCTGAGCAGAGGGGAAAATAGACTGTTTACAAGGTCGCAGTGTTTGTGCAAGGCTAAAAAACCTCAAGAAAAGCCCATTTATATGGAGATTAAGGGTAAAAGCAACAAATATGAAAAGTATCCACGCAACAATCCTGAATATAAACAGAGCAACATTGTCTGCATAGAGATATCAGTCTTTGGCCACATCCACACTGCTGTCTTAAGCGGTCATATTACACCCCCATGTATGCTGTTTGTTATCGGTGATATCAGCCATAGTTCAGCTCTACTAGTCCTCAAATTTAGAAAACAAACACTCAGTTTTGGACAACTAATGCACAAAAAGACTTTACTAATGAAGCAAAAAGTGTCACTAGTACTACAAGTAGACTCAAAAATGTTCATTAGTACTACTAGTAAGCCTTATATGCTAATAAGGGGTGGGGAAACTATATTATGGCTTCCCATTGGCTTTTGAAAGTATTACAACCAATCAGGGTGCTGGACTTGGTTATGATCCCTCCTACTTCAATTGCATTAGGTCTACTAGTACTACTAGTGAATCTTTTGGCTTAAATTAAGGTAATATTCTTTTTCAGAGAAATAAATCAACCAGCTGAACACTGTTTATGCTTTACCTTGTGTTTCTCCTTGTACACAAAGCATCAAGTGCTTTGACTTTTCGGGAGGAGAAACAGACCAAATGTGCTCTGCAGTGACATGTAGTTACTCAATGGCTTGTAAATAAACAGCTCTTTGATTGCTTGTTAAAGTTTCTGCCTTCCTCACTTCAGTGAAAGTGAAGTCAGACATCTCGCTTGGAAGCTGGTGAAAGCTCCTCTACCTCTGCTTTATTTACAGACTAACTAGCCCTGAGTGACCAGCAGCTTGTCAATCTCCTTTTCCTCGCTCCTTGTCCTCGTCAACATGAGCAACAGATTGGAAAAGGGAAACATGGCATCGAGGCAAAAGCTAGTGCTGCAGGTTCTCACTTTGTCACTGGTGGGCAGATTGGACATCTTGTCTTTCATTGTCACCTTCCTGATTTTGTATCGCGTTTCATCAGGACAAAGTATAAGGCATTCATGTTTGTTGCTGTTACAGATGTCAGTGTGTTGTTTAAAGGAAAATGTATAAACCCATATATGGAGGTCACTGATATGGAGGTCACTATCCAGGTTATTGTGAGGGCCATTAATTTTTAGAGGGTTATAACCTGTCCTGACCTTTAAGGAAAAGTTCATACCTTCCCAAACATATCCATCAGACACTACCGATCTATTTAGCCACATACTTAGCACTTACAGACATTAAGAGGAGTCTGTCTGCTCTGTTTTCTCATCCTCCAACATGGCATGTAGTCAGATTATGAGTTCATCTCTTCAAGGACATGTTCCCAGTGTCCAGTCCTCCCCCTTAAGCTTTTAAAGCAAACTGTTCGAGCCTTTTCACCACTGTCCCGGAGGGAAGATCAATATCACTACAACTTCATCTATTGTTTTCTGACCCTCACTCACCTAAAAGCAAACAATAAAGGAGGTCCAAAGAGAAAAGACTGTGGTCTACATAGAAAAGATTCTGGTTTGTAAAATTCAAAGAACCTGCAACTAAAGCCTGAGGAGGGTCATCATGAGTTCAGCTCAGCATATGGATTTTCTTAAAGGCTATTTCAGCAATTTGGAGTTGACCTTCAAAAAGGCTGCGTGTTTATAAAAAAGAGATCCACATCTCCAAAGGCCTCTTAATAAGGTACATCTTACCTGCACTGGGTTGGGACCCCCCCCCATAAGTTGCCAAAACATCCCTCAGAGACTTTAGTCCACACTAGCATGATAGCACATGTTTACTTAAAAATAAGCATTTCATGTATTTTTCAAAAGAAATACATTCAAAACTTAACCCAGAAGAAATCAACCTCATCCTCTCATACAGTCGGCCATAATCCTAAGTGCCAATCATCTACTTGTAAACAGAGGCTTTGTTTAGTTGACCTACTTACAGGCACATCTGCGGTGGTTTGCACATGCGTCCTGCGGTTTAGTTTCGTTTGTATTTCTTTTGAAAATTACATGAAGTGCTAATCTTAGTCTAAAACTAAATATTTTCAACATAATGCAGTAAAAAACGAGTCTCAACGGGCACACAGGATCGTTTAGAGTTGCTGAAGAGTTTACCTGATGACTGTAGGCAGAGGCAGGCTAACAATACCCATTGACTTGCAGTGTTTGAGCTAAGCTAATTAGCAGTGGGCGAGCTCTGCCCATCTCTTCCTTGTTACTGCACGCACAGTTGAAAGAATGGTGTCTACCTGCTTGTCATGGACTTGGGAGTGAGGCAAGACACAAAACAAACAAAAAAAATGTTGGTGTATCCCTTTAAAGATGAAGTGGTTACATTTGGGAGGTAAAAGGTCAGAGGCCAAGTGACCCACAGCTGTACTTTAGCTGACTGGTGATGAGAGAACCTCCACGTGAAGGTGAAGTTTTTCTTATCTTTTTTTAAGATAATATTCTACTGAAGCGATCAGCACTACAGCAGGGTAAAATCTTAGGGGAGGGCCCCCCTGACTGATGTACATGCCAAACAACTTTTTAACTCTAGTGAAATGAATATTACAGATGAATATTAAAAGTTTTCTCTGTGATATCCTCCAGCCTCCCCGTCTGAACTCTTACTGACTGTTTGGTGTTTTGTGAATTTTTGGTGTATCTAATGAAAGAGAGAGAAGCGGTTTCTGAGTGCTGCCACGCTGAATCAGAGCTGAACCTGAAAACTGATTGAAGAAGTTTGAATAAGAACTCAGATTTGATCCACCTTCAGAGTAAAACCTCTCTCTCTCTCTCTCACCCCGTATAATAACAAACTCCATTCTAAGGAATCAGTAAGAGCTTTTGCACTGGCAGCAAACTCTGCAGACGAAGCTAAAAATACATAAATGAGGTGCTGAGGAGGAGGAAAAACCAACCCATCCTCATCACTTAGTTCAATAAAACAGAGAAGAGAAGATATCCAGCTTAAAGTCAACAAGGACTTAGTGCTGAGTGACATTAATACTCATTAATTATACTAACGGTCCTGTCATGCAGGGATGCACTAACAGAAAAGAGCTCCCAGTAAAACCACTGATGTCCCATGAAACAGCACGCCTGCCTGAAGCTTTTCTCTGCTGTGTGACGCAGTTTTCAACTCTTTTTTTGACGTGCTTTAGAGTTACAATGTTTTCAACCTTAAGAGGCAGAGCTGAGGGGCTCTTTAAAGGACTTTTGGCCAAAGCTGCCATAGATAGATATGGAGACAGGTGCAGGTGAGTGGTTCTGCAGTCCTGGACAGGCCTGATGGGTTCAGCTCTTGCAGTATTTTAATTATGCCTCACATTTACAACACATGCTGCACAGTGGTGCTGCATGGGTGGGTTTCCTACAGGTACTCTGGTTTCCTCCCACAGACCAAAAACATGCTCGTTAGGCTCATGGTGACTCAGATTGATGGTCTTCATACTTCATTAGTTTGCTGCATGGAAGGCATAGAAATCATCGTATAAAGTCATCAGTGGAAAAGTCCTTTTCCAAGGGCTGGCTGTAAAACCCATTGTTTACATGCTGCTCTCCCCATATTTCAGAGCTGTTATTGGGTGACGTCATAATTCACTCATGATTATGTTTCTTGCTGCCAGTAAGTGAGGTCACGTGCCGTTGGTCGGTCCAAAGCCACCGTGCATACATGGACTGGATCTTCCCTCAGGGACAAAGCTCGCCAGTTGCTTTAGTGGCAACGAAATTAAAGTGCCATGGGCTTCAAGCAACCCAAAATCTGAACTTTTTTATTCTTTATTATCAAAGATCTATGTTAACTTGCCATGGTCTTGTTTTCGCCACATCCAAACAGTTGGCGATGTCCCCATATTTTGTGAATTGTCATATGACTCCCATGATGATTATAGACAAGAGGAAAGACTTATGTACCCCTAATAAACAGCTGACTGAGCCATGTGCTGTTCAACCACTGTGCTCAACACGCCCCGAAACAGTCTGTGATACCAGGTTTCTGTCAAAAATACCACAGCACTGCCAAAAAACAAAACTATAGCACATGTACCATCGCTCTGCTGATGTGCTGTACAATGGTGACATTTTTATGAGATGGAAATTAATTGTATCGTTGTCGATAGGCAGTCAATCTATCAATCAATCATACAATCAGTATTTGTATAGCACTAGTTCATAACAAGTGTTCTACAAAGGGACTTTACAACAGAGCAGGCTGAAGACAAACTCTTCATTTCATAGATACACGCATAAATCCAATTTCATATAATAAATATATTTGTATATATACATACATACATCCAGAGATTAGATTATGACAGAGACAAACCCATGGACGTCCAGATCATAAATCTGTCCTCATCACATTTGTCTCTGCTGAATATAGATTCAATTAATCAATCTTTATTTATATAGCACCATATTTGCCTTTGTTGAATATAAATGTATTAAAGGTTAGCCTCTTGAGATGTGGCATCTCATTTTCAAGAGGGTCCTCATGTCTATGTGGTTGTTAAGATAGTTACTATGGATGAATAATCAATACAACCACGGATAGAGAGATCAGTCTGATATTAACATTAATATTTATTTTTTTGCTTTTAATTGTATGTATATGCTTATGTGTGTGCATATATGGATGTGTATGATCACTCAGGTCCTCCTTGGTGCTTAATTCTCTTCTTTACCTGTTTACTGAGAAATAACTTTTGGTTTTTCCTTCCAGATTTATAGTTAATGTTATCTGCTCTTTTGCAAATGTTTGTGGATAGGTGGAGCAGCTGACTCTTACTTCTGTTCATCACCACTAGTGTCTTCCATTTATGGGGATTGGGGTGGGTTTGTGGAGAGTAGGAATTGGTTTGATGATTGATGGAGGCGGGAAGGGCTTTACTTTACCTTTGGTTGTTTTTGTTCTGTTTTGTCCTTTTTTTTTTTTTTCCTCTCTTTCTTTGCATTAGTGTGTACTGTATTGTCCTAGCTTTATGGTGTGGTGCATTGTATCCCTTGAGTTATTCTTTTTGGTGTTACAGAAAATTAATAAAAAAACCAAAAAAAAAAACCAAACAAAAAAATATTAATATTTATAACGAATATACTCTGGAGAGGGTGGCACGGTGGTGCAGCAGGTAGTGCACGTGCCTCACAGCAAGAAGGTCGCCGGTTCGATTCCCGGGTCCGGCAGGGCCTTTCTGTGTGAAGTTTGCATGTTCTTCCCGTGCATGCGTGGGTTCTCTCCAGGCACTCCGGCTTCCTCCCACAGAATAAAACATGCTCATTAGGTTAATTGGTCACTCTAAATTGCCCTTAGGTATGGGTGTGAGAGTGAATGGTTGTCTGTCTCTATATGTTGCCCTGCAATCGACTGGCGACCGGTTCAGGGTGTACCCCACCTCTCGCCAAATGACAGCTGGGATAGGCCCCAGCCCCCCGCAACCCCGAAAGGGATAGTCAGTATAGAAAATGAATGAATGAAATACTCTGGAGAGGAATTATGCTAATTAATATAGCAGCGTCTAGCTAAACTGCCATTAAAATGGGTTTAACTGGTCTGAAAGTCTGAATTTATGTTAAATGATGTCATTTCTGTTGATGGTTGATGCAGGATAGAGCACATGGAGTGGAGCAGGGACACAGCAGCAGGTCATCATGACTGTTTCTCAAGGTCAAACTAAAAGATGTGTGCTGTCTGCAGGAACTACCATTAATTTAATGTAGTTGATCTCTCTAAAGTTAATATCAGGAACTGTAATGATAAAGGAATGAGGCTAAAGGAAAGAACAAACAACTTTAATTGTGGTTATTAAAGCTTCATAAGTCCACAGCAGCAGGCGGCCTACACCAAGGATCCCAGGCGGCCTATAAGACAAGAACCAGAGACGAGTACAGGAGCAAACAGAAAGAGGCAAAAGCATATATAGAGGTAAAAAACTGTTTTTAATCAGAGTTCAAAATGGTGTTAGAATTTTAACTTCACATGATGTAAGGCTAAGTTAAGCTGCTCGTCTGCTCCGAGTATGAAGGCTGGTGATGATGACGGTTAACAGAGTAGAAGAGTTGAGGAGGGAACAGAGATCGGGACATTAGAAACATAATCTCTCCTCTCAGGTGTTAAAGCAGCGCTGCGTGTCTTCACTCTTCTGAGAGTCTGATGTGGGTTCATCTATCGTCATTTACTCTCGCCACGCTTCCTCAGGCTGCCACAATAATCCTCACACGCCTCATTATGTCTGAGTGAGCTCAACGAAGATTCTGACCACAGAGCGACCTGCAGTCAGCCGGATGATCTGCAGGGGGGCCAGGCGTGTGTGTGTGTGAGCATCATTAGAGCTTGGTCTGTGTGGAGAGTGGAGCCCTCCGAGGAGCCCGGGCACTCGACAATCAGCAGATAAACTAAAGGACGACACTTAAGATCCGCGCTCACTCTGATGTTCCACAGGCACAGAGGAGGACCAGCGGTATTTTTAGGCATCGCTGCTACGCTACGGAAGAAACAACTCTTCAGTAATATCTGACACTCCTAATCTCCTCCTCGTCTGAAGGAGACATTATCTCAGAGAGAGTAACCTGTTTACTGCTCAGAGGCAGAAGCAGGCGTCTGAGGGTCGTCCCTCTTCAGAATATAAAGACCCCCGGATGAAAGAGACGAGCTGAATCCTTCAAACTCATCAGAGCAGACGAGCAGGAAGTCAAAGCTGATTGGCTGGTTATGTAAGTGACAGTCTTAAAATCATCTCTAATAAATAAAGAGCAAGGACTTCAAGAGGGAAAAATGTTACATAATTGAGAGGATTTGTACTAAAGGACGTCTTGGAAATGCTTTGGGCTCCTTGAACATCCTTCTAATCCCACGTTATGTGACAGCAGAGGAGTGTCACATGCTCAAACACCATCATACAGCAGGCAGCAATGAAACCTCTGTAAGCTTGATGCTGAGTGTGTGCACAGCCTGCATGACCCCACACCACCAGACTTGCACCTTTGCCAGGGTTCATGCGATGGGCTTTTGCCCGGCTGCTGATGTCGGGAGACTCAGCACTGCAGTATCCAAGGATCAGTGGAGGATGTCCAGATGTCACAATACTGAACCGAGAAGGACCCAAATGCACGACTAGACACAGCCCAAAATCTCGAAAAAGCCTTAAATCAGTCAGGGGTTTGGTACATAAAAAAGAGCAGTGAGGCAGAGGTATCAGAATTGGCAGGAAGTAAAAAAATAAACTAGAAAAGCACTCAGAGAGCGCAGACCTCTGCCAAGCTCAGTTATGGTAAATGGTAAATGGACTTGAGCTTATATAGCACTTTTCTAGTCTTTGACTCCTCAAAGCTGCTTTACACAACAGGTCACATCTACCCATTGACACCCATTCGCTCTCACATTCACTCACTGATGGTTCAGAGTTTCTATGGTAGTTATCCATCAGTATCGACTAACGCGTTCACGCCTTTTCATGCCCATTTACAAGCCACTAACACAGCAGTGGGAGCAACTTGGGGTTAAGTGTCTTGCCCTAGGACACATCACCATGTGTCAGTCAGAGCTGGATTCCAACCTGCAACCTCCTAATTACTGACCAATCGCACTATCCAGCTGCACCACCAACACCCAGCAGTGGCAATTATGGATCACCATAGGCCGATAGGATGGCAGAGTCTCAGCTCATGTCTGTTCATGTGGAAATCTCCTGCGCTTGAAAAGTGTTGACGTTAGTTTGCAAATAAACTACAATTCCGCCAATGACGTAAAGGGAGCAAAACCTTCACAGATTGGATCCACGCTAAATTTACCTTGATGATAGAGACATATTATCTATATTATCCTGTAAATTTTGAAGCAAATCCATTAAGTGATGGCAGAGATATAATTTTTAAAATACGACCCAATGTTAACTTAAGGGATTTTTAGAAAATTTGGGGATTTTTTTTTTTTTGCATCCAGACAAATATATGAATCAGCACCAAAATGTAATGGCCTCTTCCTTGGACCAAACCACACCTCTGGTTGAAATTTTCACGTAAATCCAACAAGTTGTTTTTGCGTAATCTTGCTAAAACACAAACAGACAAACAGACATACACTGGCGAAAACAACCTCCTTGGTAGAGGTAACGAGATCTTAACATGAGGGACACATGAGGAGAATGCTGGAGAGTGATGACATGAGGTACAAAGACAATCTGGCAAACAAACAGAGGGGAAACAGGGTTTAAATACACGCACAAGTTAATCAGACACAGGTGACGCAGGAGGGAGCATGGGTGCAGGGAATCAACAGTCAGGGAGACACAGAGAAGGGAGGGCAGGAAACAAAACCTGGAATGAGAGACAAGGGGGAGACTTTCAAAATAAAGCAGGACTGACAAGACATGACACGAGAAAGAAATCAAAGGGGACCTTAACCAGAGGATGTGCCACCAGATACGGATCAAAAGTACTGGATAGTTGTACTGAATACTTGGTTATTAAGGCAAGGTACCTAAACACGGAAACAACATGTGTGTGGCTCAGAATATTTCATTTTATTTTGATGAATGGGGATGTCCTTTTCTTATCTCTTTAACAACTCAGGTGTTGGAGTTTCTATATCAGTTGTCCATCCCTTTTATGCCCATTTACACTCCACTGATGCAGCAGGTTTAAACCAGGTTTTATACTTTTGCTTAATACAGTTTTGGACATCAGACCAGGTTTACAAATCAGGGCCAGTTTCAGACAATAAACCTTGATGCAGATTTTGACCTTTTATCCTGTTTTGAACTTTAGACCAAGTTTTAGACTTTGGACATTCTTTAAGACTTTAGACTAGACCTTATCCCCAGCTTTTAGACCTTAGAGGTTTAGACTTTAAAACAAGTTTTAGTCTTGACAAGGGGTTTTATACTTTTGACCCAATTCAGGATTAAGTTTTTTTGACCTTAGACCCAGCTGAGGACTTAATAGAGGTTTGGATTTAGACAAGGTTTTAGATCTTGGACTCAGTTTAAGTCTTTGGCCTAAGCTTTAGTTTTGGACCCAGTATTAGCCTTTCCCAATCTTTAGACCTGTTTTGTGGAGTTGCAGGAGCAGCCATTTTCATGTCTGACCACTCCTCCTCTTAAGACGACCAGTTGCACCTGGTGAAAGTCGCACCTGTGTAGTGACTAAAACAGGAAAGACATCTGCGCTGCACCCCAAAGTGCTTCTCTCCTGGTCTTTGGTTGTGCCCTAAATGTTACATCATCATTGTTATTCAAGCTCAAACACATAATGTGATGTTTAATTTTAACACTGACAGCCTGGACAAGAACAAGAGCTCAATGACTGAGTCCATGTTGTCGTGGACCAGGTATGATGTCCCCTCACAGTCATCTCTTGAATGCCAAGCATCTCCTGCTCTCCACTCCATCTAAAGGCAGAGAAGACTTCTGCTGGACATAAAAACATCTTTACAGTCATAAAACTGATCACAGATGAAATCAGAGATGCTCTTTAAATGTGACGTTTCTCTGATTGTCTCATGTAGATACCTCAGAATAGATTCTCCTCCATCCAGAGTGAAGTCCTGCAGATGTAAATGTATTTGTGTCTCTCCTCCGCCTGTATTTTCTCGCTTTGGTTCCAGCTCATGCTAAAGAGCTGCAGTTATGCACTCGCCCCCCTGCTGAGCCTCTGAGGAGCAGCTCGGCTCTGCTGAAGCCAGAGTCAGGGTCTGATGTTGAAGTGAAGGGGTGTGAGTCGACAGAGTCTGTCGCCTCCTCTGACTCATCTCCTCTCTCTGACGCACACATGCACGCTCCCAAACGCTCCTCTGCACGCTCGCTGCTCCCCTGATAAAGACCATTAGCTTAGCATTATTCTGACAGTGGATTATTCTGCTGGAGAGTGTCTGACAGCAGCCTTCAACATGTGTCAGGAGAGAGAGAGCTGCTGCAGGTTTACTGTCAGAGCCATAGCGTTCACTTTTAATGACGAAGCATGCAGTCAGAGGCGAGACCGGGCCTTAACTCCTGCCTCCTCGTTCCATTTTATTTTTTGGATTAGGAGAAGAGACTCGCTCGACCTTGCAGAGGCTGCTTACTCACACTCCTCTGCACTCGTCTCTGCAGTCAGCAGCGAAGCGATGGTGACGCTGGAGGGAGAAATTGGGATGTAAGGAGGAGGGCGTGCTGCGAGCGGCACGGGGATTTTAGAACAATAACCTCGGCCGAGCTTCCTCTGATCCGACCCCGCTGGGAAGTTGGCTCGGCTCGCAGCATCACAAAGTCATTCAATTACTGTGATCGGGTCTCAGGCCGCAGCCTCGCAACGGCTCTGCAGCGCTCACTTACATGTGAAACCAAGTTGTGTTGATGGATGCGACTGTGCTGCTTGCCTTGACACAAAAGAGGTCGATAAGATCCAGCCGACGAAGTGGCTGCTCTGTGAACGCTCCACAGTCATCCTTTAGATCTGGTCTCAGGCTCTGTTATGTTTTCTGGGTCAGCAGCTGTGTACAAGTCATATCTTCAGCATTGTCGGGGTATTACAAAGAAAAAAACTTGTTTGACACTTTATTAGGTGAACAAATTCAACTCTGCATTAACACAAATGGCTGATCAGCAAATCTCATGGCTGTAATTTGGGATGTGAGACCCTGGATTGGGATGTAAGACATAGGTTTAGGATGAAAACACAGATTTCGGACATAACACCTCAGTTGGAGATGAAAGACCTAGGTTTGGGACAAAAGACCCAGGTTTGGGGTGACTGACTTAGGTTTGGGAGGCAAAACCTCGTTTTGGGACAAAAGACCCAGGTTTGGGATGATTGACTTAAGTTTGGGAGGCAAAACCTTGTTTTGGGATGAAAGACCCAGGTTTGGGAAAGAAGACCCAGGTCTGGGATGACAGCTGAAGGTTTGGGATGTAAGACCTAGGATTGAGAAGTAAGACCTAGGTTCGGGATGACAGACCTAGGTTAGGGATGTAACATCAAGGTTTGAGATGAAAGATCCATGTTTTGGACATAAGACCTTGGTTTGGAACTAAAGACCCAGGTTTGGGATGTAGGTTAAAGATTTGGGATGAAAGACCCAGGTTTGGGACATAAGACCTAGGTTTGGAATGAAAGACCCAGACACATTGTTTTTTTCTTTACTTCGGGCCAGGTTATTTATTTCAGATCTCCTTTTGAACTGTAGAATAGGTTTTAGAATTAGGACCAGGTTTTACATTTTAGAGTCAGTTTCAGATTTTACCTCAAGTTTTATACAGAGACCCAGATTTTAACTTAATTCTACTTATACACTTTAGAATTTAGAAACAGTTTAAGACTTTGGACAAGGTTTTATACCGTAAAGCAAGCTTGAGATTTTAGACCATTTATTAGATTCAGACCAGGTTTTAGACTTGACTCCAGGTTTTAGACTTTATAGTCAGTTAAGGGCTTTGGACCTGGCTTTGCTACTTAGGTCACTTAGGCACTATTCAGACTTTTCTTGATTGCCTTAGCAAAATTAAATCATGGATGGGTGCAAACTGTCTTAGAATCTAAGACGGAAATCATTCTGTTTGGAGGAAACAGCTCCACAGCCTGCTCTGCTGATATCCTGGGCCCTCTGAGTTCCAACGTTCAGTCCGTTGTCAGGAACCTTGGTTTTATTTTTGACCGCCATTCTAAACTTGATAAGCAGATCAGTGCCGTTGTAAAAACAAGCTTCTTCCATCTCTGTCTTTTAGCAAAGACTAAGTGCTTTTGTTTGAAGGTCGATCTTGAAAAGACTGTCCATGCCTTTATTACTTTCAGATTAGATTACTGCAACTCCTAGTATGTTGGCTTGGACCAGTCATCTATGAACCGCCCTCAGCTCATCCAGAACACTGATAATTGACTTCTCTCTGGCAAGAAAAAGCGCGACCACATCACACCAGTTCTAACATTCCTTCATTGGCTCCCGGTCTGCTTTCGCATTGGTTTTAAACTTCTTTTAATGGTTTTTAAAGCCCTCAGTGGTCTCGCACCTCTGTACCTGTCTGAGCTCTTGCATCGTCACCACCCAACCAGAGTCTTAAGGTCCTCTGACCAGCTGCTGTTGGAGGTCCCCAAAACTAGACTGAGGTCTAGAGGTGATGGTGCCTTCACAGTGGTTGCCCCCTAGACTCTGGAACAGTCTCCCCATCCATATTAGAGCCTCCCAGACCCTAGAGAGTTTTAAATCTTCCCCAGAGACCCACCTCTTCACCCTGGCATTTCATAAATAAGCACACACAATTCGCAGGCACTGTAGTTTTTTCTAGTTTTATTGTTTTTACCTCTGCCAAGGAAGTTATGTTTTCGCCAGGGTCTGTCTGTTTGTTTGTCTGTTAGTCTGTTAGCAAGATTACACAAAAACTACAGGATGGATTTACATGAAAATTTTTACCAGAGGTGTGGTTTGGTCCAAGGAAGAAGCCATTACATTTTGGTGCTGATCCGATCCAGACTGACATCACAAAAAAACATTGAAGTTTATAAAGGCAAATCCCATTCATTTACATCATTATGGGAATTGTAATTTATTTGCAGACTGACAGCAACGTTTTTCAAGCCCATGTAACTACATTTCCCAGCTTCCCTTGCAATGCCAGTGGAGGAGTTCTGCAAACACGACGGTGAACGATAGCCTGGTAAATTGGCACAACTGAGCTGCTTGGCAGAGGTCTGCTTTTCTGTGCTTTTCTAGTTATTTATGTATCCTGTGTACACCACTGCTATCTTCTTAAAGGTGCTATATAAATAAACTTGACTTGGCTTAAGACTCCACTTTTCGACTTTACATCAGATTTTTAGACTTAAGACGCAGTTTTAGACTTTGGACCAAGTTTAAGACCTTAGACTTGGTTTAAAACTATTGACCCAGTTTTTATCATAGACAAGGTTTTAGACTTGATGTCCAGCTGTAGTACAAACTGAGCATCAGAATGAAGAAGAAAGGTGATCTGAAAGACTTTGAACATGACATGGCTTTTGGTGTCAGAAACTGCGGATCTACTGGGATTATCACACACAACCATCTGCAGGGTTGACAGAGGATGGTCTGACAAAGAGAAAATATACAGTGAGCAGCAGCCAAAACGCTGTGTTGATGTCAGGGATCAGAGGAGTATGGCAGTGGTTGGAGATGATAGAAAGTCAACAGGAGCTCTATGCTGAAGACCACACCAGGAGCCACTCCTGTCAGCTAAGAACGGGAACTTGGGCCAAAGTTTACACATGCTTACCAAAGTTGAACAATAGGAGATTGTAAAAATGTCTCCTGGTCTGATTAGTGTGACTCTCTATTTGGACCATTGTTTTTTGGACTCTTGTGCTCTCATTTTCTGTGTGTGGCTTTCTCCTCTGCTCCTGTTTCCACAGATTGGGCGTGTCTACCTGGCTCACTGGTTGTCACACCTGCTTCTCATCCACTGCAATCACTGGAGCTTCTTAAGCTCGGCTGTTACTCACCTACAGTGCCAGATGATTCACTCTGCTCTCAGTGGTATTTTCGGCCACCTCGTGTATCCTTCTGAGCGTTTTTGGATGAACTTGTTTTATTTGACTCACCTCCTGTGTTTTGCTGACTCCTCACTCTGCTCCTTTCTCCCTCCTTGCTCCTCCAGCCCCCTTCAGACTCAGATCACCTGTCCCCTCATGGACCTCAGGATTTCCCCTTCCTTTTCCCCCTTGGACTCCCTTTTGTAAATCCCATTGTTTGGACCTCCCTAACCATGTCTTGTTGTCTGCTTTTGGGTCCAAAACTAAATTCTGGGGTTTGTCCCTTAACAATGAGTCTGGGTTTCTGCTCCAGATTCAGATGTAGGCTCAGAGTTTGGTGTGAACATCATAAAGCATGGATCCATCCTGCCTTGGATCAGCGGTTCAGGCTGCTGGTGGTATGATGGTGTGGGGGATATTTTCTTGGCACACTTTGGTCCCCTTAGTCCAGGGGTGCCAGGGTGAAATTGGTCAGGGCGCCAGATTGTTTTCAAGTGGGACCTCGGGGGGCCAAATTACCGGTACACTTTTGGCCTGACAAGACCAAACACTAAACAAATAGACATGCTATTTGATATAATTTGTGAAAGCCCGCTACACATCAAAAATGAATTGCAATACAATAGCCTCACAATGAAGCATAGGCCTACAATTACATGGCAGCCAAAAGCAATTTACCCTCTATAACTGTAACATCAACCTCTGCATGCAACTAACCTACATTTAAAAATATTTAAAACACAACAAAATGGACTTGTTCACATAAATAATACAAGTAAACTGTAAATCAGTTTGATCAGATTTATTGACAACTTGCACATAAAACCATGTCGATGCACAGGCCTAATTAGGCCAATTAAAAAGATGGCCAGAATAAGCAGGCCCAAAGAAGTCAAAAGATGTGCCAAAGTTAAGTACTCCAACAGGCCAAGTGATTAAATATTCAGTAGAAAATAGAAATTATTATTATTATTTTTTTTTTAAATGACCTAACAATACAACAATCAATAGATGGCACGTTAACTTTGTCAGTCAACTCCCACAAACAGAATAAGTAGGCCCAAAGAAGTCAACAGATGTGCCAAGGTTAAGTACTCCAACAGGCCAAGTGATTAAATATTCAGTAGAAAATAGAAATTATTATTATTATTATTTTTTTAAATGACCTAACAATACAACAATCAATAGATGGCACATTAACTTTGTCAGTCAACTCCCACAAACAGAATAAGTAGGCCCAAAGAAGTCAACAGATGTGCCAAGGTTAAGTACTCCAACAGGCCAAGTGATTAAAAATTCAGTAGAAAATAGAAATTATTATTATTATTATTTTTTTAAATGACCTAACAATACAACAATCAACAGATGGCACATTAACTTTGTCAGTCAACTCCCACAAACAGAATAAGTAGGCCCAAAGAAGTCAACAGATGTGCCAAGGTTAAGTACTCCAACAGGCCAAGTGATTAAATATTCAGTAGAAAATAGAAATTATTATTATTATTATTATTATTATTATTATTTTTAAATGACCTAACAATACAACAATCAACAGATGGCACATTAACTTTGTCAGTCAATTCCCACAAACATTTCCACACACATATCTCCTTCATTCCCTCCCCATCATTACTTCCCACCACTATGTTACATGGGGGAGACAAGCCAGCTACATTTTACATGTCGAAGCCAGAAGCCTTTTAGTTTTCACCAGCTTGTCCAAACTGGGGGACAGGCTCTGAGCTGTGGCTATTTTCATGACATCATTGAGATGTCCATGTGTCAGACGGTTGCGCACTTTCGATTTGTTAACATTCATAACTGAAAATGCCTGCTCACATAAATATGTTGTCCCAAACATACACAGTATTTTAGCGGCAAAGGCAGTGATAATTGGGTACTTGGGTTGCAACGATTGGTAGAATGATTCAATTCTAACAGATGCGTATGTATCCTTCAACCGCGCACAGCATTGCAAGTCTATCAGTTCCATTTGCAAGGCCTCTGGGACCTCGGACGCATCCGTCGTGAATGGAGAGCGAAAAAGCGCAAAGTCCTTTTCCAGTTCAGTGAAAACTGTGAATCGATTGGCAAACTCGTGCATGAGACCGGAAAGCAAGCTTGCATACTTGTCCATGCTCTGATGATTGACAGGCAGAGATTTCAAACAGGGGAAGTGGGCTGCATTGCGCTGGCAGAGCTGTGCCTTCCATAACGCAAGTTTACTTTGAAAAGCACGGACACTGTTGTAATACTCGGTAATGAGTTTGTTGCGACCTTGCATTGTAACATTCAAGACGTTTAAGTGTTCAGTAATGTCCACTAAAAAGGCTAGGTCTCTGATCCATTCGGGGTCGTCCAATTCCTCCACAGGCTTCCCTTTAGCCTGCATGAACTCGGCTATCTCTTTGCGCAATTTGTAGAAGCGTTTGAGCACTGCGCCTCGGCTCAACCAACGCACATCGGTCTGATAGGGAAGGCCATGGTGGATGTCATTTTCAATTAAAAAAGCCTTGAATTGCCGATGGTTAAGCCCTCTAGCTCTGATAAAAGTGACAGTGGCAATAACAACACTCATAACATGCTCCATTTTCAGACTTTTGCAGCACAGTGCCTCTTGGTGTTATATGCAGTGAAAGTTCCAGAATACCTGGTCTGGGTTAGCCTCTCCTACCTTTTCTCTCAACTTGACAACCACCCCGGCCTTTCTTCCTACCATGGAAGGTGCACCATCCGTAGCCACACTGACAGCGCGACTCCAGTCCACCTCCGGATTGTCAAGGGCTCCGACAAGGCTAACAAAGACGTCGTTGGCTGTAGTTGTGTCTGTCATAGGCACGACGGAAACAAACTCCTCAGTGACATTCAAGGAAGCATCCACTCCGCGAATAAATATCGCCAACTGGGCCGTATCAGTCACGTCAGTGCTCTCGTCGAGAGCGATGGAGAACGCGATGAAGGACTTAATCTTCTCTTTAAGTTGGCTGTTCAAGTCGCTCGAGAGCTCTTCCACTCTCTCACTGTAGGTCGGGATAAGCTGATGTTCGCTAGAGCTTGTCGATTTTCTGGACACACTAGCTCGGCTGCCTTTATCATGCACGTCCTCACGAATTCCCCCTCAGAGAAAGGCTTGGATGCTTTTGCTATCTCCCAAGCGATGGCATAGCTCGCCTTCACTGCCCCTAAACAAGAAATAAAATGTAAAGTTATACAGAAATCCCCCTTCGAAAAACAGCTGCAGTTAACATATAAATAAGACTTGGAGAAGATATACAATTAAAATGAACCTTCATATGTCTCTCGGCATTTCGAGAAACCTGCTTGTTGTTTTTGGAGGGATGAGGCTAGCTCGTTTAGCTTTTGTGTCCGACGTTGCCCGGTGTATTCGTTGTACTTCTTCTGGTGGGTCTCGTAATGTCGTCTGATGTTGTATTCCTTTGGCACAGCCACTTGTTGCGAACAAATTAAACATACTGGTTTGCCCCCACTTCCCAAAAGAAATACTTTTCTTTCCATCTCTCCTGAAAGATGCGACATTCAGCGTCAACCCTCTGTTTTTTAGATAACATCCTGACTGATATCGGGCGGGAGTGACTCGTCCTTATAGCTTGGTCAGTGCACGCGCTGCTACAGAGACGGGCACGAGCGAGAGACAAACTGTTGGATTACATGGAAATTGAATAAAAAATAAATATTATACTTAAAACCATTAAGGATTAAAACAAAACACTATGTTTAATTTTTTTGATATTATATCATAGCATTATTAAAAAAAAAAAAAATCTGAACGGATGTAACCGGGCCGGATGTGATGTCCATTCGGGCCGGATCCGGCCCGCGGGCCGTTACCGTGGCACCAGTGCCTTAGTCCCACCTGAGCATGGTCTAAACCCCACAGCCTACCTGAGTATTGTTGCTGACCATGTCCATCCCTTTATGACCACAGTGGACCATCTTCTGATGGAGACTTCCAGCAGCTCCATGTTTCAAAGCTCAGACCATCTCAAACTGGTTACTTCATCATGATGATAAGTTAACTGTACTCCAGTGGCCTCGACAGTCACCAGATCTCAATCCAGTTGGGCACCTTTGGGATGTGGTGGAGCAGGAGATTCTCACTGTGAAAAATCTTCAGCAAATGTGTGATACTGTCATAGAGATATGGACCAACATCTCTGAGGGATGTTCAGGTCCTTGATAAATTAAGAAGCTCTGAAGGGATGGCACACTTGAGGGATGTTTCAGCTCCTTACTCTGATGGCAGAAGGGGGTCCAACCTGGGACTTGCAAGGTGTACCTAATATAGTGGCCATAAGTGTGTATTCTCAGTTGAACTGTAACATTGATAAGGTTTTTGGGAGTAAACATGCAGTTTGTTTCTTCTTCAGCTCTGTTGGCTGTTGTTAAAAAGGCTGTTAAAAAGTTGCAGATGCTTCTCTATAATTTCTCATAAATGTTTAATTAGGATAATATCCGCTCATTAAAGCAGCCTCTTAGTACGGCCCACAAACATCATGGAAAATTCCTCCTAAAATGGCTCTCTGCAGGAGTTGTAATGGCAGCAGTGGTTATGATGAGAATTCGTCTAATCCTCTGAAGGATTGTGTAACGTTAGACGTCCTCTGGAGCCGAGCACGACTGCAGGAATCCTCCTCACAGGGATGTCAGCTCCTCATTTGCCAAATCACTGCCGTACACTGAATCTTCATAAAGCAGAGCTGCTCTTTGGCCGAGAAATCCCCTCTGAGTCGGGAGAGTGAGACGGGAGACTGCACAAGAAAACTGGGAGAGTAAAGAGCCTGAAGGCGAGACAACATAGCAATCTATGTGTCAGAGCTGCGCCCATGATCTAAGGCTGCATCTACACTCAGTGAGAGCAGCACCAACACAATCACACAACACGAGCATGTTTGCTGGAAGAAAAGAGAGAAGCTTTGGCAGCATGAAAAAGAACCAGCTGCTATGTGCAAATAAGATAATGTGAACTTCCAAAACACACCCTCTGAAACTGACAGAAGATGCTCCTCATGTGTATTTTTTCTTTTAAACTTGTTGAACAACTCGATTTCTGTCTCTGAGGCTTTTCATTATTTCATGAACTGTTAAAAATGGCTGCATATTGTTGTTTCTTGTTTTATTATTCATAAAAATGCCATAATTCACAAAAATGAAGCATCCTGTGGTGTGCCCCCTTGTTTTATGGGTTTATAAATGTTTTTTACCCTAAAGACCAGCAGTTATACTTTGTGTAAGAGAAGGACTTTTCCTTATTTTTATGCCATTAAAGAGGAAAAAAGCCTGTTTTCTGTAACCTGGCACAAAAGATGGACCAATCAACATATGTCACTGGTTGACCAGGGAAAGATCCCATAGAAAGTGCTTGGGGAGGGCAGAAACTTTCAGAAGCATACCCGGCAGGTGATTGGATGATCTTTCTGTCAATCAGCTTTTTCTCAAAGATTATTTTTGGGGCATTTTGTGCCTTTATTGAGAGGAGAGAGAGACAGTGGAAGGGGGCGAGAGTAGGGATGAGAATCGAAAACCAATTCCAATTGAGAATCATTAACAGCTCCATCAAAGTATCGATATCATGAGTCTTTTTGCTAATCAATTCCCTTGTCAATTCCATCCACTAACTGTGTTAAGAAGTGGACAGAATTGTGGCTTAATTTTTCAACAAAAGGCGCCTGCTGCACAACCTTAAGTGAGTGAAACATCAGCAACTTGAAGAAGCAGTTATCTATGCTGTGACATGTGTCCTTGACATTGTTGCCGCTGAAAATCTACAGGCCAACATTTGCCCACATGGAAAATCTGCAGGAATCAATAAGGGAATCGTTAAAGAATTGGATCAATTAGCAGGATCGTTAAAGCTAGGGTTGGTAATTTGATTTAAATACACTTTTTGTAAATCTGGTTAAAATGATTATGTTCTGATGGCAATCAATGCATGATGTGTTCTTAAAAGAGAGCAAAAAATAGCCGCTGTCTACAGCAGGAGTAAAACAGGGAAAACACCAACCAATCACAGCGATTCGGACCGAATTTATTAAACCAATCAAATCCTGTACTGCTGTTCTGCCCACCTTCTGTGTGTACATTTTGCCGGCGTGCACTGACCCTGATACAATATGCGTAGCTGAGCTTAGAGGGATCCAAGTACACTGGAGAATGCTTGCCTGTCAAGTTTTGGCTTTGAAAATAAGGGAAGACCGCTGCGAGCCGTCTCACAGCCCCAACCAAACTCTAGTATCCCTTACATCTAAGACAGGTGTACAAGAAATCTTCAGGGAGGCGGGGGGGGGGGGAGAGGCTAATGCTAGTTTTCCAAAATTACCGACCCTAGCTTTAGTAGCACTGGTATCGATAAAATCTTATCAATTCCCATCCCTAGGAGAGAGAGAGTAGGGGAGGACACTCTGCAAACAGGCCACAGGCTGGATTCAAACACAGGCCGGCAGAAGCATGCACATGGATCGTGCCTGGTGTCTCACCACTCTGCCAAACCAGCACCCTCATCAATCACCGTTTATGACGGACAAATCAAAAAATGTGGTAGGCAGGAGCTGCTGTGCTGGAGAACAGGAGTCACTTTGTAAAACAATCTCTTGTTAAAACGTGTCAGAAGTGGAGTGAAAATATCCTGAACATGCAGAAGTTTATGGTGTTGATGCCTGTTTTTCACTTGATGAATAAATGTGCTACACATCTGATAAAGCTTGAAGCTGTCAGCATCTGTGCTAATGGCTGTATGAGCAGTCGCTGCCTGCTGTCGTAGAGGTTTCTCTTCCTGCTCTACAGGACCCTGATCTGGCCGTCCCGCTTTGGGCCGCTCACAATTGTTGTAGATTGGAGCTTGGCAAGATGGATCTGACTGATTACAGACATTAAATCAGGCAAATCCAACTGCTGTGCAAGGTTATGTGTCATGATCCTGCTCGTTTCTTTAGTTAAGTTAACCATTTTGTTTCTTGTTTCATGTTTTTTCTTGAGCTTCCTGTTTTATTTTGAAAATTCACTCCTCTCTCCTCGTCTCCATAGGTTTTACTTCCCTGTCTGGCGCTGTCACACCTGATCCCTGATTGTTCATCCCCAGCTGTGTCTCATCACCCCCAATCACCTCATGTATTTAACCCTCATGTCTTCCCCTGCCTTGTTGCCAGATCGTAGTACTCTATTGTCTCGTTCCAGAGTTTCTTGTATAGCTCTATCGTGTATGTCACAGTCTGTTCTCTGACCCTGATTCTTGCCTGGACCTTCTTGCCTTTTTGTGTAAGGGAAAGTGGGGTAAGATGAGACATTTTTTACTTTTGTTGTCACAGAGGCAAGGGAAAATGCAACCGAGATAAAACGAAAACATATACTGTTATTAAAGAATGTTTGCTATCAACTGAAATTGTAAGGATGTATCAATGATGAAGAGCCTGGAAACTGTGGCCTTTCAAAATAAAGTGCTCCTGTGGCTCAACTTGCCCCAGGTTTGGGGTAAGTTAAGCCAAGTCTGTGGGGAAGTTGACCATGTGACTTCATAACTTTCTTAAGCCTAACTTAAACAACCTACAAAAAAATCAGTAATTTCAAATTTTAATGCCATTAATGGACACATTTTGCAACTTTTTTGGAAAAATTAGATACTCATATGAAGTAGAATGAGAGCCAGTAAAGCTTTGAACAACAAACAGAACCAAATCAGTACTTGGCAGAAAAAAAAAGATTATTCCTCCTAGAAAAGCTACATTTACTCATATGCTTTAAAGTTTTTACAAGTTCAGACTTGTAAAAACAAGCAAGTTTGAACATCCCTCTTCTTCATGTACCTCCGCAGGGCTGACCTGTCAATATTTCACTTCTGTGCGATGGATCTGATCGACTTCCCACTCATGACTTCCTTCATTGTTTTCTCCATCTCAGCAAGGAGTGTTGAGCCCCAGTTGGTTTTCCTCTTGTACACTCTTGGCACGATTTTCTACTGTGTCTAACATTTGATCAGACAAGTCAGTTGGTTGACATAACATTAAATAGTATTTTATGATTCAGTACATAAATATAACTTTTCAAACTTTTGGTGGTATAAAAGAAACCAATGGCTCAATTTACCCCACAACACATTGCTCCCTTTTCTCCATATCCAACATTTTGAAAAAAACGTTGCTAGCTTTGCTTTTCAGGCTAATCTTTAGCCAACTGAGTCATAGTTTTATACATTGGTCAATTACATGTATGTATAATACACCATTTTAGACCTGGATAAATCGGATTTGATACAAAGCTCAATACACCTGAAATGCAGAAAATTTACTTTGACACACGAAAAAGTGTTTTTTGTGTTAAAAAGTACCAACCACTTATACCATGTGCTCCTCTTCAACAGAGGCAGAGAGAAATGATAAGGGCTTCCTGAATTAAGGGCCAGTTGTTTACTGTTTCCCAGAAACAGGTTGTGGGTCAACTTACCACTGACTCAGTTTACCCCACTCTCCCCTACTGACCGTTTTGGTAGCCCTGACCTTGCCTTGTGAGTTTTTGGACTTGTTTGCCTTGCTGATTGATTACCCGTGTACCGAACTCTGTTAACAAATAAATCCACTTGCCTTTTTGTGAATCTGACTCAGTGTCGTGCATTTGTGTCCTCCCTACTCTGTGCCTTGATCCTTACATTATGTTTTCTTTACTCCAAACCACTGATGGATAGATAAAAAGATACACTGCAACAGAAATACAATAAAACTGTGTTTGAAATGTTTATTTTAGAACTTTAAAAATGTAAATAGAAAGGAAAACAACTGTTTTTGTCCATCAGACTTTTCAGAAGGGTGTTTTGGATCTAGTCTGAAAATGTCTTTAGTGGTCTCTGTGTTCTGAATTATTGAAACACTGACTTGGACGACATGTCACTTTACAAAATGACTTCTTTCTGGTGCAGTGGCCTGATGGGCTCGGAGGGCTACCCGGTGATACCAACTTTATTTTCCTTTTAATTTGTGGAACTTTTTTTCTGCTTTATAATAAATTAAAAATGATGGAAAATATGAGCTGTGAAATGAATTTAACCAAATAATTAAATTAGGGATGCGTGATATTGGATTTTTGTTTTTATCTGATAACTTAAAATTTCTAAACTCAAAATCGCAAATATTGGGATTTTGTGTCAAGAGCACAAAGTGTCTGCTTCACTTAAACTGACCTTTTACCTACAGTTGATTTGTGTTAGAAACTGATGTGAAGCAAGCACAACTACATTTTATTCTGTAATAAATGACACTTTGGTTTTATGAAATTGGACATGGAAAACAATCATGGTACACTGCACATTTTGCAGATGTCACAGACAATATATATGGGATTTTATAGCCAATTGGGTTGAAATATCATCTGGAAGTATCAGCAAAAAAGTTCATATCTGCTGATACCAATCATCCACTTTCTGGGAACTGCTAATACTTGGTCCGATAATATTGTGCATCCCTAGCTCAAATCACAAATTCAGTGTTTATGTGACCCTTGCTGAATCTGCAAAGCCCTTGTGGGCACTAGAGGAACTGCAGTTCACTCTACAGTGGCTTTACTTTTAATATCTTTTTATTGATTTTTAGAAATGAAACAATAAAAGCTCCTAAAGAGATTCAAAGTATTTACACAGTTGAAACAGAACTCACATACAGGATACTTGATTGCTGTCTCCTGATATACTCCAGGAGTCAGCAATTAAGTTTGGCCTCATGTTTGGCAGGCCAGTACATAATCAGAGGTTAATTAGAGAGATGATTATAGAATCTGTGTCTTTCCCCTCGAGCTGAATCAGGGAGCTGAATGACCCAGAGCAGTGATCAGCCGTACATGTATGAGGTCAGAATCCACGGTGAGTCGTCTGCTGCTGCAGCATATCTCCATATCTGGGACAAAAATAGCAGGAACTGGATGGAGGCAAATAATTTCATAAAAGCAAACTTTCACATCAAAGGCCGACTATGGAGAGAAGAGCCTTCCCCTGGTCACACCTGCCTTAGGACTCTCACAGCAGGAGGATCTGTGATTGGTCACATGTATGGTGGTCGGGCACAAAACTTAAAAACTCACCCTTGAGCTTTAAAAGTGAAAACCTCTTTCTTGCTCCGTGGCAGCGGCTGCATGTGGCAGCAGCTGTCAGGTGTCTGCAGCTGGTCTACTGGAGGTATTCATGTTTGTGTGCTTCTGATAGACATGGCATTGCTTGTTAAGAAAAATAAATGAATACATCTATAAAAGTCATTTTCCAGCTCACTGTACATGCCAGAAATAAGGACTGGGGAGTCAGATTAAGCTCATGGGTGCTATTTGCTGACCCCTGGTGCAAGGCAAACATCAGCTCATCAGAGAGATGGTGGATCCATCCTGCCTTGGATCAGTGGTTCAGGCTGCTGCTGCTGGTCTGATGGTGTGGGGATCTTTTCTTGGCACACTTTGGGCCCCTTAGTCCCACCTGAGCATGGTTAAACCCCACAGCCTACCTGTTTTTTTCAACATGACGATGAGTTCACTGTACTCCAGAGGCTTCCACGGCCCCCAGATCTCAATCCAATACAGCACCTTTTGGATGTGGTGGAGCAAGAGATTATCATCATGCAGAACTCTCAAGTTTTGATCTCTTGTCAGAGTGAGATTTTTGCTGGCATTTGGGGGGATGGAGATAAATGCATCTATATGCACTTATTGTTACTTTGTGATGTTAGAATTCTATATCAAGTTATGATGCAAAATAATAATACAATTACTTTATTATCATTTTATTTTTATTATTATTTAACTCCAACATTTGATCATGCTCTTTCAAACTAAAAATGTGCAATTTTGGTTTTAATTATAGCCAAACATTTCTCATTTTCTAAGTAGAAATATTAACTTAGCTAACTCAACATTGATGATTTTGTTTCAATGTGATGCCTGGTGACCACAGTTTGTATGTCAATTTGATTAGACTATGCTTTACTGTTTAATGGTAGGTGTGGAGGAAGAATAAGAACAAGCTCTCACTGTTTTCCTTTTGTACAATAAGTAGTTTCATTAATCCGTGGGCGACGAAATCACATGATGAGATAACTTACTGTACTCATGTGATAAGGCACTCCTGTCATGTGCGTGCAGTATGCATCCTCTGTGGTCAGATCTGACCCGGATACAGCAGTGATATTTTCTGATTGACTGATATGTTGCTGTATGTTATTTTTTGATTGGCTGATGGGTAGTTGATTTACTGACTGGGTCGTATCAAGCTCCAGTTGAGCTCTACGATGCTCAGAGCGTCTTCTGCATGTTCCAGTGCATATATAGTGTAACTCAGTGGGTGTGACATAATACATTTTCATGCGTGAGAAATACCAGATGTGCATGTGTGAGTGTGAAAAGATTTAAATGTGTGCTTCACATGCTGAATATGTTAGACTTGAGAGCCCTGCATCATGAATGCTCAGCAGCAGTGTGATGCTGTCATGGAGATATGGACCAACATCTCTGAGGGATGTTTCAGCTCCTTACTCTGATGGCAGAAGGGGGTCCAACCTGGGACTAGCAAGGTGTACCTAATAAAGTGGTCCGTGAATGTACATGTGCTTGTATCATCCATACTTTTTAGACTTCTGCAAACATTTCCTTAAAATTTTCAAGGTCACCCTAAGGTCAGCAAACTCATTTTACTTTGAACAATAATGCTCTTCAAGGGGAAACCTCTTTTCCCTCATCAGAACGTCAGAAATCAGAGCCCAGCTTGACTTTTCATGCTCCAACTGTCAGAAACATTTGGTCAGACAGCCTCTGTGAGATGATGGCAGATCAGCAGTCAGCCCACGTAGTGATCCAGGACCTGAAACCCTGATCTCACTCCAGAGCTGCACACACACTCATTCAAAGCTCCCCACAAAACAACTCGATTATTCAGCCCAAAGAGTCTGAGCGCCTCCCCCTCTCCCGTCTGTGTCCCCGGCCTGCACCTCTCTAACACGAAGAATAAAGAAATCAGAAACAGGGCTGAGGACTAAACTCCAACTTCTGCTCTAAAATGATTTGAGTTATTCCTCTGTGCAGCTCACAATAATCAGATTACTCCTCCATAAGTAATGCAGCAGATTGCTGAAGTTATTTCATCTTCCAGAGGGGACATTAATGCTGAGCTGGCAAACCACGTCTCCAACTTTATTTAGCAGTAAGTGATTTGTCTGAGCAGGTGTAGAATATCCTCACAGAATGCTTAAACAACAAATCCTGAAGTCTGACGGAGTGTGACATGATTTATTCTGACGCTGACACAGCAGAGGGACTGTAACTTACACACCGCCACAAGAAACAAGGTGACACTCCAACAACTCCAAATGCAATCCAGTTTATACAGCGAGAGTGAGCACATCTGACCACAGGGACTTCAGACCAGTGGTTCTCAACTGGTCTGGCTTTGGGACCCACCAGCACCCCTTCATGACAGGCTGCAACCCAAATCGAGGAAAATTTTCAATTTCTCAAATTTATTTGATAAAAGGTGCTGCAATTTGAGCCTGTGGTAACACAAACAAATTTAGAAAGAAACCAAAGTGACCAGCAGGTGGTGACGCTGGAGAGGGAAATATTCCCTCTTACTCTCAATTAGCTGCATTTTAATTATAACCAAAATGTGCTTCTCCGAGACACAGTTTAAAGGGATACGCCAACATTTTTTTGTTTTCTTTTTTCACTCCTGAGTCCATGACAAGCAGATAGACACCATCCTTTTGACTGTGTGTGCAGTCACAAGGAAGAGACGGGCAAAGCTTGCCCACTGCTAATTACCTTAGCTCAAACGCTGGGAGTCAGTGGGTAGTGTTAGCCTCAGGGGGGCCCTCCCCTGAGAGGTTACGCTGCTGTACTGCTGATAGCCTCAGCAACAAACAATCATAAACAGTTTTTGTCTTGTAGATTCGTTTCTCTGAGAAAGACTAATATATACAAAAAGAAAAGAAAAGAAAAACTTCACCTTCGCCCCTTCATGGAGGTTTGTGCCTCCACGAAAGAGTCTCTCATCACCAGTGAACTAAATTACAGCTTTGGGTCACTTGGTCTCTGACCTTTAACCTGCCAAATGTAACCGCTTCATCTTTAAAGGGATACGCCAACATTTTTTTGTTTTCGTGTCTTGCCTCACTCCCGAGTCCATGACAAGCAGACAGACTCCATTCTTTTGACTGTGCATGCAGTAACAAGAAAGAGACGGGCAGAGCTCACCCACTGCTAACTAGCTTAGCTCAAACACTGGGAGTCAATGGGTATTGTTAGCCTGCCTCTGCCTACAGTCATCAGATAAACTCTTCAGCAACTCTAAACGGTCCTGTGTGCTTGTTGTGACTCGTTTTATTTTTTTCATTGCATTATGTTACGTTATCTATTTTTAAACGAAGGCCACATTAACGCAACAACGTTTTCACCAGAAACGGAGAGGTTTTTCCTTTGGGTTTCCAAAAGTGATCCATGTCCACAAGGAGACGCGAGAACGACTGAAAATGCTGTAGTGTGCATGCCAGGCCAGTAGATGGCGATGTAGATTTGCAGAGAAACAGTGGTGTTACAACACATGTATGAAGAGGAAAAACTTTTCACAAACAGCAATGGCAAGTGGACGCATGAAGACGCAGGAGTTTCTTGTCTGGACAACAAATCTGTCTGGAAGGTTTTGTCTGGATAACAAACCGAGCACAGTAAGCAGCACACATGTTACTCGGTAGACGGCCGAAGCTGTTGTTGTTTCTGGTATGTGCGAGCAGCCTTCATGTGTAAGAGTACTGCGCAAGCGGTGACGTCAGCGTTTTATCCTGAAACGCTGAATCTCGTCTACATGGAGCCCAACACCGATACGTTTTCAAAACTCTCCACTTTAGAACCTGGTTTCGAAAGTTTGCGAATTCAGGCACTACGAGCACCATTCTTGTGTAGACAGGGGGCGAAAATGCAATGAACTCTCCATTTTCAGCCGAAAACAGAGTCGTGTAAACAGGCCCTAAGATTAGCACTTTATGTGATTTTCAAAAGAAATACAAACAAAACCAAATCACAGGGTGCATGGGCAAACCACCACGGATGTGCTTTAAGTAGGTCAACAAAACAAAGCACGTCTGCGGTGGTTTGACTCCCAGTGTTTGAGCTAAGCTAATTAGCGGTGGGTGAGCTCTGCCTGTCTCTTCATTGTTACTGCACGCAGTCTAAAGAATGGAGTCTATCTACTTGTCATGGACTCTGGAGGGAGGCAAGATATGAAAAGAAAAAAAACAGTTGGAGTATCCCTTTAAAGGCTATAAATGTAGCTGTAGCTGTGATGACCTGCATCAGTGGACACATACTGAGCAGTAGCACTAAATAAGTCGTTGATCATGAGACTGTCACGCAGAACACATTCAGTAAGTTCAGTAACAGACTCAGCAGAGCTTTAGAGCGCAAGCATGAAACACAAAAGTGCCACCACTGAGAACCAGTCTCAAAAAGTCTTAAAAACATGAAGCTTTTGTTACTGAATATTTAAGAAACACCTTTCTATTAAAACAGGTGTCAGTTGGCATCACAGGTTGATCACCACCTGTTGTTAAGGAGTGTGATCAGATGGCACCCCAGTGCATTAAAAGTCTCTTCAAAATTAAAGCACAGGATATTTTCCTAACTTTGTGGTCAAGGCAAAATCTCATGACCCTCTGAGAAAGGGTCCACGACCCACTTTTGGGTCATGACCCACCAGTTGAGAATCACTGGTTTAGACAATCCAGCACTGGAAGAGATCTAGAGCTTTTAGAGGTGTTCAGTACACCTGTTCAACTGCTTACTAATGAAAGAGCGAATCAGTCAATACACGGTGGAAACGCCATAATTAAGACCTACAGACACAGCCAAGACGACCTGCTGAGGTTCAAATCCAGCCCCAGGATGGAGAAGAAAGCAGAGTTAAGTGAGAGAGGCATGGTGTACCAGCTTTCCAAAAAGCAAACCGGAGGTCCTTTGGTCCAAATGTATCGTGGACCTGAGTAGGAGGGCTTGAGGTTTGTCGTCTGCTCCCTCATCACAGGATCCCACACTGACTGGTCGTCCACATGGCAGTGTTAATGTTGACAGCATTTTTTAATTTAGTTTTAGTTGAAGTCTTTTGCCTTATAGTTTTAGTTGTAATTTAGTCATTTAAATTGTTTTAATTTTAGTCTAGTTTGAGTTGATGAAATTTCACATTTAAGTCGATGAAATCTGCTGTAAATTTAGTCGACTAAAATATGAAGTGTAAAGTGTAAGGCATTTTTATGTTTCCTTGAATTTCTGAAGTCATGTTTTACACTTGGATAAAATGAAACATCTAATAACCCTTTATTGAATACTAGTAAAGTCTGAATGTATAAATGAACAGAAACAAATTGAACTTTTGTGTGAAATGCAGTCACCTTTATTTAGGCTACCTGGCAGAGCATCTCAGTTACAATACCAGAGCTGACAACAAACAGTGAACCTGCTCTACATGAATATATCAATTCATAAAGAGAGGAGCTCTGATTGGATCGCTCCACAACTGATCCCACCACCACCAAGCTAAGGCAGCTGTGATTGGATGTCCCTCTTAACTCATCCAACCTTTCCACACAACCAAAGTAGCTGTGATTGGATATATTCCTAACTTGTCCCTACTTTCTACATGACCAAATTAGGTCTGATTGGATTAAGTCTCTGTCAGACATTTTAGTCTAGTTTTTATTTGTTGATGACAATGTCAGGTAATTTAGTTTGAGTTTTTGTCCTTATGCACTTGTTTTTATTAGTTACTGTCTAGTTTTTATCAGGGGAAAAAAGGTTGTTGCCAAACCTATGACGAAAATAATTAGTCAACAAAATTATCACTGCCACATGGAAATGAATGGAGGCATATCCGAACAGGTTTTTTATTCGTATTGGTGTTTCATCCACATGGATATAGCATCTTGGTTGCCCAGAAACAGGTCCCAGAGTTCATGAATCTTAAAACCCCGACCTTGTGTTTCTGTACAATAATACGAACAGCTTTAGAAACAATGACATCACAGCCCCGCCTGTCCCCTGACAGTGACAGAAAAAATGTCTAAATACATTCTTGTGTTGGTGCTGCAGGAGCTCCTGAGCTCATTTTGGCTTTTACAGCAAAATCTTCTGCTCCTCAGCAGACACCAGAGTTTGTTTACATTTCTCATGATGTATGAGCGTGCTTTGTCTTCTTCTCTGGTTTTGGTGTATGTCTGCAGCAGTGTTACGGCGCCACTTACAGGCCTGGTATACATACTACAGAGTTCTCAGTGTTCTCATGTGGACGGACACATTTCCTGAGACAAAGCCGTCTTTACAGAGGACATTTTCATGTCTGCGTGAACAGGGCCTGAGAGTTTCTCTGAAGTTTATTAACGTGGCCACCAGCCTCCTCCTCCTCCTCTCTGCTGCACAAACATGAATTAGAAACCTCTTGTCTCATCAAAGCGGTGATAAATCAGTGTCCCGTGTTCCCTCTGACTGCTCATGTCACACACTGTTAGGATCACTCCTCTGCTGCAATTTAAAAATACACCAAGAGGAGAGTTTCAGCGGGATGAGAGGGAGAATTTACCCTCAAACTTAATCCAGAAAAAATGACTCATAATGAGAACTGACTCAACAAACCCTGAGCCGAATGGAGTCAAGGAAATTTAGAAGTAAGATGATAAATAACTTAAAGGGATAGTTCAGGCTTTTTACACTGGAGTTGCTCCGGGCCCATGGCTTTAGTGAGTGTAACAGCCATGAAAGCACCTGTCCAGCTCTGTCCCTGAGGGGAGAGAGCCAGGGACAGACAATAGGTGTATATGTATTAAATGGAAAATTGGCTTTGACAACAGGCTGGCAGCTGTTTTTCCCTTTTTTAAAAAATTGATTTTTATTCTGATTCTTTTGCCATTCTTTATGTGTGGGTGTATGCTTATATACATTTATTATTTATCTATAGTATTATTATTATTATTATTATTATTATTTCCTTGTTGTTGGTTGTTGCTGCTCTCATTGTTGAGGTTTGGTTACTATTGGGTGTCCTTGGATGATGAAAATCTCTAAAAATAAAACAAAATAAAAAAGATACACACAGTCAGTCATTTGTAAGTCACTGGAGCAAAAACTGATAGAAATCAAACTGTCTTGAATATTTAAAAGATAGTCACTCCTATTTTTATCCAGGATATAAAAATGAGTGAAAAAAATGATCACAGTACAGATTTCCATCACTTGATGTTGGCCTGCACCATTTTTGTCTTCTTGTTTTGAATGTGGACGTCAGGATTCCCCTCTGCAGCAATAAATCATCGTGTTTTGTGCCCATTTTACCATCTCTAGACCCAACCCACTAGACAGTCAAACCAGCAACCCTCTTACTGTGAGGCAGGTGCACTAACCTGCAGCACCACCTGCAGCACCACCTGCAGCAGCACCACCTACAGTTTTCAAACTTACTTTTTTCTTGAACTGTTTGTCTTTAAATGTGACTCTGATCTTAGCCTCTCTCCAAACATTTTATACCAACCCTTGGCTTTACCACTGGCGATGTTTCATCATTAAACGAAAGCATTTGGTCATTTATGTGTGATGATGACACAAAATGACATGAACCTCTCTGTGTCTTTTTATGAGGTATGAACAATATACTCAGACATGTTTTCATATCATCTGTGTTGTCACACTCTGTGTTTCTCCAGTTCATTCATTCAGCAGCATCGACGCCCCCCCTCTCTGTCGTCATACCTGATGCGGGGTAAATCTGCTGCTCAGAGGTGATAACAGCCGCCTTTAACCTGATCTCTTCTCTGTTTGTCACAGCTGTCAGTGTGCTTACTCGCTGACTCATCCGTCTGACAGCAGGATGAGAATGAACTCCTTTTTAAGCAGTGAGCCGATCATTCTGCAGCAGAGTCATTTTTAGGGAGGATTCACTGATATAATTCAGATAGAGCCAACCCTGAACAACTTAGTGCCCTTGGACAGATTTGCATATTTGGTCTGCATCCACATGACCGGAGCACGGTTTGAGATCAGGTTGTGGTGAGTCCAGGGTGTGCCCTGCCTCTCACCAAATGTCAGCTGGAAGAGGCTCCATGTTTACCGCAGTGACATCTCCTTTCCTTTAACACTCAGTAAGTTTGTGAACCGAGGACACTAACTATTGAAGCTTTGAATTTCACATTTTAATGATGTTTGACTTCAGTCTTTCAACAGTCCTGGGTCTTTGTTGTTGGTCTTCATAATGCTCCACGCATTCTCAGTGGAGACAGGTGTGGACTGCAGCAGGTCTGTCTAGTACCTGCTCTCTTTCACTCTGAAGCCACGCTGTTGTAACTCGAGCAGAATGTGTCTTCATTGTCTCTGAAATAAGCAGGGACGTCCCTGAAAAAGACGTCTCTTGGATGGCAGCATGTTGCTCCTAAACCTGTCTGTACCTTTCAGCATTAATGGAGCCTTCACAGATGTGCAGGTTACCCATGCCATGGGCACTAACACCCCCCCGTACCATCACAGATGCTGTCTTTTGACCTTTGCCCTGATAACAGTCTGGATGGTCCTTTTCCTCTTTAGTCCAGAGGACACCACATCCATGATGTCCAAAAACAGTCTGAAATGTGGACTCAGACCACAGCAGACTTTTCCACTTTGCCTCAGTCCGTCTCAGATGAGCTCGGCCCAGAGAAGCTGGCGGTGTTTCTGGGTGTTGTTGATATTTGTCTTTGTCTTTGCATGGTAGAGTTTGACCTTGACCTTGTAGATGTAGAGATGAACTGTGTTAACTGACAGTGGTTTTCTGAAGTGTTCCTTGCTCCTTTTATACCCAATCACGTCACTCACCTGTATCAAGTTGACCTGTTCACCTGTGGAAGGCCCATGCAGAAGTGCCAAAAGCTGCAGTTCCTTGAGTGTCCACTAGAGGCTGGCTGCAGGGAGCCTGGAGGTGTGATAATTGTGTGTATGAATCAGTAAAGATGAACTTTTTTACAGCTTTGGTGAGAAACTTTGAAGCATATGAATACATCTATGTGCTCTTACTGTGAGGGGGTTCATTTTTTGTATCAGTCTCCCGAGTCGCTTTTATTTTATTGAGGAGTTCTGGTTTTAGAAGGAGGGACATAATTGACATGGCTACACGTCCACACAGAGTCATTGTTGGCCAGACAGTCTTAAGTCCCTCTGGCTCTGAGGAGGTTAAACTTAAGTTTGATTGAGATGACGTGCAGTGTTACAGCATCCATACAAACACATCAACAACGTTCCAGAGGCTTCTCTGATAACCTAAAGGCTGATGTTACATGACTTTGTCCAAGTCTTTACACAAGAATGCTCTGCAGAAGTGCAGATCGCCTTAAAATAAGATGCATTCCTGCAGGAAAAATCCTTGAATTTTTATTTTAATTCAACTAAGTCATTAAGATTAAAATTAAATTAGTGTAAATTTGCATACAAATAAGAAAAAGCACAAGACTGAGGAGATTATTTTCATGATTACGAGTTAAATATTGTCAGGAGGAGTTCTTGAATGTTCTGAAACAGCATTGGTGTTGAGTAATACGGAGCCTGTAGCTGTTTCCTGATGGAGCGCTGAGTCATTTTCATTATAAAGACATTAAAATCACCCTCAGGGATCCATTAGACACTCAGCAAAGCAGAGGGCACGTCAGGGTGAAGATCAAAAATAGAAGAGCTGAGGGGAGTTAACATTTTTGTTTTGTATTTCAGACTGATGAAGAGTGACGAGTTTAAACTGTGGCCATGCTGACCGAGCAGTTCAAACAGGAGTTAAAACAATCCCTCCAGGTGCTTTCATGTTTGATAGAATGAACAGATGAATCATATTTCTGTTGGTGAAGGTATGAAACATAAAAACAGGGTTTTACGGTGTGGGAGTACTACAGAGGTGAAGGATGCTGATGCTAACAGCACTCTCTTTATAGACAGACTGATGCTCAAGTGTTTCCAACAGAGCCCAACATGTAACTGAACACTCAAATGGCCGATAAGCCAATCACATAGTAGCAACTCAGTGCATTTAAACATGTAGACATGATTGAGATGACCTGCTGAGGCTCATACTGAGCACCAGAATTGACAAAAAAGGTGATTTAACCCTGTGATGGTCAAAAACATTGGTCAAAATTACCCGCATTCATTTTCCTAGCCATTTAATGTGTCATGATTTGTGGCACAGAAAAGGTGGACACAAATGCACAACTCAGATCACAGTTGTAAAAGACAAAGGCTTTATTCCAAGAAACAGGCAGGGGTTCGGTACACGGGTAAACACTCAAAGAAAGCCGACAGAATCAAAAACATGAGGGTAAATCTAAGTCAAAACACATGCAAAGTCTAAACAGAGAGAGGCAGGCAGAAGAAAGGTGACAGGATCCAAAACCGTGAGGTAAAAAGGCAAAGTCAGAAAAAACTCATGATCTCATGATCATACACAGTGAGACTAAGACTATGAGTGCTGGATACGAGGACAAGGATGTGCAACGACCTGACAATGAGACAGTGAAAGACATGAGGTTAGATACAAGAGGTGACTGGGGGTGATTAGACACAGCTGGGGACGAACAATCAGGAGGCAGGTGTGACGAGACCAGACAGGAAGCAACACCTACGGACAGAGACAGGGGTTAGTGATTTCAAAATAAAACAGGAAGCACGAGACAAAACATGAAACATGGGAACAAAATGGGTAACTACACTAAACAGATGTGGGGACATGACATAATGCTGGCTAAGTTCATCTTTGTTCCATCTTTTTAAATCAAGTCATTTTATGATTAATTATTCCAAATTTTCTTTCAATATTCTCTTTTTGATTACCACATATCCTTCTTTTCATTTCCCCATTTTTTATTATATGAACAGAACCAGTTTTATATTAAAATTTAAATAATTTAATTAGATAAATAAGTTTTTGTAACCTGCACTTTGGTCCTCTTTTGTTGAGCCTTGGCCCCAAGCCTCAGGTTTCCCACCCCTGATTTAAAACAAACAGACAAAAAAACCTTTTCCTGCATTTGTTTTAATCTAACGGGGTCAAACAGCAGCCAGATTTTACTGACACACCCTGACAATCTACATCCACAGCTGTCTGTCCTCATGTGAGTTCAGTTTGACATCAAAATAACAAAATGGGAGGAGGACGTGGGTGAGAAGGTGTAAAACTGTAAATGTCCACTTTCAAAGTAAGACTATAAGGTCTGTGTTGCTTCCTGGTCTGCTCGCTCTCATCAGCCTTGAGTATGACGCCATGGGCAGCTGAACAGGAGCTGTAAATATCAAACATGTTTGATATCAGTGAAGCTGTGACAATAAAAAGTCTTATTCCCATCATAATCTTGAGGAGTGTTTGGACTAGCTGTTAGCTGTGATGACCCCTGAATAGTGTCCCGCCCCCAACCCCTGAGAGTGGCCAATCAGGGCAAAAATCTGGAATAAAATAGCTGAACATGTGGCCTGCAGGAAAGCTCATGTTGAACAATAATCTGCTGATGCTGTGCATGGTGTGTTGTTTATTCACCTCACTTAAATACAAAGCCATGCTGCCAACATCTGGCCTTCACATGTACTACAGTGTCGTGAAGTGAGGCCTGAGTGTCGAGGAAGGTGGTAGGAAGGCAACACAGAAGACTTCTTTTCCAACAAGATGTGCATTTATTTAACAGTGAGTTTAAAAATAACGTGTTAACTCAAAAAAAGGTTAAAATAAAATAAGACTGATAAACTCATAATTCAAACCAAACTATGGCACAGCCTCCTGTCCCCTCCCACCCCTGACCTTTGTAGCCTACTCAATTACTTGATCAATTGCAGCTGATGGTGTGACATGGCTCACAGGTGGATATTTTAGAGTCCTTTTAGACAAATAAAATCTTAACTTTAACGTAAGCTCATTTACTTTACCACATTATGCTACTGTAAAGACCTGTAAAGACACACTTTTAATAACTCAAAACAAATGAATTAAACCTAAACGAATTAAATTTCCAGACCAGAAACCCCTACAGATGGTTTGGCCTGGTGATAACTCCATAAACTCTTTAAATAATCAGGTAGTGCAAGGCCTGCCATTTCTGTCTGCAGGCCCACATGGTGCACCAAACAAAGGTCAGTACTAAACTAAATAAAGTAACTAAAGACTGTGGGTTGGCTTTAAATGACTTTATACTGTGGTGTAATAAAACTTACTGCTAACACAAACACATCTGGGATAGTAAGTGCTGCAATGCTACAATTGCAAAAGTAAAGTAAGACAAAATTAACAAATGAAAAGCAACGATATAACATTTGATGAAATAAGTGAGAAGTGGCTTTAATAAGAAAAGGGTCTCACCCACTTTGTCACATACTGCAGTTTAGCTCTGAGCTTCTGTGTGCTCTGTGGTTGTTCTCAAAGTGGTGGAGGCAGAAATTCTTTTAAAATCAAAGGCAGAATCAACGCTGATTAAGTGGATCACATTTGTGTCAACGTTACCGTATTTGTTCAGGTGTATTTGCTGTTCTGATCATCGTAGAGCTTAATATAATTCACATTATTACAAGGCTGTGACGGAGCTGTAATTACCCGTGTACTCAGTCTGCTGATTGAAGGTCTGAAACACACAGGTCATCACTGCCTCATTGCAGTTTAGCTTCTGTCAAAACTCCTCATGCTGGAATCGTCTCCATCTCACTGATGGTTCTTCCTGATCTGTATTTTAGGGTCTCGTTCAATTCCCTCATCACATCAGTGAGGGGTGTTACTCAGAGCCTAGAGGACTTCACAGGCTCGCCTCAACAAATCTCAGCTAAACTAGGCAAGGCTTCAAACGGTGCTCTTTGTATCGACAACCTTGCAAAACAGCTGGATTTTCCATGCTTGCAATCAGGGTGATCCTGCCTGCAAAAAGAAAGAGTAGTTCCTCCCGCTGACGGAGCGAACCAGCTCCAGAATGGGATTTAAGCTCAGTTCGGTTGCCAGGTCTGATAGGTGCTGAAAAACACACTTTGATTGGTAGCAATGAAAATAACAAAGGAAGATAAGGGTGACAATTACCAAGTGGGAGTGCAGCAGGGGAAATGGATGAAAGAAGGGAGACTTCCCTGAATCAGGACTCTTGTCTGGTGTGCATATGTTAAGAATGACTCAAAGTGGGCCTGATATTGACCCTCTGCAGCCAGCCTCAGGTGGATACTCCAGGAACTGTAGCTTTTGGCATCCCTGTATTGACAATTTGCACATGACATCACACTCCTTTCCGTTTCAGCTGGATGGCAGAATGGATGCCGTCCCACATTTACGGTAAATAATAAAAATGTCCCCTTGGTGAACTTTAACCTACATGTCCAACCATAATTCAATACTGTGTGCAGAGGACCATTCTAACAAGGCTTTAAATGTCAGTTTCATATCTGAGGGTCATTTTATGTAGTTTAAACTATCATATGCAACAGAAACACTTTGTGGGCTAATGCTGCTAGCATTTGTCAGTAAACTCACTGAAGACATGGCTGTGTCTTTACCAATAAACAACCACTGTGAACCGAACAATTACTCTGAAGATATACTTTATTCAGCTCCTCTGGTTTGTCTTCAGAGTTTGCAAAACATTAAATTATAGGTCTGTTCAAGAATAACAGTTAATTGCAACAAGCATGATGGGCATAACCTGGATGTTCTTGTTTCCTCCAGCTCCCATTGAGGTTTCTGTCATTTATCATTCAAACCTGCTCAGTCTCCATCACTCTGTAATAAAGTCTCCTCATGTATCCAAAACAATCTCTCTGAAAGATTGTCAAGTTATCTCTCTGTGCAGTGGTTTTTTTTCCCTCTTTTGAGCCTCCCCGTAAACAGCTGATCAACACAGTCTGTCTGTCTGTCTGCAGGCGCAATCTTAGTCTATGCTCTTTTTTTGTTTGTGAGTCTCCTTTAGGCCACCAGACTCTTCTGACAGTAACTCAGTGACATTTTTGTTCTGTATTAACAAAACTTTCTGTTACTATAGTGGCTCAAAAATGCATCTCTGTAGTAATTATGGGCTAAAATTGTTTCTGGTCTATTATCAGTACTTCTGCCGTCCTAAGAAAAGAGTGATGTCAGGTTAGTCACATGTCTGCAAATGGTCAATAAATTGATTTAGTTTAAACATCAGAGGTCGACCCTGCACACTCTGCAGGACACAGCCTGTTGTGGACACCAGTGAAACTGCATTTCATGGCCTGTTAAGTTCATATTTTAATGCTGAAAGCTGCTGAAAAGGAACAAAAAATATTTTGCCTGCCAAGTGCCAGCAGAGTGTGTGTGAGTGTGTGTGCTGAATGAATCAATCTGCGCTGAAGAAAAGGAGTTCACACACTGTACTCATCTATAACGCTCTGACAGCTTGATGCTTTCATGTGTCAACACTCTGCAGAATAAATCAGCCAGCGTCTCAGATGAAAAGAGAAAGGCTCTGAGTTTAGATACAAACTTTAAACTGTGATTGTGAGCCGAACTCAGTGTTCAGAGTTTTGAAACAATGCTCAGAGGAACAGACAGAAGACGGCAGAGACAGGATGCTGTCTGAAGACACAAAAGATGCTTTAACATGAGGTAAAGGTAGGTAATCAGCCAGGGCCTCAAACGTCAAGTGGCCTCAAGATGAAGTCTTTATAAGTATCATTTATGGGGTACACACACAGCTACTTTTTTTTTTAGGTATTAAGTATTTTGAAAGATCAGTGATTCTGCCTTATTTTACTAGACCAGGTCACTCCAGAGTCTAAGAGCCGGGAGAGAAGAAGCTCAATCACGTTTGGTTTTAAGTTCAACTCTGGAACAACTCGACTCTGCTGCCAGACAGTCCTCTGGCTGGACATGATGTGTCAGGTGGTCAATACTGATGTACTTCATCTGTTTTCCTGTTTAGTCCTGGAGGTCAGTGCCCCCTTCCTCCAGCCTGATGAGGGTATATCAGACTGGAGGGAGGGGGGACTGTAAGTAAAAATGTCTTGCTGCCCTACCTCGAACCTCATCATTCTGCCATCACTTAACAAGAGCAATAACTGTTTTTGTGTGTTGTTTCTGGCTTTGCCAGGCCGTGATTTAGGGATTCCTTGTGGACACGGTTGTTGGCCTTGTAATCTGTTACTGCCTGAAGTCATAGTAGAGTTTATGAGAAAAGACTGCAGCTGACTTAAGTGAATGAATATTAAGAAAAATAATATCAGCAAAACTTAAGTCATTATAATTGCACCTCTGAAAGATTTCTTACATTCCTTATAAACATCAAATTATACTCAACTTTGTGGTCAGCTCCTTTTCTGTCCTGAGGCCAAACATTGTGCCTGCAGACACAGGTCCAACGTCTTTGTGCCGCCCTGGACCATCTTGTTTAGTTCCCTAAAAAAGTTTGATTCAAAACCAAAACATAAGGAGGCATGTACTAATTCCCACCATCGGTTCTCATTAATTTACCAACCAGGTCCATCAGAACCAGTTCAGGAGGTTCAGTTACTGGACAGATGGACAGAGTTTTAGACATAAACAGAATAGGCCTTTGTTTTGATACCCTCTTACCATGACAGAGCTTTCCGGAACTTCTAAACGAATCCTGGAGTCACTGTCATGCTGATGTAAATGAAGTTTACTGAAGCATCCACGAGCCACTCTAACAGTAGAGTCTTACCATGAGTTAACTTTACAGACAGCAGCTCCTCTGTATTTTAGCAAACACAGATGCTTTGTGTCCAATGTTAATGTTGCCAACTCTCCTTCTTTCTAATGTCCTCTTCCATTTCAGGCCAATAACACCCTGCAACAAGAAAGCACTCGCAGAGCACAAACCCCCGCCAAGGCAGCTCACATATTGCTGTTACATCTATAAGCAATAGTTCTATGATAAAGTTACCATCATAATATGATTCATGACCCTGAAAATCCACACCTAGCATTCAGAATCATGTTAACATCATTATTAGTTAGTCATTGAGTAGAAACAATTGTTTGCCAATGGCGGTTGTCTGGATCACCACCAAAATCTAATCACTTCTGTATTGGGTCATTACCAACATCTCCTGAAATAAAATCTAAATGACAGCATTCACATAGTTACACAGCTTCATCACCAATCAGAGCAGTCTTACAGTTACACAGACTGTAACTATGTGAACCTTAACGCCCTTTAACAGAAAATCTGCACAATCCATTTGTTAGCTCTGAGGGACAAACGGAGTGATTCTGACTATGAAGGGAATCTTTTTTACATCGGTTAAATGACCTCCTCCACAATGTATTAAGGGCACAAAACAGAGAGGGTTAATTTACGTGTGTCTGCATGAGTATGATGGCACACTGGATCCTCCCTCTTTTTCCAGTCCATCATAATGACAGACAGCCTCCAAATCTCACTGTCGTTCATCAAAAAATTCAGTACGTGATGGAAATATTTGGTTAATGCTGTTTATGACAGTCCAAACATCTTGACATGTTTGGACTGTCATAAACAGCCCTCTGTGCCAGTTTGCACCTGCCTTTCAAACGTTCTAAATTTAGACGCAAAAACACAGAGTGCAATCAGTTTAAGGTTTGATTAATCACATTGCAGGTGCTAAATGATTACATTTGCATCTCCTCCTCCCAGTAATTTGCGCGTTCTGATAATCTGCATGTATTTTGCATATTGATGAAGGCAAACATGCTCAATGGATTGCGCTTGCTATTTCGTTTATTTGACAGCAGCAATCCTCAGTGCATCTGGTTAGTAGATCAGCATTGTGCATGCTATCAAGTTTGTACATGTTTAGAAACCTTTATTACAGGGGTATTCAACTAAAAGTCACAGCGGTCCAGTTAATAAAATTTCCTCCAAGTTAAAGGTCAGAACCCAAGTCCACTTGTGTCTTATAGCCCCCCCCCCCCCCCCCCCCCCCCCCCCCGTTCACATTTTCATGGTTTCAGCAATATTTATTGTCAAATTTCAGTGCAGGATATGTTTTACTGAGTGCACAACTAGCTCTTTACCATAAATAAAAGGGAAATAAATTTTAGACCTATATTTCAGAAAAAGAAAACAAAAACCTCAGAATAAAATTTTTAAAAAGCGCAAACAGAGCCAAACAACCCTTTTTTCTCTTAAATTAAAGAGGTCCCAGCCTTAAGAATAGACAGCTTACACTTCAAGTAAAAAAAATAACATCTTTAGAAAACAATAAATAAAAAGTGTCTCTTTTTAGAAAAAAAAAAACAAGTGCACACAGAGCATTGAGCAAAATGTTTCTCCTTTTTTCTTATATTAAAGAGAACTGAAGGCCAACACTTCAAGTAAAATAAGTCAACATCTTCAGAAAACAATAAATACACTGAAAAGGACAATCATCTGTCATCTGTAACTGCTTTTCCGCTGTGTTGTTGCAATATAATGTAACAATAAAGTGATAGAAAGATAAGTATTTTATTTTGGCAGGTTCCGGATTTCACTTTCTCTCTCTCTCTGTCCTTAACCCACTGTCTCTCCCTGTCTCTCCCTGTCTTTCTCTCTTTTTCTCTCACACACAAACAGCACTACACGTATTGCATGAACCCTCACTCCCATAATAAATAAATAAACAGAACAAGGTTGCTAGAACTGGCAAACCATGCAACATTCAAAAACAAAGTAGTGAGAAAAACTGTAGAACTGCGAACACACGAACAAATGATCAAACCGATTAGTAAACAATTAGAAAATGAACAGGACCAGCACCACACAGCGCAAAAGCTCTCAGCCCTCACAGCCCTCATCGGCATTTACCACACAGGTCGGTCGCAGCGCTTGCAGGTGACAAGGGTCTTTTATTTTTTGCACTGGCTGTTTATTTGGCACTGCCTCCTGTTTGCTTGTGGCTGCTGCAGCTCATGCTTCAAACACGATAGCGGCGGGAAAATCACCTCTGCCAAATGTATCAATGGCCATGGTTACATGATGTTTTTTCATTTGGAATTAAGTGATCAGAATTAAATAATTTGGAATTAAAGTATTCCCCTTTACATGGTTTACATGGAAATAGTAATTCCGAATTGAAGTTTACATGGAAACATGTTTATTTGCCTTTATTCAATTCTGCTTCAAGTCTGAGGGTTGGGAATGGTTTTGATTGGACGGGGTGGACGTGATGTATTTACCTCTACCAGAAGAAGAAGAAGAAGAAGAAGAAGAAGAAGAAGAAGCTTTATTTATATAGCACTTTTCATACATCAGAAAATGCAACCCAAAGTGCTTAACAAAATAAAACGGAATGAAATAACAAAAACATACAACAATATATAGACCCCCCCACCCCATACACACACATACGCCCAGACTCGCCTACACGCTCACACTCACACATACAGTAAATAGACTAGTAACATGGCCTGGCACTGAGGTGAGGAGAAGCCACCTATGGGTGGCCATCCACACTGAGAGGTACCAAAGTCCACAGCCACAGGGAGCGCCGCCAGGAAGACGTCCCTGTGGGCAGACCAGACTCCCAGTGTGGAGGGCCCCCATTAGGAAACACTGGAGCTAAAAAAAAAGAAGATTAAGACAGTGGAATAAAAACAGGCAATAATGATAAAATGTCTCGAAATGTGAGGGTTTAGGAAATTTTAAAAGTAATAAAATGCACAAGATTTAAAATATGTAAGAATTAAAGTAAATAAAATAAAGTAAAAAAATAGTAATAATAATAATAATAATAATGAAAAATTAAAGATTAAAGACATAAGAATAGTAAAATATGAGAAATAAGAGAATCAGTTAAAAGCCAGATTAAAAAGGTGAGTCTTGAGCCTCCTTTTAAAAACATCAACAGTCTCTGCGGTCCTGATGCCCTCTGGCAGGCTGTTCCAGAGTCGTGGGCCAAAATGGCTGAAGGCAGCCTCCCCATGTGTTTTAGTTCTTACTCTTGGAACGGTTAAAAGGCCGGTGCCAGAGGACCTCAGGGTCCGCGAGGGTTGATATGATAAAAGCAAGTCAGAAAGATAAGATGGCCCAAGACCATTAAGACATTTAAAAACTAATAAAAGAACCTTAAAATCGATCCTGAAACGGACGGGGAGCCAATGCAGCGATTTTAAAACAGGTGTAATATGCTCCCGCCCTCTGGTCCTCGTCAGCACGCGAGCGGCTGAATTCTGTAATAATTGTAGATTATTAATACTCTTTTTAGGAAGACCAGAGAGCAGGGCATTACAATAATCTAAACGACAAGAGATAAAAGCATGCATCAGCACCTCCGTGCTGGCCTGAGAGAGAAACGGGCGGACTCTGGCTATATTCTTAAGATGGTAAAAACCGATCTTTGTAATATTTTTTATGTGTGGAATAAAAGTGAGCTCAGAGTCGAAAATAACGCCCAGGTTCTTAACACATTGAGTAGGTTTAAAATCTTTTAATTTTGGTAAAAGTTTCTCTCTCTGGCCTTCAGGACCTATGACTAAAACCTCTGTTTTGTCCTGGTTGAGCTGTAGGAAGTTCTCTGCCATCCATGACTTAATATCTAAAATGCAGTTAAAAAGGGCATCAAGTGGCCCTGTGTCATCAGGAGACACGGAGATGTACAGCTGTGTGTCATCAGCGTAACTGTGGAAATTGATACCGTGTCTCCTGATGACGTCCCCCAAGGGAAGCATGTAAAGATTAAAAAGAAGTGGACCTAAAATTGACCCTTGGGGGACCCCACACTTAATTTCATGAGTTCTGGAGGAACATGTATCCATACTTACAAAGAAAGATCGATCTGTGAGATAGGATTGAAACCAGTTAAAAACAGTACCAGAGAGGCCGACCAGGTGCTTCAGTCTATTTAATAAAATGTGATGGTCTACTGTATCGAAGGCAGCGCTAAGATCCAGTAGAACCAAGACTGTCAGTTTGTGATTATCTAAATTGCACCTGGTGTCATTTAAAATCTTTAAAAGGGCTGTCTCGGTACTGTGATTCATCCTAAAACCAGATTGAAATTTCTCTAAAATATTGTTTCTCATTAAAAAATAATTTATTTGGTTAAAAACAAGTTTTTCTAAAAGCTTACTTAAAAATGGTAAGTTGGATACAGGTCTGTAATTATCTAAAATGCTGTGATCTAAATTGCTCTTCTTCAGAAAGGGCTTCACCACCGCCGTTTTATAGGCGGCAGGGAAGACACCTGTCTGAAGAGAGCAATTTACAATGTTTAAAATCTGTTCCTCAAAGAACTCATAAAATGTCTTTAAAAGTGATGTGGGAATAGGATCTAAAAGGCAGGTTGTTGGGTTTAGCTGGGAGAAAACTCGACCAAGGGTCCTTGCATCAACCAGGACAAAACTCTCCAGTGTTTCCTCAGATAAAAGCAACTGTCCAGGTGGGTTAAAAACAACATTACTATGTGATAAAAGGCTGGACCTGATGTTGTCAATTTTACTTCTGAAGTGGTCTGCAAAGTCCTCACAAAGATCATCTGATGGTGTTTGTGAGGACTTTTTAAAATTGACATTGGTTAAAAGATCGAAGGTGGAGAAAAGAAATTTTGGATTATTTTTATTGTCTGTGATGAGTTTTCGAGAAGTGAAGAGTTCTGGCATGTCTGACGGTTTTATTGTATGATATGAGGTGTTCACGGAAAATTTGATAGTTGGCTGTAGATTTATTTTTTCTCCACCTTCTCTCAGCACTCCTGCATTTACTTTTGATTTCTTTACTTCATCAGTTCTCCACGGGGTATAGCTTTGATTTTTTGGTTTTAGTTAAAGTGGAGCAACTGTGTCCAGTGCAGATTTGAGGTTCGTATTAAAATTTCTCAACAATAAATCACAGGTGCGGGTAAAACTTCAGCAGGAGTGCTCTTTAAAATCTCAATAAAATTTGCAGCCACTTCAGAAGTAAGGGGCGTTTCCTCACCGTTCTCACCGGGGCTTCTTGATGATAAAAACTGGTGATATTAAAAAACACGCAGTAGTGGTCAGACACACCCAGATCCACCACGGAGGACACGCCACTGGACAGACCATAGGTGATGACCAGGTCCAGCGTGTGACCTCCGCGGTGAGTTGGGTGTGTGACATGCTGGTTAAAATCCATGCAGTTTAAAAGGTTTAAAAATTCTCTTGACAGTGGTCAGAGGTATTATCGACATGCAGATTAAAATCACCAGTTATTAAAATCCTGTTATAGGTGGTGTGTGTGATTGATAAAAATTCTGAAAATTCACTGATAAAAGCAGTGGAGTGATGGGGTGGTCTATAGACAGTGACACAAAGAATAGGTGGACTGCTAAAAACAAAGGCATGGTGCTCAAATGAGAGAAACTGTTTAAAAAGCACCTCCTTTGAGTTTAACGTAATTTTAGAAATCGAAGCAGTTCCGCCTCCTCTTTTACCACCCCTGGTAGAAAATAAAAAATTAAAATCTGGTGGGCAAGCCTCGGTGAGAACAACTGGTGCATCTGTGCCAAGCCATGTTTCTGTTAAAAGAATGCAATCTAACTTACTGTCTAAAATCAGATCATTCATAATAAAAGATTTGTTTGCAAGGGAGCGAACATTTAAAAGGGCCAAGTTGATGGTGACAGGTGGTCTACGGACTGTACAGGTGGATTGTTGATGCTTAGGGATAGGTGTGAGGTTATTGAAGTTCACAGAGTGAACATTGTGAAATTTGCTTTGCAAGCGCTGCGTGATGATGACAGGAATTGGTGGGTTGTAGGTGAAAGCAGAAGGTCCAAGTCCAGTATTGTGTGTGTTATGATCAGAGGTGGAACTAAAAACATAGGAACTGGGACCGGGGGGACATCAACAAACAGAAAACAAACTTCAGTTCAGTGTCCCCATTGTCTCTGTCAGGGAAACCTCGAACAACCTGCATGCTATAACTATAAATAAAAAGCTCTACATTTTAATGCTTACACTCTTTAATTATTTCCAAATCTTCTAAGGCTCTAATTATATAAATTGTCTCGGCTCGAGTCCAATGCTTGCTTCGGGCGAACATCCTGTTCTCGTCAGCGTTCCGTGCGTCATTGCGACAGGACAGGGAAACGAGCATGCACAGAACAATCGGAATTAATTTAAAGAGGAATGAACGCATACATGATCGAGGAATTATTCAATTCAGATTTAAAATCAGAATAAAGCAGCCACATACTTCAGAAGCTTGTGACGGACTAGTGGTTCTAGTGTTAACTGGGGTAGTGTTAGCCGTCTATAGCCTCGACCGTCAGAAAAAATGCTCCATTAAAATTTGCTCTTGTGAATTTATCAGAGATTGGTTATGAGTCTGGACAGGACCATCACTCAGTCCAATCTGGACCGGGGTCCTCCATTTGGTGATACCTGCTTTAGTTGATCAGGCCCCTAATCTCTTGAACTTGTTCAGGATCCATAACACTCCCTTTGTTAGGATATGACCCTCTTTAATTCAGTAGTTGGACCCAAAGCTCAAGGATGGAGGCAGGTAAAAAGTTGATAGTGGGTTTATTGAATACAGAAGCTTTAAAGCGGGCAAAGGGGATCTTCGTGTCTGTGAGGGTTTCCAGTAACACAGGTGAGTGAATAAGTTTGCAGGGGTGGTGAGGGCTCTTGGAAGACACTGCGGAGAGAGGAGAAGAGAAACAGGTAAGGGCATCAGTTGAGCAAAGCCTTCAGTCACCAAAGCACACACAAGGCAAAAAACACTCCCAAGGGGAGAAGCAAAATAAGGCTTAGAGCCAGAGCAATGAGCTGCGAGAGCAGAGAAGAGATCGCTGGGAACAAACCACAGAAGAAGTGGAAATCCACCTGCAGAGGTGTCCAGAGCCGGCTTAAATGGAGAGTGGTGATGAGGTGAGTAGGAGCAGGTGTGCAGCTTGAGAGTGAGGAGACCACGCCTACTCCTCAAGCAGCAGGGAAACAGAGAGGGAGGGGGGAGAGCAGGGCAGAGGAGGAGGCCTCCTCACACCCTTGCTTCCTATCTGCAGCTGCCTCACCTGTCTCACCATGACCTGCTCCTCTCTTCTCTCCCTCTGCTGTAAGAAGTCCCTGACCTTTAAATACCCCCAAAAATACACAAAGCACAAACACAAATTCACCCCACACCAGACAAAAATACACAAAACACCTGTGACACACATAATCACAGCACCTGTAGTATGTGAAAAACAAAATCCCACCTCAGCAGCACACTACAGCAACTTCTCTAGCAAGGACCGAGATAAATTTGACAATTATTTATTAGTGATGTTAGAAGAGAATTTGAACTTTGTCATGTATAACATGTAGCCAGTAAGTAATGAATTTGGGAAACTTCTTGGGGGATCTGTCTTAGCTCCAGGCATGACAAACCCACCTTTTAAGGCCCTCAGGATGAAGGAAAGGTAAAATAGAAGAAAGGGTGAGAGGGAACAAAAACAAATGGAGGAAATGGTCAGGTTGAATTTATAGGACCACGGGAAGAGGTGTGGTTGAACTGTGGTCCTGCTCCTGAAACTTTGCTGCGAAGCAAAGATACATCACACAACACTCTCAGCCACTCACTAAGACTGCTTAGACTGCACACACAAGAGTCATCCCATGCCGTGCCAAAGCACAATTCCCCCCTCAAGTCAGGCGCTTTTGTGTAATGTGAGTGCCCTGTGCTGTGCTGAAACTCGGCTCACTTCCCTCGCCTGCTTGGAGGAGGTGGGCTTGCACATGCATGAGTGAGAATGCTTTTTATCAGTGGAGCGCTGATCATTTGTTTCAGAAGATATTTGTGTTTTTAATCCTGTGTGACTGGACTATGTCTAAAATACATAAAGTGAAAAAAAAACAAAACAAAACAGGGCAAAAACACATTTTCATGACTCTCACAGACATCCTATGATCAAGTGATCCAGTCCTGAAGGTACAACATCTATTCTGTGATTTTTTTCTGTTCGCCCTTTGGCTCAAGAAAACCTAATGGTGTTTGTGACAAAAACACATCTATTTTCATATACAGGCAATTTAAGTTATGTTTTTCAACAATGTACATAAGCGTTCCTCCACAAACTTCCATTTCTGTGTTTTCATGAACGTCTGCAAGAGTCTGATCATTGATTGTTGATATTCTTTAGCTTAATGTTTTTTGATTCACACAAATAGGTGTATTACAACTCTGTTTTTGAGATGTGTGTCACTCAGTAATCAGTTTTTTCATCCTTATCCACTGTGTGTGGATGAGGATTATTGTTGATGCGTAAAAACACAGCTATCCAAAACAAGAGAGAGAAAGAAGAACACGGCGACAGCATCCGCAGAAAGACCTATGATTATGACAGCTGTAAAGCTTCATATGTAATGAAATACATCTGTTCTTTAAAGTGAATTAACTAGAAGAGATCGGTGGAAGCCTCTCTCTGTTATTTCTCTGTATACAGCTGTAGTAAAGTAAAAATCCTGAGTTTTTGGAGTGTTAGGGGGTGGTGTTTAATCAAAATGATCCAAAATGTGACGTGTGAAGGTAAAGCTTTGTTGTGCTGGCTGTGAGTGTGTGTCTTGCAGTTTGTGGTTGAGACTTAAAGGCGCAGTGTGTAGAATTTGGCAGCATTTCGCTGAACAGAAACGGTGAATATAGGATATAATGTTTCTATTTGTATGTAAAGTCCGTCAAAATAGGAGTACAATCATCCCCATAAAACGTTTGTTTTATTTTTATTTAGTTAGAAGCTTCAAAAAATTTACACTACCGCGAGCCGTGTTCATGTAGGCCGACATAACGATCCGCCATGTTGTCTACGGGTGGATTTTAGGGACAAAAAGAACGAAACGTGAATCTGCCCGCCAATTCTGAAATCTACCTGGAATGCAGGCGAAGAAGAGGAGAGAGGACAACAACTGACCTATAATCTATAAAAATAATGATCACAAACCTTGTCGCTTTAGTAAATGATGCCATGTTCATGATCCCTTTTGGTCTTCACAGGCTTCTGTTGCTCAGTGATGTGACGTTTTGGTTACGGTTGGGCTCATTCTAGAATCTGGACAATAGATGCCGCCCAAATGCCAAATTCTATACACTGCACCTTAAAGTGTGCTGAAGCGCGGTTCAGGGAGGGACAGTGTGAGTGCAGGCCAGCTCGACAGGAGGGCAGTCGGGCTTCAGAGCAGCACAGATCAATGACCACAGTATGAGTGTCCTCTGAATCATGCACATCGCCACTCACTATCACTATCACTCAAGCTCACTTTCTGTCACTCACCATCACTCTCTGAAATTTGATCAAATCGTGTCATGCTCTAAGGTCCCTGAGTCCTTGATGCCCCTCAGCTGTGCCTTCAAATTGCATGGTCCAGATAAAATATCATACAGCTGCATAATCACAAAGTAAATTTGCTGTGTATCATGGTCAGCTCTAAAGATACAGCCCCTGATGCTAATCTGAACACATCCTCACTGATGTCACCTGAGGTCCTCGGGTGTTTCGGTCTTTCAGCATCAGACACTCTCACCCAGGTGACCCGCCACTGTTGATCAGACCACAGTGTGTGCTCAGGTAGAGATGGCTTGCCCTCACAGATACTCTTCGTATCAAGAGTCATTTGGAGGCTTTCTCAGCTGTTTTGTGATGTTTGTTGAAGCATAATATCGATGATCGATGGCCTTAAAGAAGTGTTTTGGTTAATCAGTTGTATTGGAGCATCGTCTGTGAGTTCACTGGGGTCAGTCAAGGCAGAACTAATGTACTGCCTAACTAATGTTTCCACACAGACATGGATTGTCACTCTATGAACCAGAATAAAAACTGTCTGTCACGGGTACCATCACACACCCACTCAACGCTGATTGGCTGTTGCTGCACAGCCTCACGCGATATTCACCTGAAAAAAATCAACTTTTTCAACTTTGGCGACAGAGCAACGGCGCGACCAGGTCGCCTTGATCGTGGTCGTCACGTCGCGGGAGGGTTAACCCCGCCCCGTCTTGGCTGTACATTGACTATACACGGAGAGTGTTGCAAAGCCGCGTTTGGTGTGAACGCACCTTTAGACTTTTCACACAGTACATTTCATCTAAGGGTTTTTGATTTATTGACGATAACTGGTTTCATATGCATAAAGGGTTCTTAAAACATTTTTTTTCCCTTTCATGGGGCCAAAATACATATCTAATGATGTCTATTCTAAAGATCAGGTGAATCTAAAACGTCTGGGACAGAGGCTCAGAAGGGGAAAGCCCATATTTGGAAAGCTCACAGAGAAGCCCATATTTGGAAAGCTCACAGAGAAGCCATGTCAAAGTAGCAAACAGAACCAGCAGACGCCATTTTGAGATATAGGGAAGGGGAAAAATGCCAAATTATAACTATAAAATGAAGAAACTCTGGTCATCATTGGATTTGTATGACGTTGTAGGAAGGGAAATTACACAATACACAAGGGGGTGGAGCTGTCAAGGAGAAGGGATGGTACATTTTAGTAGGAAGGAGGAGCTCCACCCAGAGATAAAAAGCAACAGCTTTGTGGGAAGTTTGGGGTGTTAGGTACCACGCTTCAACTCCACCCACAAGTTTGTTAAAAATTCTTTTGTGCTATAATAAACTGGTGAAACTTGGACTTCTCAGCATTTTGTGCTTTTTCGGGGACCTGGAGCTTAAATTGGAATATAACTCTTTTCCTACTTTGAGAATAAAGAGCATATATTGGATTATAACTTTTTTTCCTTTATTGGTATTAAGGAGCATGAAGTGGAATATACCTTTTTCTTTTTTTGAAACAAGAAGTGCATATTGGAATTTAACATTCTGGACAGCCTTAAGTCATACAACATCTTGATGGAATATATCGGAGACACTACATGTTCTTGATAGCTCTTACATCCTGAATATAAAACAGGATCACAGACTGAGGAGGTGTAAAGTTCATGAATATTCAGAGCTCTATAAGATGGTGCAGGTGCAGTAAATTAGAGTAAAGCACTCAGTGGACAATGCTGAAATGATAGAGTCATATTCGCAGCTTTTGTCTTGACTATTAGCTAATAACCTCTCCAAACTCTGCATTAGTGTTATGGGGAGGTCAATAAACAGGGAGCAGATTTACTACGTCTTTGACTGCGGTGCTTAATTTCCCAGAGGGCCGTGCAAACGGATTGCCTTTCATTTATTCATGTCAGCAGGGGGTTCATAATTAGACTAAAAACTACAGATCCTTCTGGAAGGTTTCTGTGTATCAAAAACAGCAGGCAGCAGTCAGATCACGTTTGTGGTTTATCAAACAGAAGATCCATCCATTCATAATCTACTCCACTAGAACTAGAGCTTTGGGGGTCTTAAGAGGGGCCAGTGACAGCTGATATTGGACAAGAGGTGGGGCTGTTAGCCAATCACAGGGCTAGAGACACAGACAACCATGCACACACATTCATATCTAAGAAGTTCCAAAATTAACCTGGCAAGCATGTTTATGGACTGTGGGGGGAAACTGTGGTACCCAGAGAAAACACACATGGCATGCACAGGGAGAACATGTAAACAACTCAGAGGATGGACATGGTCGCAAGCCATGTCCCTTCATGACCACAGTGGACCCATCTTCTGATGGATACATCCAGCAGGATCAGCAGAGGGTGTCTCCTCCTGAACCGTGGTCGGTAAATGTTTCCGAAGAAGAGGAGCCTGATAACTGAAGGCTCTGCCTCCCAGACTACTTCTAGAGACTGATGGAACCACGAGCAGGCCAGCATTTTGGGAGCGTAATGTTCTAGAGGGGTTGTACGGCACTACAAGCTCTTTAAGATAAATTGGTGCGTGTCCACTGAGAGCTTTAAAGGTGAGAAGAAGAATCTTGAATTCTATTTTACAAAATGCAAAGAAGCTAATACATGAGTGACGTGATCTCTTCTCCTAGCTCTAGTCAGTACACGTGCTGCAGCATTTTGAATCAGCTGAAGCGTCTTAAGCGACTTGCTGGGACAGCCTGAAAGAAGAGAATTACAATAGTCCAGTCTAGAGGTAACAAAAGCATGGACTAGCTTTTCAGCAGTGCTCTGAAACAGGATAGACCTGATTTTAGCGATGTTATGAAGATGAAAAAAGGCTTTTCTTGAAATTTGTTTATGTGGGATTTAAAGGACAAATCTTGATCAAATGGAGTTGTGCTCGGTGCCAGGCTAATGCCAGCGGTTATATCACTACAAAACATTTTTCTGTGGTGTTGGGGGCCCAGCACAATGACCTCTGTCTTGTCTGAGTTAAGAAGAAGAACATTTCTGGCCATCCAGGTCCTTATGTCCTTTAGGCACGCTTCTAGTTTCGATAACTGATTTGTCTCACCTGGCTTCATTGATACATACAGTTGAGTATCATCAGCATAACAATGAAAATTAATTACATGTTTCCTCATGACATCACAGTGGGGAAGCATATATAAGTAGAAAAGAATTGGACCCGGCACAGAACCTTGAGGAACCTGTTACTGACTAACATTACGGATCGATACCAGCTTGTACACATGAACAATAATCTCCTGTGTACACTAAACTGGTATTGATCAGATAGGTAAGACTTGAACCAATTTAAAGCAGTCCCTGTAATCCTGAGTAATTTCTCTAATCTTTGTAGAAGAATGTTATAATCTGTCAAAAGCTGCACTAAGATCTAGCAAGACAAGTACAGAGAGAAGTCCACTATCTAAAGCTGAGCATAAATCATTTGTTACTTAAACTAGAGCAGTCTCTGTGCTGTAGTGAACTCTAAATCCTGACTGAAAGACCTCTCCTTGTCCTATCCTTGAGGCCACTGAGTATCCTTTCCCCTGCCATATGCCATGGGAGTTGTTGCTGTTAAAGTTATCCTGTATGCACTGCTTGTATTTGTGTTTGGCCTGTCTGATGCATCTCTTCGGTTTCCTCCATGTGTCTTTGAAGGCCTTAAAGTCTCCAGATTTCAAAGCAGAGCCCTGTGCGTTAAACAGGATCCTCAACTTGCCATTGAGCCAGTGTCTGTTTGGGAAACACTGACAGTTTCTGTTTCCGACTCACACACAGCACTGAAGTTTATATAATTCATCAGCTGATGTATGCCTGTCCAGGTCTGTTTCTTCTGAAAAAAAAAAAAACTCCCCAGTCTGTGTCCTCCAAGCAGTCCTGCAGAGCTGAGGTGGTTTCCTCAGTACACTAACTGTCTGTGGAGGAGGGGCTTGTATGTTGGGATCAGGGATGGATGGTCGGAGTCCCAGATGTGTCAAACGGCTGGCTTTGAAAGCACTGGGAATGAAGCAGTAGACCTGATCCAAGATCTTTTTCTCTCTTGTGGGAAAGTTAATTTACTTATGGAACTTCAGCAGGACAGATTTTAGGTGGGAGGTTAAACTCTCTGCTGTGATAACAATAGTCCGGCTGTGCCGCTCAGTGTTGATTAATGGAGTGATGTAGGTTCTCTATGTCTAACTTAGCATTGCTCACAATGACACTTAGACAGCTGTTATGAGAACATTTGTAAACTCTCTGCACAAGTAGAACAGTCTGCTTCATCATGTATTTTATGTCCGGGGGGCAAAGACTGCCCCTTTTATGAACATGAAGATGTCTCATCTTAAATAACACCTGATCAGTCTTTTAACATGTCGACTTTCCAGTGAGAGAAAAAAAGATTAAGAAAATCAGAGTACATTTGTAGACACTTCACATCCATCATTCTGGCTCCTCTTCTTAGAACCGGAGTCACGTTTGTGCTCTTAGGTGAAGAATCGGAGTTCTTCATCTCCCTCTGGACCTACAGCCTGTTAAATTTTGATGATCCTGCAGCAGCATGTCAGGTCTCAGGGGCGTCATCTTCACACTTTTAAAGGGAAATTATTGTAAAACGTTAAGCTCTTTAGTGAACCATGACCGTGTTTTCATTTTTACGGCTTGGTGTGTTTGCACCGACTATTATCCACCTCCACCTCTCACCGTTTTTATCTATAATTCAGAACATGTCTTTGTCCGGAGCGTGCGTTTTTCCTCCACGGGTGTCGTTTCGGGCTCTGCTTACATCATGAGATCTGCAGAGCCACAGCCTGTTCTGCTGCTGATAAAAATACATACTGCAAGAGCTGCATTATCAGAGCTCGATGCAAACTGGACAATCTGTTCCTCTGCACTGCCAGAGCGGAGGAGCTCAGACACTCTCAGTGTAATGGGGAGGGGCTCTGCAGGGGGCCATGAAGGCCTCACAGCTCAGACTCTATCTGCTCCCTGCAGCTTCATGTTGAAGTGACGCCCCCAGCTCAAAGCATCTACAAACCCCAATCCAGTGAAGCAGAGACGCTGTGCCAAACTTAAAAACAGAATACAATGGTTTGCAAATCCGTTTAGACCTATGCTCAACTAAATACTTTGCAAAGACAAGATATTTAATGTTCAAACTGACAAACTTCATTTATTCTTAGAAATATTCACTCTTTTTAAATTTGATTCCTGCAAAACACTCCAAAAAAACTGGGACAGGGGCAACAAAAGACTGGGAAAGTTAAGGAATGCTCAAAAAACTCCTGTTTTTCCACATTCCAAAGTTGAACAGATTAATTGGAAACAGATGAGTGTCATGATTGGGTATAAAAGGAGCATCCCTGAAAGGCTCAGTCGTTCACAAGCAAGGATGGACGAGGCTCAACACTTTGTGAACAACTGTGTGAGCAAATAATCAGTTTCAGAACAATGTTTCTCAACAAACAATTGCAAGAAATTCATGGAATTCATCATCTACAGTCCATGATATCAAAAAATTCAGAGAATCAGAGAAATCTCTGCAGGTCAAAAACCAACACTGAATGCCTGTGACCTTCAATCCCTAAGGCAGCACTGCATCAAAGGATTAAGGATATCAACACGTGGGCTCAGGAACACTTCAGAAAACCACTGTCAGTTAACACAGTTGGACTTCAGCAGGACATAAGCTACATTTACTCTACGCAGTAACTCTCTACAAATACTAAATAAAATAACTAAAACTAAATATCTCAAAAAGCTATATAAAATACCTTTACAACCATATGCATAACTAAAGTTGGATGGGCAAGGGGAGACTTATTTGGTATTATCCTTTGTAGTAATATTAATTGGGCATTGATTTACACTTGAATCAATGCAAGCTCTTTAATTTTAAGAGTTAATAGTAATCAACCCTTTTAATATTATAACTATAACAGGACGCCAGTTTTTTTTTGCCTCACTTTTGTTAACAAATGTGTCAGGAATTGTACTTTGAGAGTAAATTTTTCACCCTTATTTCATGGGGAAAAAGTAAACAATTCGAACAAGTATTTGTCATTATTTTGTAATAAATTCTCAAAACAGTCATTACAAGAAAAGAAGAAAAAAAAAAAACGTATTTGGATTTTGAGCAGGTTTTTCTTTCTAAACGGTTGTAAATGAACATGTACAATTTTTGATGACCAAAATAAACTTAACCTATTTTACATAAACTCCAACATTTTTGTTTGCCTACAGCATTTAGTGTCCGTGTTACACCTTGTTATAGCGGATGTCCAGACATTATTTTTACTGATGATAGTCCCTGAAGCAGTTCCTGTCCAGCTGAAGACAGACCTGTTCAGCCCCAGTCCCGTTTTTAAGCCTTCTGCTCAAAAATGGCATGCCCATAAAGAAAAGAGTATATCTCTGCAACCACAAGGTCTATTTGAATAATTCTGGTGTCATAATAAAAGTAACACCTGTGAGATTTGTTCAGATGTGTAATTATCAGTATATATGTATAGAGTCAGAACAGTCTCAACAAACACAAATGTGCACAGAAGGACTCACAAATGCACACAAAAAATTCACTAACCCGACACACCAGATGGACAGTTTCATATTGGAAATATTTCACCAATCCAATTGGGAAGCAGCCGTTCGAAAATGTTTTCAGGGGCAGAACCTTCAAAAACAACAGCAGCTTGTGATTAGAAGATAGTTCGGCTTGTTACACTCATCACAGACCAATCCACATCAAGCAATGCTGCTACGTATGACGTAGATTACATAGCTGATTCTTGTAGCGGCTAACGGCTAACAACAGTTAACAGCTGTTAGCCCTAGCGGCTCCAGATCTGGAATTACATAAAATTGTAGTTACATAAAAATATAGTTCTTTTTGCCTGAAACAAACATGGAGGATCTTTGAATCACCATGGGGCATCAGAAGCTCCCAAAATTTGATGATTTATGACAAAATATCAAAGATAAGACACATTTTTTGGACTCCTGCGATGGTCTACCGTCTTCTTTAGCTGCTGGTTTCCCAAGTTTTGGTCATAGAACAACAGATTTGGAGTCGATGGTCTTGGTCTCAGCTTTCCGCAGATGGCTCGTTTGTGTGTGTAGCTTGCTGTAGGCCAGAGCTAGAGGTGAAAATGTGCCGAGTGGGATTCCAGGGGGTGCTGCACAGATTCTGATTTTGATAATTAATTTGCTTGGTGTTTTAATTGTGTTTGGTGTATGTAATAATATATGTTGCTTATATGTTTGTGTGGCTGGGTTTTCCTGTTTAATTTGATGTGCAACATGAGTATAGTCTTAAAGGAACAGTTCACTGCTTTGCGCGGTTGTGTCGAGGAGCTTGCTCTTAGCCCCAGCGGACCCAAACCTGGGTCCTCTGGGGCTGTAGTAGTTTTTAAGCTTGCACTCCTCACACAACCAAGAAGTGCTATTTTTGCACACAGTGTACTGCTTGCTCCCCAGGCTAAATACGATAAAATAATGGCAAGAAAACACTCCAGGATGATGCCAATGCTTTTATTTACAATATTTTCATATTATTTACACAGAAAATACCGATAAACCACAGATAAATCCTCATGTTTGGCACTGGATCCTCTCACTTTGCTCTCCGGCTTCCCGCCCCTCTCCCTCAGGCAATCCAGCCTTTGCCATAATGTACCATTTATCACTGGAAAGTGTTGCTTCTCAGCTTTCAGAAACTGTTGGAATGATTTGGATAACGTGGATACTTGAAGAGTTAAAGTAGGTTGAATCACTTTTCTGTCAAAGGCGACAGCTTCGTGAATTATATTGAAGGTGATTTTTTTCCCAAATTTGTGGCGCCCCCTGGAGGCCAAGGTGCCCTTAGCATTTGCCTATATTGCCTAATGGGACAGCTGGCCTTAACCCCACGTCTGTAAACATGTATGATCAAAAAAAGAAAAGCACTCAGAGAGCGCAGACCTCCACCAAGCAGCTCAGTTCACCCATAAATTGTGATTTCCACCCAAAATTACAGTCCTATATTTATTTTATACGCACATTGTCGAATGAAAAATATCAATCTGCAAGAACTGTGATTATTGTTAATATAAATGTCATCCAATAGAGTGACCTAGTTAGTAGTGGGTCTTGTAGCTTGTTGACTGAACCTATGTGCTGCTGCTTGTACAGATATTGGTGTTGCTTCTAGTGGGCGATGTCGCCAGCCTGTTGGCGCTTTGGTGTGTGGTGCGTTCGCTCTATGTGGAGTTTGGGGGTTAGGTTTTTACACACACAGACTTTTGCTATGACAGACTATTGACATTATCAGAGGGAACAGAGCTCACAGTTATGTTACTAGTAGTTGTGAGTTGTAGAGGACTGGGATGTACATTACAGTTTCAGGAGAGTTTGCTGCCTTAATTTATCTTGGAAACCAAGGCTCCAGGAACAGCGCCGGGCTTTCTCCATCGGCAGTGTCTTCCTCCTCTCTGCTGTCTGTGAGCAGAACTGTGATGATCATCACAGACAGACGTCACTTCACAGGACACTGGAGAGGCAAAGACGTCTCATATTCTGTTAAACTGATTTGTCCTCTGTATTCAGTCCCCTGTCTTCAGTCCTCTGCCTTTAGTCCCCTGTCCTGTCTTCAGTCCTCTGCCTTTAGTCCCCTGTCCTGTCTTCAGTCCTCTGCCTCGTGTCCTGCATGTCCCCCATGTGTCTCTGGTGGGAGGGGCAAAGACTGTAGAGAAAGACTCCTTCCTCAGAATAAGAGACATGAGATCCAGCATCAGCCTCAGACGTCCTTCATCCTTAAAAATCTTTGCCCCCTTTGTTTGGTTCAGCTGGTGAAGGATCAGGTGATGGTGATGATCATCAGGGGGGTAAAGGTCAAAGAGGGAGGTCAGTCTGAGAGCCATGATTATTATAAACAACAACTGTGGTTTCAATTTCAGTTTGTCAGAGATCTGTGATGAATTCAGTGATTGTGGACCCCCCTCGGCCTCTGATGCAGGGACTGAAATCAAACGTGCTCCGTCTTTCTTCAGCTCAGTGTCCTTAACTGTCTCTGTTTTCTGACTGTGGTGGTTAAACGTGCCGTCACCCACTGAGCAGACAGGTGCTCAGAGTGACGGAGCGGCCAGGAATAGAGCGAGCGTGATTGTTCTGTGGGTTTCCTGACACACTGCGGATGGAGGGATGGCAGCGAATCTGAGCTGCCAGCGTGTGTGCAGACATTTGAAGCAATGATAACCACTTAAGTTCAGCCGGCGCTCGGCTGGCTGAGGCTCAGTCTGGCTCCGGGCCAGTGTGGAGAGAGAACAGAGGTGATAATGTGATGATTCAACTTTTACTTCTGCAATTATTTTTGCAGATTCAGAGACGCTCTGGATGCAGAAATAATCACATTTGTTCTGCTGAGCCTCGGCAGACAAGAAGACAAAGACAGGGAGCTGATTTGGATAGCAAAGCAGATAATTGGACATTTTTGGAGTGGAAAGAAAGAGCTGGTCTAATTTTAAACTCAATTACATTTGTTTGCTTGAATCTGTTAGTGACAAAAGTTGCTCAACAAATGAGGCACACTCCTGCAGAAACCAGGCAAGTCGCCAAAATTAGAGTTTTGGACGGGCCCACAGCAGGATGCCAGTCAATACACTCAAGGCCTGATCTACTAAAGGTTTGTGTGTATAAAAACGTGCAAACTTGATAGCACGAAGCAAAGCTGATCTAGTAACAGGGTGCACCGAGGATTGCGTCTGTCAAATGAGCAAAATAGCACGCGCAGTCCATCTAGCATGTTTGCCTTCATGAATATGCAGAATACGTGCAGGTGATCAGAATGCGCAAAATACTGGGAGGAGGAGATGCAGATGTAGTCATTTAGCATGCGTGCAGTGTTTTTGCATCTAAATTTAGCATGATTGAAAGTCAGGTGCAAACAGGCACAGCGTTACGCACAGAGGGCTGTGGTCATTGCGGCAAGAAACAGGGGTCGCATTAACCAAATATTTTCCATCACTGACTGAATTTTTTGATGAATGACAGAAAGACTTGTATTCTGTCTGTCATTATGATGGACTGGACAAAGAGGGACAATCCAGTGTGCCATCATACTCCTGCAGACACACTCGTAACATAAACCCTCTCTGTTTTGCACTCTACATCATGGAGGAAGTCATTTAACCTACATAAAAAAAGATCTCCGTAGCTGGCTATGAAGGAGAATCACTCCTTTTGTCACTCAGAGTTGACTGCATCACACTCTCCATGCACTGACAGCGAGTGTGACGCTGTCAGTGCGTAAAAGGCAAGAGTACCCGTGCAGTCTGTGTGTGCTTAACTGTAAGACTGCTCTTTACATGAGAGGTTATTGATGATGAAACATAACTGTATAACTGTGTGAATACTGTCAATTAGATTATGTTTCATTGTAATCAGAAAAGGAACATTAAAAATGACTGATGAAAATATTGTATGAGGGAAAAGTGACTACCTTGTCCGTCCAAATGACAGACAACAAAAAAAGTTTACTGCAAGTGTGTTTATTTGCCTCTAACTCCATGGCTTCAAGCTTCATTTTTCATTTGCAGCCGCTCTGCTCTCCCAAACTCTCCATGGTGACAGCCGGTAGCACACGCAAAATCCTCATTTGAAGAGAGCGATCTGCACCTCTTTTGTGCCTGTTATGAACTGCGCACACAGTGATAGTAGATCACCCGCAACACGCCCACTAATTACACGTGCAATTTTTTAGTTTGCACATGCAATTTAGCACTCGTTATTTTGGATCTTAGTAGATCAGGCCCTCAGATATAACCCTGTCCCATGAGCTACACCTTCAACAATGTAAAAAAATCTTTTTGAGTCGTAATCGCAGACAATGTCAGAAATATTTAGCCTTCGAGGCAGAAACAGCCTTATAGTGAAGGAGATAACCACAACAATTGTTCACTTTGTGATACAGGCATGAGACTTGGTACACTTATAGTCAATGGCATTCCAAAGAAAACTGGATATGGAGGCATCCTGAATTTTCAACATGGTGCCCATGGCAGCCATTTTTCAAAATTGCCCCAAATGACAACCGTTTTCTCATCAATTTTCTTATCAGGGATGTTAATAAAGGATGATAAAGAATAACAGTGTAATAGAGTGGATGTCGAAGCACAGCCAGGGCACATTGGTGTCACCACTGCTGTGAAACTCAGCATGGGCTTCAGTGTCAGCTAAATACATTAGCCATTAATGTCATTATTTCTGTAGTCGTTATCAATTTTAGTGATAGTTTAGTGGTAGTATAGTTTAGTTTCCTAAATACATTCTAATGCTAGTCCCACATCTAGTCGATATCATGCATATTTAGATGTAGTTAGATAGCTGCACCTGAATTGACAGGATGTGCCAGCGTGGGAGAGCCGAGCCAAGGTTAACGGGGCTTTACATGACTTCATGTAGTTACACGGATGGTGTACAGATCGCACAGGCATTAAATGGCACTAGATGAACAATCAGGCTAGGAGTAGGTCAGTTTTGACATCTGAACCTAGTTGTATCCCATACCTGAATGTGTGTTTCTGCAGTAAGGTGGTAAAAGGAAAACCCCTCGGCTTATACTGTTAGACAATGTCAATAAAATTGTCGAAGTACTTCAAACATGTGCATCTTGATGGTCAAAGACCATCAACTTCTTGGATAGCTAAGACTGACTGGAAGCTCTGTATTATATGGCAAGAAGACAAGGCAGAGGCATTGACATGTCCTTTTCAGTCCAGGCCAATAGACAAGGGAAGTGGATACAGTTGAATAGACCGCTGTGCTTTCCCTCTCCTTTCATTTTTTAACCCCAATTTATACATCGCTTAAAAAAACACCTCATTCTCCTCACTCTCCTTTTCCCTCTCTCTCCCAGAAAAATACCAAAATATAATATGTTTTCATTGATTCATTGAAGGTTATTTCAAGTTCAAGTTTATGTAAAACTTAGTGTAAATTGTTAACAGTCCTTTTACTCTAAAAAACACTGATCTGAAATTCAACTCAAGTTTCAAGTTATATAAAACTTATTGTAAATGATGAATAGTCCTTTTACTCTTGTGATCAAAAACATTGATCCTAAACTCAGTCAAAGTTCAGGTTTATGTAAAACTTAGTTAACTGTAAATAGTTGTTGTATTGTTGTGATCAAAAACATTGATCCTAAACTCAGTCAAAGTTCAGGTTTATGTAAAACTTAGTTAATTGTAAATAGTTGTTTTATTGTTGTGATCAAAAACATTGATCACAATGCTTGTATGAAGGAAATGAACAATTGTCATGGAATTTCTAGCTAAGCTGCTCCACTATTATGTTTACATGTGGGATATCAATGAGTCTTCCATCGACGTGCTACTAACTGTTAGCATACAGCTCTTATGGCAAAACACCAAATATTAAACTTTTTAATTTCTAGACTGAAACAAGTTAAGAAGTTTTTGGGGAGCTACTCCACCAGACAGCCATGCTAGGCTGGGGAAATTCAACCAATGCTAGGCTGTAAAGAATCTGGTTCACAAACACATCCTCACCAGACCATAGATGCACCTGATATGTCTGCATGCATTTAGACATGTAGACATATTTAAGATAACCTGCTGAAGTTCAACTTGAGCATCAGAATGAAGAAAAAAGGTGATTGAAGAAACTTTAATAATTAAGAAAATTTAATAATGTGGAATAATTAATTTGGCCAGATGGGCTACTGATCAGGGTTCTCACACACAACCATCTTCAGAGTTCATAGAGAACTGAACAAAAAAGAGAGAAGATGTGCAGTGAGCAGCAGTCCCCTGGGAGAACAAGACACTGAGGTGAGAGGCTTACCAAAACTGGACAACAGGAGATTGTAAAAGAGTCTCCTGGTCTGATGAGTCTGTGGCTGTTTTCGAATTCGCCTACTACATACTGCATATGAAAGTAGTAGGCAGTAGGCACTACTACACTGGTATGTCGTATGACTGTTCTGTTTCGGTTTATTTTGTAGTATGCTACGCTGGTTTTCAGTTTGAGGAAGGCTGAAGTAGGCTTCAGTTGATTATTTTTTTCCCAAACTTTATTTTAAATGTACAAAACAAACAAACCACGAGTACATCTTCACATTTCAGTTATTAATCTGCAAAGATAACGCCAGAAGCAGCATTTTATATGAATCAGTCAGTGGTAAGGAGTAGTTATTATTTCAGTAAGGAATTCTTTTGTATATTTTTGTGTGACAGCGTATTAGGGCCACTTAAAAAAATAATTTTTAAAAAATCGAGAAAAAAGTCGGAATGTTTGAGTTTGTAAAATCTCAAATTTGCTACTTTATAGACAAAGTAGCAAATTAGCAGTTAAGAACAACGGGATTAACAACAAAAACGTCCTCTGCAGGTATTGCAAACTATCACCTGGGGACTTTTGATCATTTATAATTATTGCAGAGGACGTCTATGTTTCTTATCTGCATGCAAATCGAGCATGTTTGTCATTTTTAAAGAAAAAAATCCATATTTCGATATATATAGATATATATAAAATTCACATTACCAGGTTATATTGTTCATTGATATTCATCCCTGTGTCAGTTTATCTTTATCCACTTATATATGTATAGATTTTCATAAATAATAAGTAATTTCCTTGTCAATAAAACCATTCTGTCATGTCTTGTAAACAGTATAATAATGTTTTGGGTTCAGGTTTCATGTCTCCAGTACTATTTGTTAAGTGTTCTGTTGCTCCTTTTGTTCTTTTCCTGTCAGAATATTACAAGCTGCCACTACAATCCAGTGTCCCCTGTTTTTATTTAATTAGGTGTTTCAATCTTTGTCAAACTAGATGGTGGTTGTCTGATCTAAAAATTCACAACAATAACAAAATAAATCTTGACAATACAGCTTTTATTAAAATTTACAATCACTTCAGAAGTTTTTCAGTCATGGCCATCAAATCCTTCTGTCTCCTCTCCTCCCTCGCCGCTCTCTCCTGCTCTCTCCTCTTGAACACTCCCTCCACAGGGCCTCCGTGTCCTGCTCAGTCCCTGAAAGAAACGGTACTTCAATGTAAAGATAACCGTGTTGTTCGATGTCTACGACTGATAACCTGCTAACTGTTTTGTTGTTTTTATCTTAGCAGGTATAGGACAGACTTAACACCACCTTCGTGACGCTACGAACCGTAATGAAAACAGCAACAACTGTGACCATTTTACAACTTATTACAAAATAGTTTGTGTAGAAAAGGTAAAGATAACAAGTAATGGCTCTTACGTTTGTATTCCTCTGCTGCTCCGGTTGTTGCTGCTACGCTCTCCGGAGTGACCAGGCGCATTGCATTGTGGGTAACAGTAGGCGAAGCAGACTGGTCCGATGCATACTGTGAAATTTTCCTGAATCAGTACGTCATCCGGGTATTTTCTGCATACTGCAACTTTTGCATTTGTTCGCATACTGTTTACTGCATACTACATTTTGGGCGAATCAGTACACACTGCTAGGATAGTAGGCAAATTCGAAAACAGCCTGTGTCTGAGTTTGGTGTGAACCACCTCCATGTCTAAAAGCTCTTATCATCTCAGACTGGTTTCTTCAACATGACAATGAGTTCACTGTACTCCAGTGACTTCCACAGTCACCAGATCTCAGTCCAATAGAGCACCTTTGGGATGTGTTGGAGCAGGAGAGTCTCACCATGGATGTTCAGCAGCTGTGTGATGCTGTCATGGAGACATGGACCAACATCTCTGAGGGATGTTTCAGATTTATTAAGTATTGATCTGAACAGATGCTTCAGCAGTTGTTGATGTTGCTGGAAACACAAAGCTGGAGGAAAATATGATCAACACCAGACGCTTTGAAAGGACGAGTCACATCCTGATGAACAGACAGTAATCGGTGACGCCGGCGTTCATCATGCTGTCTGCTGCTCGTCACTGTCTGGGGACAGCCGTGGTGACAGCAGGACGGAGCAGTGAGCAGGTCAATCACTCAGACAAACAGCAACACTGCAGGAAAAATGTCAGTCCTAATCACGGCAGAGACGGCAGCAGCAACCGGCGGGGAGGAGAGATGGAGGGGAGCCGAGAAAAGGAGGAGGAGGAAGATAAGGCAAGGACGCAGAGAGGAAAGAGGATGATGGAGGCGGCCCGAGAAGCATCAAAACAGGGGGAAGTGACAGCAAGGGAATGGGAAATGGAAGAAGACTTAAGGGCTCAAAAAAGTGAGATACAGAAGCTTTTCTTAAGCTCACCCTCAGCTGCACGATGCATTTAGTCTTCACAGAAACATGGACACCAGTTTAAGCAACAATCAGGAACATTCACACACTCAAAAAAGAGTAATAACTTTAGTCATGGAGAGTGTCATCATACATCTATCAGTCAATCATTCAGTCAGCCAATCTATAGCTTCACCACCTCCACCAGGGAGATTATGCTTTTTTTATCACAGTTTGTTGGGTTGTTGGTCCGTTCACCTGTGAGCAACGAAGTTCCAACAAGTCTTGACTAAACTCTTCAGTTATGTTGGTCATTGAACCAGGAATTTGGTGGTGATCTGAACACAGATGTGAACCCAGAAGTCTTTTAAAGGATTTACCACGGGGTGATTTTCACAGTTTTCCACATTTTTTAGGAACAACTCGTCTAAAAATGACAGACGTTTGTTATCTCTGAGCAGTTCCTATTTTATCACACCAAATCATCAATGTTTTCTTCAGACACATTCCTGGAGTATTAGGTCAATGCCATATACTTCTTCTTTCGTTAAAATGGCATTTAATTTTTACTATTTTGCTGATTCGAAAATCAACAGATTTCAATACATTTTCAGGACATGTTCACAGCACAAAAAGAGGAGTAATTAGATTTTGCTGGTCACCTGAATCCAAAATGCGGACCGGGAGTTGTTTTAAAGCAAAGATCGTGACCACCAGGCCGCTGACCAGTACTGTCAGAGAAACAAAAATACAAAATACTGAATAACTGAGGCTAAACTCTGTTTCATTTTGATAGTACGGCTGGCTGTGTACCAGGATTTTTCACTCAGGCTCTCTGTCTCTGTAACCACAGTGAATAATGAAAAGTACCTCCTTAGATGAACATCTGAAATTTTACAAAAACAACAAAATTCTCTACTGTTGTATGAGGGTTAGGGGAATAGGGGCGTTTACGTTTCTCTGATTATCTCCTGAAGTTTTAAAGAGAGAAAGTCTTAAATGTTGGTGGTAATGGGTGCTGCCATAACAGATGGAATTTGTCTAATATGGCTAAAAGAACATGCGTTAAAGACTGCTGTGTTTGTTTTGTTTTTTCCTTGTTTTAATTAGTAGTCATCGTACGGGCCATCCCAAAGCAGGGCGGGTAATCTTTTGTGCCAGTTTAAAATGTTCCAGTGAGCCAACTAAAGATCCAGATACATTAAAATGCAGAAACTACAACAGTGTTTAAATCTTTCATAGACCTGTTTGATTTTTCTATCCAAAGAGACCACACAGTCAACTTCATAACCTTCATAATGATAAACTCGAAGGCATTCGGAGAGCGCAAACCTCCTCCAAGGTAGCTCACACATTGCTGTTAGATTTACTATAAGCAGCAGTCCCATGATAAAGTTACCATCATAATATGATTCATGACCCTGAAAACCCACACCTAGCACTCAGAATCATGTTGATATCATTATTAGTTAGACAGTTATTAAGCAAAATTATCATTTGTCAATGGAAGTTATCTGGATCACCACCAAAATCTAATCATTTTTAAGTTGGGTCATTACCAACATCTCCTGAAAAGATTTCAGCAAAATCCGTCCAGTAGTTTTTGCGTAATCTTACTAACAAGCAAACACACAAACATACGTGGCAAAAACATAACCTCCTTGGCTAAGATGAAAACACCAAGGCAGCCATGTCTATGAAACATCTGCAAAGCAGATAAAATTATATATCACACCAAACCTCCACCAACATTTTTGATCAACATATCAAATAATGAGTTTATATCCTAAATTCAAAAAGAGAATTAAGTGCAACAACAAAAATGGAGCTCAGCACAACATTGAGAAACATCTTCGACTGAGTTAAAGTTGAATCTTTTCCATCAGCACTAAATCTGAGTTTTGGTTCAACAAGTCTGTCACAAACAGGAACATCACTTCTTTAGTAAAATCATCCATGTCTGAGTGGAAGTCTGGAAATTTCTTTTCATTTACCATTTCAGAATGCTTCCTACTTTACAAAGAGCTGCAGTTAGGTAAATGTAAAAACAATGATATATATATTAGAGTTTCAGAAATTATTTTTAAAAACAGAAAATAAATTGTTCTAAGCCGAAGAATGAGGCACATAAAAGTGCTCCCATATTTATATATAATTCTCATAATCGGTGAAGATGGTGAACCTCGGCGACTTATGTGTGCTGCACATTCAAACAGGTGCCTGCCTGTCCCTGTGACACCAGATGTCACTTTTCTCTGCAGAGCTTCGTGATCTGGGGGCCTGATCAGTCGCTTTGGGTGCAAACAGGCTTGATCGTGGTGATCAGTCTTTTAACAGAAAGGACCTGCACTCTTCAGATGTGAGGGCCTCGGCTCACAGAGACACACTGATCCACAGACCTTCTGTAAAGACTATGAATACAGCAGACTTAGAGCTCCAAACTTCGACAAAGCCGTCCTGCAGGTAAAGGTGAAGCTCCCATGATGATGTGCTGCGGTTTCAGTAACTGTTGGTGATGCTTCTGTCCACAGCGCCGCTCAGGTCGCTGAGCTGCTGCCTGTGGCTTCACCAAAGAGTCAGTGGCACTATCTGCAGCAATGTTTTCACGCCGGTTCTTTCTGTACAGATGCAGAGCTGACCTCTGACCTTTACTTTAGTTTATGAGAGGACAGCCTCGTGACCTGTCAGAGTGCACAGTCCACCCTGATGAGACGGTGTTACTGGAGTGGTTATAAGGACAATGATTTGATTCACCTCACATTCAAGATACAAGACAGTTTATTTGTCATTGTGCAACAGCTTCCACAACGAAATTAAATTGTGGCTCTAAACACAAAAACAAGCAAAACCATTAGACATGGAGGAGTGCAGATGGTGCATCAGTCTCATAGCCTGAGGGAAGAAGCTGTTCTGCAGTCCGGTGGTACAGCGGTTACTTCTGTTCCTTCTGCCTGATGGCAGCAGGGTGAACAGGCTGTGGTGTGGTGGGTGTTGTCCTCCAGTATCCTTTTGGTTCTTCACATGCACCTCATCACCCCGATATCACTGATGGTTGGTAGATGGGTACCAATGACGTTTTGGACAGTTTTGATGACTCTTTGCAGAGTCCTCCTGTCCTCCTGTCCTCCCGTCCTGGGACAGTTGGTGATGTTTCCAGTCCGGATGCTTTCACTCGCTCCTTTGTAAATGTTGACTAGAACTTGGTGCTGGAATTTTGCTTTCTTAAGCTTCCTTAAGAAATATTTTTGAGCTTGTTTAACCAGGGCAGTTACATGTTAAGTCCATGACATAGTTTTCTGTTTTTGTTGTTGTTGTTACTGATTCTCAGGGACTTATAACTGCTCTCTTGCTCAGCCTCAGCTCCACTGATGGAGACAGGGTTGTGTGTCTTTGCCCCCTTTTTTCTAAAATCAACTATCAACTCTTTGGTTTTACTGATGTTGAACAAAGTTTGTTCTCTGTGCACCATTTTGTAAGATGGTTGATTTCTTCCCGATATGAAGTCTCATCATTGTTGGAAATCTGGCCGTGATGGCGGCGTCATCGGCGAGCTTCATACATGTAAATATATGTCCATTATTTCACAAGAAATAACATTGACACTTATGATGTCCATCCCTGCCTGTGCTTGTGAGTCTGACTTTTTCAAATGAATGTATAGCTTGTCTCAGCGAACCTGATTTTACCAAATATTCTGAGACATCATCATCCACCAGATTTATTTTATTCAGAATGTGCTGCCTCCGTGTTTCAGTCAGACAGGATCAGTGTGTGGAGAAGCAGCTTGGTGTGTGTTTTTATTTCACCGCAGTGACCACGCTGATGAGTCCATGAGGGACAGAGAGCCTCAGGCAGAACAACAACATCCACACATTACCGTACCTGCTGCCTCAGGGTCATCACTAATAAACAGATGGACGACTGTTTACACAGGATGCCGCATATGCCAACACAGTCACACTCCTGCAGTTCTGCAGGGGCATAAACAATGGGTGAGGTATGATTTCATCTCACAAAGCATTACATATGTACCAGGTTTGTTCAGGAGACTTTGCAGGAAAATACAGTCTACATGTTTCAATAAACCAAACAGTTGCTTCTGTATTACTAAGAGGCTGCATACAGAGTTGGGCATGGTCATATTAATCTGTCGATAGATTATTTTGCGCATTAACCTTCCTGTTTATTTGTAACGTTGACTTTATTTTAAAAAGCAATCATCAAACCCAGACACTGAGATAAATCTGTTTTCCCTCACAGAGCCCATACTTTACATTGACTAAAGCTCTTCAGGAGCTCTTCACCATGTGGGCCCAGTCTGCTCTGATTGGTTGGTCCGCCTGCTATATGATGGTTGTCCAATTAAGTACTGCATCCTGCCATGTTTTCAGCAGCTCTGCATTCATTCTATGGTCCATGCTTTGCACTTGGCTCACCCCTCTGAGCCAATGGGCTTAAACTGATGACTAAACATGATGGGCAAGACAATTGTAATATTTAGTGAGCTGAGTTACAAGTGACTGGTGAAATAAATCAGCCTCACTGCAATTGAAGGGTGGTTTGTTTGTTTGTATGAGGGATATGGCACAAGCCTGAATTTAGCCACTGCCCCAAAGCTCAGCTCTCTATCTGTGCAGAAAAAGTCAGCACAGAAGCTAGGACATTGCTGCAAAAGGCCAAATGCCAGCCAATAACCAGCCAATTTCAAGCTACTGAATCCCCCTTATCTCTCAAGAGGCTTAAATTTCACCACAGGCAAGCCAATATTAATATAACATTTTCCTTTTTCCCCTAGTCCATGTCACCTGGGGCAATAGAGATATTTTGCGTCCAACTTTCTGGGCCTGTCATATTTTCAATCACTGGTTTAGACTCTCAGTTCACTTGTCCCCCTGTCTAAAAATAAGCAAACAGTGGCTGTGAAGTGCCAGATGATACACAAAGTAATTCCTCATGGAAGTGTTGGATTCATAGCTAAAGGGACGCTTGCCGATAAGATAACCTCAAAGCCGCAAAATATTTTTTCCTCCCTCATATTGTAGAATCTGACAAGATTCTGGGGTCCAAATGAGAAGCTGTGGGGGTCCTGGTGTGGCCCCTGGGCCGCTAGTTGATGATCCCTGCCATCTGGTGTGGCCTAGCAGCTCTCATGGAGGGTCATGTTGGGTTTGGATGTGTGAGATAGCCACTACAGGATGTATGCACATATATTTTTTTTTATAAATGTATATCTATATCTATCTGTGTGTGTGTGTATACATGTGTATCTATAAAATGAAGAGTATGGCTTCAGCCTGCTCTGAAAGTGTCTTGAGATAACACTTGTTATGAATTGGTGCCATACAAATAAAGATTGATTGATTGATTGATTTGTGTTAAGCTTATTTGTTTTAGTGTATTTACTGTTCTGATTATCTTAGAGCTTAATCTAATTGATATTAATGTAAGACTGTGAAAGAGCCACAATTATCTGTGTGCTTGTCTGATGACTGATATTCTGACAGACGGAGGTCATCACTGCTCTTTGGCAGCATTTTCTCTTCACATTTACATTGTTGGTGTTATTGCTAATTCCATATCTTTTTTCTTTTTTTATAACGATCCTTCCACTCAACCAAAAAGTCATCTCTTATGTCTTGTTAATGGTTTTTAATATATATGTGGAATATATGTGAAGCCAGTGGGTGGTTTATAGAGATTAATTCCCCAGATGTTTTGATGAAATTTAACTGTGTCCATGTTACTCCCAGACAGAGCCAGCTGGCCCAATAGGCAATATTGGCAAATGCTAAGGGTGCTATGGCCTCCAGGGGTGCCAGAAAATCAGAAAAAAAATCACCTTCAATAAAAAACTATTTATTACTATTAACTCTTGAAATTGAAAAGCTCACATTGATTTAAATGTAAAACAATGGCCATTTAATATTTCTGCAACAAAAAATAAGTAAATTGGAAGACATGTTATCTTATAAATTAAAGACAATGGTAAAAACAGTGCTATCTGGTTTCTTTTGTAAGTATATGTTAATCACTGTTGGGGGACGCCATATAAAATCTCACCTAGGGATGGGAAGGGATGGCTCTGTTCCCAGACGGACTGACCTCAGTGTGTGAACAAACTGTGTTTATTCAACATTGAAAGTCCCTGTAAAGCAAATTCAGTCATTTTCTTCTAAACACATTAAATAGGTCATAAATGTACTTCCTTAAAACATGTGAAAGCCATTCAACCATTCAGAATTTAATTATGGAGCTAGGCTTCACAAGCTGTTTTTCAAAATTTCTGTGTTCAGGATTTAATGGGCGGGTCAGAAATCATAGTTACGTAACGGAGCCACTAGTAGTAAAACCCCGCCCCTGCTGCTTCAGCGGTATAAATACATATAGCGCATTAGCTTCGGTGGTTTTCATGCTGCTCTGGAGTCTCGGAAAGCATCTCTTATGATAGTTTGCAGCTAGCAAACCAGTCATGTCTCCTCCACGTCGCTCGTGCATCTTTCCTGGATGCCACAACGTTCAGGGTAAGGGCTCCGTTAGCTTATTTAAGTTTCCTACTGACGACGAAGTAAGGAAACGGTGGATCAATTTTGTCAAGAGGAGCTACTGTGGAGAGTTCAAAATCACCACCAACACCCTCTCTCCAGTGCCCACTTTACCTCCATAGTTACAAAAACTATCACCAGGTAAAGTCTGGATTTCTGAAGAGTCCGTTAATGCTGGTCAGTGGGGCCGAACCAACCCTCTCCGTCCCCGGCTTGCATCCTCCCGCCCAAGGGCGTCAGATTAGCTGGGGACGCTGAGGACATGTCCCCGGCACTATTTATTATGAACAATTTTGTCCCCACCACTTTTAAAATGTTTCTCAATTTATCATTATAGAAGGAAAAAATGTTGATGGCATATAATTTATTGTGACCAAAAAATGCCCACATAATCAACCGAAACATCCGAAACGATCGGATTCTGTGCGATTGTTTTTGTGATAGCAGGGCAGGCTACCAACCACAAATTCTTGCTCCTTTACAAAAGGTAGACTTGTAGTTCTCGAGACCGGCCTCGAGACCACTTTTTTGTGGTCTTGGTCTTGTCACGGCCTCGACAGTCTTTGGTCTCAGTCTCGTCTCGATCTCGGGTCTTCGGGTCTCTTGGTCTCGCAATGTCTTGGACTGGCCGAGCGGTCTCGAAGGGATTTGTAACGTATAATATCCAGGCAGGCACAGTTTTTTTTGTGACTAGTTATGCGTTCTTACATGTGCGGTATGTGCTTTCAATTTAGAAAAAACAAGGTAAACAAAACTGTGTGACCGCCCCCCTCCCGACTGTACACTGTGTTGAGCCCGTAAACGCCAGCCTGCAGCTTCGTTTGAAAAACTGCTCAGTCCGACTGTCACATTCTCCGCTGTCTCGTGCAGCCACGGTCCACTCTGTGGAGTACAGGCCTGATATTTTCCATTTAAAGCGTGGCTGTTACCGTTGTTGTCTGTCAGTTATGTCATTTTGCAGTGCAGCCGATGTTCATGTGAACATTTGATCTAAATGCCTCCCAAACCGCTCAGCGTCTCTGGGGGCGCGCTCTTCCGTGTGCCGGTGAGCGTAAAGACGCAGACAGACGCACATCGCAGGAACAGTGAGGGATCAGTCACTGTGAGTGATTTTATCATTCTAACGGTGTCTTGATAGCTCATGTGCACGGTTCAAGTAAACACAAAGACTTAAAAAATGACGAGTCAGCCTTTTGATGATTTAAAACTCAACATTCTTCATCAGTCCAGCTGAGCCGCTGTTTTCACTCACTCACTGTTTTCTAAATGATAAATTCATCCTGAAGTTTCCTGAATCACGTATTGTCCATGACATCAGAACAATCTTTGAAGGATCAAGCTCCAAATACAATCAACTAGTACAGCGGTTCTCAACCAGTGGGTGGAGGCCCATAAAGGGGGTCTCAGAGCTGATTTCAGTGGACAGTGTTCCCTCATTCATTACCATTCATTAGACTTTTTTTGAGGTGCAGGGTGGTGTTGGAGGCTTGTTATTTTGTTAGATGACTTTGGGACTAGTTAATAGTCATGTCAGTCCTTAACAGCACTCAAGAGTCAATCCTCATAGTGTAGAAATGCAATTGCCACACATATTTGATCTCAGCCAATTGATGAAAACATTGACAATGAGTTCGCACACAAGAAATGCACTGTCTCTATGTTATTGTGCCTGTAGTTGAATACAATCTCATATTTATACTAAGCAGCTGAACCCAGTATGGTGCTTATGTTCAACAACTCATGCAAGATGGCAAAAAAACTAGTTTTTTTATTTGTCTCGGTCTTGGTCTTGAGCTGAACTAATCTTTGACTTGGTCTTGACTTGGTCTGTCTTGGTCTTGGTCTTAGTCTTGTCTTGGTCTTGATACTCTCTGGTCTTGGTAGTGTCTTGGTCTCGATTTAGGCGGTCCTGACTACAAGTCTAACAAAAGGTGATGCTCATGCTCAGGACATTTTTCATTTCATAATTCCTTCTCTATATATAATAGCCTATGGTCAGGCAATGTTTGTCTGGTAAACCTTTGTCAGGAGGGGGACTTGCCAACACTGGGCTTTAACCCTTAGCCAGTAGCCTAATGGTTTCCAACACCGTTTTGATTTTCAACACGTCATCAATCAATACACTGTAATGCAGTGCTTATTGTAATGAAACGTCAAACTGATGAATACATAACTGTCCCCAGCACTTTTCAAACCACACTCAAAATTATGGTTTTTGTCCCCAGCACTTTTAAAAAAAACCAACGCCCTTGCTCCCGCCCCGCCGACAGCAGGTGCCACCATCCCGGCCACTGGCATTACGTGCCCGCCAGAGAGTGTGAGTGTGTGCTTATGTCATAAATACTGTGAATTCTGGCAATTAAATGCTTTTTGCTGTGATTTTACATCGTAATCATGACATGATTTGGCCTCATTCCCTGAGCGGAGTCCATATGAGAGCACAATAATTAACCACAGGTATTTTTTTATGTGCCATCAATACAGCTATGACAAGGAAATACATGTAGACTGGGTTTTTATGTTTGTGTGTATTGTCAAACATGGACCGTTGGACACCTAAAATGAGCGCCATGAGCGTGTTTTTTTTCCCCCATGGACATTAGTTGCTTATATACAGAGAGAGACAGGAGCAGCGAGCACAGACGGAGGAAATATGAGAGTTATCATTTTCTGTGCACATGCAGCATACATGTTTCAGTTATTTCAAAGCTAAAGCTACTCCACAGCTGGTATTATCCCTCACAACTGATAAAAATTGGGCTGACAGAGTAATTGGGGAGCTTGTGGTAATAAAGTAACTATCAGAAAGGTAACTTTATGAAGGAAGTATGATAAGTAAGAGTAATCATTGTTGTAAAATCTGACTCTGATGGCTCAAACAGGTAGGGCTGGGTCCGTCCGATGAAGCTGCTAGTGCTAGCTTCCATTGTTACTGTAGGTTACATCCTTGCACAGTAGACGGAGGCGGCTCCCTCCCGCATGTAGGCGTGGTTCCAGGCGTGGTAACTGACACACCCCCAGCGTTTCACAGCAGAGAGAAGTGCTTGTTTTTTCATTATTTTGAGACCTAATTTTATATACTTAGCAATTTTTTTAATCTTTCAAATTTGGCTCAGTGGTCAATGACACATGTTTCCGTGGTATGACAAACTCACAACACAAATTTATTTTTGCTTTACAGGGACTTTAAAGTCAGTTATCTTCAACATGCTGTGTTTGGGTCTTTGACCACTGAGGCTGATATCAACAGACACTCACTCACTATGAGATTACATTGATGTGGCATGAGGTGCTTTAAAAACATATGATCAACCAGTGTTGTGCACAAATGAAATGGAAAATAATATGATACCTTGTTCAGCTTTGATTTATACAATTAAGCCTTAAGCCTTAATTTATATAATTTATATAATTTAAAGTATATATATATCCGTTCATAAGGACCACTTAAACTTATTTTAATAACTGTTCAGCTAGATGCTGCTATAATAATCACCATCATTCCTCTCCATATTATATTCATTATAGATATTAATGTTAATATTAGATTGATCTTTCTATCCATGGTTGTTATTGATTATACCTCAATAGTAACTATCTTTACTACCATTTTTTTCTCAGAATCCCAGAGCATGGCTGTTGAAAAACCTGATCTATGATCATAACTGTGTCCAATTACCTCCACTAAGGAGGTTATGTTTCCACCAGGCTCCATCTGTTTGTTTGTCTGTTTGTCTGTTAGCAATATTACGCAAAAACTACTGGATGGATTTACATCAAAATTTTAACAGAGGTGTGGTTTGGTCGAAGGAAGAAGCCAATACATTTTGGTGGTGATCCACATATTTTTCTGGATGCAAATAATTCCCAAAAGTTTCTAAAAACACACTGGGCAGTATTTTGTCCAACCCACAGCACCATCTGATTGGTCACACGCTCTGGTTACACACAGAGCCACGGCACGGCGAACAGCCAATCAGCACTGAAAGCTGTGCATACACAGGAAGTTTTGCCAATGGAGAAAGTCCAGCGCTGTTCCTGAAGCCTTGGTCTCTAAGATAAATTAAGGCAGCAGACTCTCCTGAAATTGTAATAAACATCCCAGTTCTCTACAACTCACAACTACTAGTAACATTACTGTGAGCCCATTAACGTTATAGAAACATAGGCTGCAGCTCTGCTCGCTCGCTGTCCCTCCCATGATGGAGTATTTCCGTAGGAAAACCTAACCCTCAATTTCTACATAGAGTGAACATGCAACTCACCGAAGCACCGTGGTTTTGCCCCAACCAACAAGCTGGCGACTTCGCCCACTGGAAGCACCGCGGCACACACAACACCAACATCTGTACAAGCTGCAGCAAATTGGTTCAGTCAACAAGTTACAAGACCCACTACTAACTAGGTAACTCTATTGGATGATATTTATATCAACAATAATCACACTTCTTGCAGACTGATATTTTTCAATCCACAACGTGGGTATAAAATAAAAATAGGACTATAATGTTCGGTGGAAATCACAATTTATGCGTGAACTGAGCTGCTTGGTGGAGGTCTGCGCTCTCTGAGTGCTTTTCTAGTTTTGTTTGTGTGTCTAATGGGCTCAGTTTAGTTTTGGCACCATCCATTGTCCACTGCTGCGTACATAATTACATTTATGTTTGCCATTTTTTTGTGAATTAGTGCTTACATAAGACATCTATGTAAGCTTTTTTATTGCAATATCCACTCACACATCTGCAAGGTGCAACCATGTGCATCTTTATCTGGCACTTTATGTTCTTGGGCAGTAGAAGTAATGTGCAATGCAACATGCACTTTGTATTTCTGTGCAATAATGGGCAATCTGCAATATAATGAGGACCTGAGCTCCCAGGCAGCTAGCACTCTGCACTTTAACATTTCAGCACTTAATTAGCACTCCAAGACTTTAGAATAGAATAGAACAGAATAAACCTTTATTCATCCCACACAGGGAAATTTGCATTGTTACAGCAGCAAAGGGGACAGCGTTGATAAAAAAAATAAGTATAAAAATAGCAGTATGTACATTATTCTACCAATTTAAAAAGAGCTAAAGCAAATCCTATAGGGATTATTTACACATTCACAAAGTAATTGCACATGGATGTAAGTGATTGCACATGGATGTAATTTCACATTGTAATTGCACATTGTCAAGAGAATTTGCACAGTAATTGTACATTGTAATTGCACATTGATAGGCAATTTGCTCAGTTTATGGTGACTGGGAGCAGTGCTGGTTGTAAAGTCTAACAGCAGCAGTCAGGAAGGACCTGCGGTAACGCTTCTTCACGTACTTCGGCTGACGCAGCCTGTCACTGAAGGAGCTGCACAGGGCTGTCAGAGTGTCCTGCAGGGGGTGGGAGTCCCTCTCCAGCATGGATGCTATCTTCACCAGCATCCTCCTTTTTCCCACCACCTGCACTGAGTCCAGGGGGCACCCCAGGACTGAGCTGGCCTTCCTGATCAGTCTGTCCAGTCTGTTCCTGTCTGCAGCCGAGATGCTGCTGCCCCAGTAGACCACGCCGTAAAAGATGGCTGATGCCACCACAGAGTCAAAAAAGGTCCTCAGGAGAGCTCCCTGCACTCCAAAAGACCTCAGTCTCCTCAGCAGGTACAGTCTGCTCTGGCCCTTCCTGTAGAGAGCACTCGTGTGGTCAGACCAGTCCAGTCTATTGTTCAGGTGAACACCCAGGTATTTGTAAGAGTCCACAATCTCAATGTCCAAGCCCTGGATGTTCACCGGTGTTGGGTGGGGGGGTCTATGCCTACGGAAGTCCACCACCAGTTCCTTGGTCTTCCTCGCGTTGATCAGGAGGCGGTACCAGTCCATAAAGTCCTGGGTCAGTCCTCCTACAGTAAGTCCAGTATTTTATTGTCTCTGGTGTGGCAGGTAACATACTGGGTGAATGTGGGCAAAGTGGAGGATGGAGGGGCACGATTAAAGTCACCAGAGATGAGGAGGAGGGCCTGAGGGTGTTTGGTCTGTAGCCGGCTGACTGCAGAGTGCAGGATCTCACACGCTGCTACGGCATTACCAGACGGCGGGACATACACAGCTGTCGCGATAACAAGCGAGAACTCGTGAAGGAGGTAATATAGGCACAGGCTAAAAGCTAACAGTTCAATGTCTCTACAGCAGATCTGCTCTGTGACAGTGATGTGCCTCGAGTTACACCATCTAACATTCACAAATACTGCCAGCCCACCCGCTTTCCTCTTACCGCTCTCCACTGTCCTGTCTGCCCGTGAGAGATGGAAGTTGTCCAGTGTAGCGGCTGTGTCCGGGGTTAGCGTGGTTAGCCATGTCTCTGTAAACACTAGGATGCTACAGTCCCGATACTCCGACTGATGAAATTTTTATTCAACAAAGACAAATAAGGTGCTATACAAATAAAGAATGATTGAATCTATATTCAGCAGAGACAAATGCGATGAGGCCAGATTTATGATCTGGACATCCATGACTTTGTCTCTATCAGGAATTCTTATTTTTAGTCCCTTTGTCTCTGCCTGGATGGACATATCTCTGGATGTATGGATGTGTATATACAAATATAGACACTACTGGTCAAAAGTTTTAAAACACCCCAATTTTTTTAAGTTATTTATTGCAACTCAAGTCATGCAAGTCCAATGAATAGCTTGAAATGTCACAAAGGTAAGTGCTGTACTGCCATAGCTTAAAAGAAAAGGTTATTTTACTCAAAACTGAAAAAATTATGTACAATTCAGAATTATACAAAAAGACCTCTTTCAGGGAACATGAAATGGGTTAACAATTTAAAGCTGTTCTGCAGCAATGAAGGTTGATCAAGCCTTAAAAGCTGGCTCTACTAATTCCTACAGGTGCTCCAACTTTTCTTGATTGCTTACAGCCCCCTCTGTCTGCATAAAAGCATACCCTGTGGTACCATACTCTTGTGAGCATTAGTTGAACAGCATTGTACTGCAGAAAGTAGAATGTTGCTACAAAAATGGCAAGAAAAAGGCAATTAACAATGGAAGAGAGACAGACCATCATAACACTTAAACATGTAGGTTTTTCTTACAGACAAATTGTAAAGAGAGTCAAGGTGTCAGTGAGTACAGTTTTCTTCACCATCAAAAGGCGCTCAGAAACTGGGGGAACTCTGACAGGAAGAGGTCTGGCAGACCCAAAGTCACAACTAAATCAGAGGACAAGTTTCTGAGAGTTAACAGTTTGTGTGACAGGCGGCTCACAGGACAACAGCTTCAAGCACTGCTTAATAGTGGTCGTAGTAAGCAAGTCTCAGTTTCAACTGTGAAGAGAAGACTTTAAGCTGCAGGTTTGACAAGTTGCAGCAAGAAAGCCATTGCTAAGATGTCAGAATGAGACAAAGAGGCTTGCCTGGGCCATGAAACACCGCCATTGGACTACTGAAGACTGGACGAAGGTATTATGGACTGATGAATCAAAAACTGAAATCTTTTGTTCATCATGCAGGATCTTTGTACACCGTCGAGTAGGTGAAAGGATGGTCCCACAGTGTGTGACATCAACTGTCAAACATGGAGGAGGAAATGTGATGGTCTGGGGCTGTTTGCTGGATCCAGGGTTGGTGACTTGTACAGAGTGAGAGGCACCCTGAACCAAAACGGCTACCACAGCATTCTGCAGCACCATGCAGTACCCTCTGGTATGAGCCTAATTGGTCAGGGGTTCATCCTACAGCAAGATAATGACCCAAAACATAAGTCCAAGCTATGCCAGAACTACCTCAGGAAAAAAGAACAAGATGGTCAGCTTGAAAACATGGAGTGGCTGCACAGTCTCCAGACTTGAACCCCATCGAGCTCGTTTGGGATGAACTGGACAGAAGAGTAAAAGCAAAGCAGCCTACACGTGCCACACATTTATGGAAACTTCTGCAACAGGCGTGGGAAGAACTTTCTGAAGAATATTTGATTTCTTCTGTAGAAAGAACGCCTCGAGTGTTTTCAGCTGTTATATCTGCCAAAGGTGGCTACTTTGATGACTCAAGAGTTTAGAGTACAGTTTGGCCTTTAAATTGATTTCATGCTTTCTTTTTTTTACTCCAATTGCTTATTTGTAACAATGCTTTCATTTCAGAGTGCAATGAGACATTAGACTGAATAATTTTCAGTAAAAAATGGTAAAAATTGGGGTGTTCTAAAACTTTTGACCTGTAGTGTATATATTTGTATACATGCATATATGTGTATATAAATGAAGAGTTTGTCTTCAGCCTGCCCTCCTTGTAAAGTGTCTTGTGATAACACTTGTTATGAACTGGTGGTATACAACTGAAGATTGATTGATTGATTGACTGATTGATTGATAAGCATTCTCATGATGAGCAAAGGGTGTAAGTATTAATGACTTTTTATTTTCACAGTTTATTATCAGCTATTATTCAAAACCACGGTGAAAAAATCCAACACCCATTTAGTCGAGGGAACCAGTGCAGTGCTGTCTTCTGGGTAAAGGTCATGGCTGCAGCACTAGTTGGTAACTTTAGGTGTGAGTATGTGAGTCCATCAGTCATGCAGAGAGCAGGGGGGCTGGTCCAGGGTAGACCTCCTGGCCTAAAATCAGCTGGGACAAGCTCTGGCCTCACCTTGAAGGGACAAATGGGAGCAGCACACTGATAATTGAATGTACCAGGGTGGCGATTCATTGCCATCTTCATATTTTGTCCCGATCCTACTTATAAACATTTTCTTGTGCTGCATATCACTTTCTCAGCAGGTCTAAACACCCCAGGTTTTATCACCTTATGAGAAAGCTGGTCTGTATTTCTTATTGTCCTCCTGCTCTGAGTTTTCTCTTCCCATGAGGAGATGTTTCCCACAGCGACTTAACAAACATCCAAATTTAATTTGCACCATTAGGGCGGATCAAAAAGAGGCTCAGCCAGAGGAGACGGGAGGTGTTTCTGCTGCAGCTCCACTTTGAACTTCAGGCTAATGAGCGCTCTCTTTTTTTATCAGTAAAATGTGCTTTGAGTTCATCTAAAAACAATCAGCAGTGGAAAAAAGAGCAGGGGTGAAGGAGTGCTGGGGGTGCAAACATGATTTGACTCCTACAATGATCCCAAATGAGGAAATGAAACACAGCTTTAACAAGAAGGAGCTGCAGGGCAAAGCAGTCCTAACATATCAATATTTCATCAGCAGCTTCATGTGTCTCCTTTTAGAGGCTGAAGTAAAACGTAAAATACCAACATGTTTTACAGTGAGCTCTATATGGGCTTTTTATGCATACGGGACGTCTCCCAGGGGACGCTGCTCCTCCTTCACAGAGGCTTTCAAGACGACCAAGAGGAAATTCACATAAGCCACAGCTGTTTCTCTCTGGAGCTCTTAAAGTGAGAACTCTGTATGAGCACGCTACACGTTCTGTGGTTATGGGACGGGAACAAATACTGTATGTTCATGATTTCCTGATGAAGACCATCAACCAGTTTGGGTGGAGGGACAATGATACCTTCAGATTCATCTGAAACGGAGAGCCCCACAGGAGACCACAGGAAAGATCAAGTCTCAAAGCTGTGAGAGCTCACAGTAAAACTCATACGACCATTTTTGGTTCACTGTTCAGAGCAGGAGATGCACACATTTACCTAATTTACATTCACTGGCCACTTTATTTGAAAAGTTTAGCTGCTCTTCATGCAATCAGCAAATCACATGGCAGCAACTTAATGTATTTAGGCATGTAGACATGGCCAAGACAACATGCAGAAGAAAGAGGAAAGAAGAAAGGAGATTTAACGGACTTTGACTGTGGCATGGTTGTTGGTGCCACATGGGTTGGTCTGTCAGAAACTGATAATCTACTGAGATTTTCAAATGCACCATTTTCTACAGTTAACAGATAATCATCTGAAAAAGAGAGAAAATATCCAGTGGGCAACAATCCCCTGGGCCAAAATGCCTTGTTGATGCTTGTCGTTTCCCCCAAACATCACAGGCTAACACACAACATGCTAACCTCAGCCTAGTCACCGCAGTGGGATGATTATATTCAGCCAACTATTAAACTTCTCTTGACTAATGTAAGAATGCTCATAGATTGAAGTTTATCCTTCAGACTTTCAACAAGTAACGTGAACATTGAGGAACATGTATTGCAGTTACCTCTAGTTCACTTCACCCTAGTTAGTTCTGTCTTATTTAACAGAAGTGGCGGTTCTCTGCGGTCCTGTCCTTCCTTATCTGCATCAGCTACAGTGTTTTGGAATAATGTGATCCAGAGTAAAAACAGTTGATGTGGGTGCCCTCACACACCCACTCAATGCTGATTGGCTGTTGCGGCACAGCCCATGCGATGTCGCCTGAAAAGTTCAAATTTTTCAACTTCAGTGGCCAAGCGACCCGGTAACTGACCAAGTCGACCAGGTCGCATCAGCCGTAACACTTGAGAGCTGGACCTGCCCCATTGTGGCTGTACATTGACTTTGCATGGAGAGTGGTCTCCCAGGTCGCGTTCGGTGTGAGCACACCTTAACTCAGCATGCTGACATATGGTCCTGTTATTAGATTTATAGAGGAGAGTATCCGAGATCGGTTCTTTGATCCACACCAGAGTTTGTGTGAGCTTTCACGCTCGCCCAAATCAATTGAACTTTCCACAAAAGCGAGCCAGACTTTGTTTGGTCCGGACCACATGTAGTAGGTGTGAAAGCCTCCTTAGAGCACTTTTACCCACAGCAGCAAAACTCAACATCAGTCATCCATCTGAGCCAATGGGACAGTTATAATGTCGAGCTCAGCATAGACTTTGAGATGAGGGAACCAGAAGTGTTAAATTCAAACCAGTTTTTGGACTAAGTACTGCACCACCCTATCTGTCATTTTTCTTTCCTCTTGTTCCTGTCTGCAGGAGCACACCAGAATCCTGACTGTTCTTGTTACAGAAAAGACGACCTGGTCCTAGCCTCAGAGTCACTGTAGATCTACATTGACCAGCCCAGACTCAGGAAGCTGATGACAGGAGCATCTCCTCCACCTTTAATACAACATAAGAGCACATGTTTCATATTATTACTGTACAAAGAAACTTAACATCATCCACCCTGCTCTCTTTGAATGTTGGACATCTCTCACACATCAGAGTACAGCAGTAATTCTAAAGCTTCTTTGGTTTTAAAGACCTTTTATTTGGTGATTTTACGTCTTTTGGATTTCACTCGCCACACGTCAGATGGGCTGTTCAAAACATTTCACCAGTCCATCTGGCAGACAGCCCATAGACAATGGGCAGGAGAGTGGTTGGACATTGGCAGGCACTCAGCAGGCGTCTGGTTAGAGGACTGTTTGATTGCTAAAGAGCTTCTACATATATAAGACAACTGGTTACTCCTCTTTTAAACATAATGACAAAAAAACAGAATTTTACTGTTTAACAGTTGTTGTTTGAATGATATAAATGTTTTTTAAATATAGTGTAGAATATACAACAGAAACAAATTTACTTGTGATTGAATGAGTTCTAAACACTAAATATTTCAGGTACCACACTTTTATTGAATCTTACCTTTGTCTCTGCTCTGGTAAATTTTTTGTGGTAATTCTATTGATACCAATGCCATTGTTGACTCTGCTCATGGATCAGATTCCCAGAATATTGCCTTATTGATTCCAGTGGTTTTGGGTTTTGGGAAAAGTCAGCCTACAGAGGTTTTCTGAGGAAACGGTGTCAATCTCATGTCATTCCTGATATTCAGAGCTGTGCTGAACGGATAAACGCTTCTGTAAGGTGCTGATGTTTCCACCCTCTAAACACTGAGCAGAAGGTGTTGTTGTTGGAAATGAAATTGCAATTTTGACCATTTCTGGGATTATGATCACATTTTGACAAAGTGGGATTGATGAGGAAACCAAAAGACAAATGACATGGATTCCTTGAGGAGATTGGTGTCGATTCTCAACTGGAATTGTTTTTTTATTTCCATTGCTATGCGTAAGGGTGTATATGTTTGCTGACTTTTCATCGACTCTTAATATGCTGCAGCTGAATCCATTAATAGGATAACTCATGACCCTAATTATACCATCATGATGTACTATAGTTTAGGGGCGTATTGACTAACAGAGTTCACAAAGGTCAAGTGGATCAGCTGTTTGCATGTCTTTAATCTGTCAGTCTCCTCTCTATGATGCCCACGTGGATGACGAAGCACAAAGAAATTGAATGTTTGATGATTTTTATTGATATTCAACCAATGGAAATGATAAAAATTACTCAAAGGGGAGTGTTTTTGGGTTAAAACAGTTGACAGCTTTACACTTAAAAACATAAGCTATGCTTTACTGCATATGTGCTTAAAAAAGTGTAAGCAACAGCATTGGTAATTACAAAAATTATTCTTCATTTGTAAAGGATAACACACCAATATGTAGAAGCTCTTCAACCAACATGATTTCATTTTACTCTTTTAGTTGCTTTGTTTTAAAAAATTTTTAAGGTGACCAACAAGGGCAAATGGTCTACAACAGCTGGATGCAGGTCAATAAGAGAAAAAGACCTGCAGGAGCTGAAATGCAGCAAAACCAACAACAACAGAAGTGCTCCAGGACTGCAGGGGGTGCTGTGACAGGGAGAGCATATAGGAGAGACAGAAGAAGAGAAACTGAGGTCAAGCCTACCGCTCCTCCGTTTTCTGTTTTAAGAAATCTACTTTCAAAGTACACAAAAATATTATTTTATTATTATTTATTTATTGACCTGTATTTAACCAGGGAAAAACCTCATTGAGATTAAAAATCTCTTTTTCATGAGTGTCCTGGCCAAGACAGCAGCACATTCAACAGTTTTGGACAAACACACACAGTCATCAAACACATAAAACAAGACTTCAGGTGCCTTTTTACGTACTGACAGCGTCACACTCTCCACACACTGACAGCTCCTAAACTCGCTGTCAGTGCGTGGTGAGTGTGATGCAGTCAGCTCTGAGTGACAAACAGAGTGATTATGGCTATGAAGGGGATCTTTTTTACGAAGGTTAAATGACCTTCTCTAGAGAGCGCAAAACAGAGAGGGTTTACTTTACGCGTGTGTCTACATGAGTATGATGGCACCCTGGATTGTCCCTCTTTTTCCAGTCCTTCATAATGACAGACAGCCTCCAAATCTCTCTGTCATTCATCAAAAACTTCAGACAGTGATGGAAAATATTCGGTTAATGTGACCCCTGTTTCTCGCCACAATGAGCGCAGCCCTCCATACGTAATGCTGTGCCTGTTTGCTCCTGCCTTTCAAACATGCTACATTTAGATGCAACAACACCGCGCACAATCAGTTGCGGGTTTGATAAATCACATTGCGGGTGCTAAATGATTACATTTGCTTCTCCTCCTCCCAGTGTTTTGTGCGTTCTGATAATCTGCATGTATTCTGCATTTTCATGAGGACAAACATGCTAAATGGATTGTGCATGCTATTTTGCTGATTTGACAGACGCAATCCTCGATCCATCCTGTTAGCAGATCAGTTTTGCGCTGGCTATCAACTTTGCATGTGTTTTTACACGCAAACTTTTAGTAGATCAGGCCCAATGTGCATCAATCAAAACATCTGCAACCAGATGTGTCCGCCTCCGAGTCGCTCAACATCTTAAAAGTGTCCAGTGAAACCAGATCTTTAAGTTTCAGGTCTTTTTGTAGTTCATTCCAAGTATGTTGAGATGCAAACCTGCCTGTTTTTCCAGTTCAGTTCTTACTTTTGGAAAAGACAATAAGAAAAGATCCTTGGACCGAAGATTATAAGATCCTGTGCTCTTCTGACTGATGAAGGTCAGAAGGTAGGATGGGAGCAGACCTAGAATACATTTATATATAAGAAAACGCCAGTGATTGAGTCTGCATGCACACAAAGAAGAGCATCCAACACAAGCATACAGCAAACAATGATGAGTAAGAGATTTAAGATTTGTGACGAACTTCAGAGCTCCATTATACACAGTATCCAGAGACTGTAAGCTTGAGAGGAAGCGCACATATACAAGACATCAAGACTGTAGTCCAGCACAGACATAAATGTAGCAGAAACCTCTTCTCGATAAAAAAAGACATGATTTTATTCTAAAGAAAAAACCTAACTTCAGCTTTAATTTTTAACAAGCTGCTGAATATGAGCAGAAAAAGAAAGGGAATCATCAATTAAAACACCAAGATACGTGTAAGTAGAAACAAATTCTATCTGAGAACCCTGAGCAGTGATCACTGAAGGCAGGTTGGAGAGTTTGAGAATAACATAACTTTAGTTTTGGTCTGCATTTAAAACCACTTTTAAATCGTTCAATCATCAATATTACTTATTAAAAATACTAATATTACTCAAAAAAAATAAAAACAACAGTAAGACTGCCTCATGCTGCTTGCGCATATTGTCCAGGGGGTCCTCTTTAAAATGCTTCAGTTTCATCAGGCACCAATGAAGAAAATGATCCCATTTCTTTTAATATCTTGCTAAATATCTAATAAATCAAAATAAACCATGCGATGTATTTATGGACCTTTATTTGATGCAATATTATGACACATTCTGTTCGTTAATATTGGAAAAAGAGGCGTCTCAGAGCCAACACTGAGGTAAGACTCCTACATTTCACACTTTTAATGGTAAAAGGATAAAGGACCATGACTAGAAAGCACTTGGAGAGCACAAACCTCCACCAAGGTAGCTCACATATTGCTCTTACATCTGCAAGCAATAGTTCATGATAAAGTTACCATCATAATATGATTCATGACCCTGAAAACCCACACCTAGCACTCAGAATCATGTTGACATCATTATTAGTTAGACTGTTATTGAGCAAAAACAATCATTTGTAATAATGTTTATCTGGATCACCACCAATATCTAACAATGTCTAAATTGGGCCATTCCCAACATCTCCTGGAAATTTCTCCATAATCCATCCAATAGTTTTTGTGTAATCTCGCTAACAGACAGACAAACATACGCCGGCAACAACACAACCTCCTTGGCGGAAATAATAAAGTCACTCAGCCGGTCTGTCATCCCCCTTTTGCCAAAGGGTCTGAATAAAAACATTGAAATCACTTGGGAGCTAATGGTGATATGATGTCGAGCTTTGTGTAACAAAATGGCAACTGGAATTACTTTTTGACCTTAAAATGCAATTATGCCCCTTTTCTTCTTGTAAAGAGAACCTATTTTGGGGATTTTTGAGGCCCTGGATATGCATGAAAACGTAATATGTTGTTGCAAATAGATCAGACCCAGTGAAAGATATAATATTTCAATACTTTCCAGTAAATCAGAAAGAAATCGGCTCAATGACACCCTATTGAAAATTTTAAACAAACAGCCCCTCCAGTAATGTTGCACAAAAAAGTTCGTACACACGTCCGGCACCCTGACACTTAAAAAAAAAAAGCCTTCTGAAGTTGTGGTGAAGGGACAGGGAAAATGCCATTTTGGGTTAAAGGTTATGTTTGGGCCTGTATTTGCTATTTCCAGGGGTTGTTCTAGGACTCACTGATACAATGGCTTTTGATAGAGATAGAGGAGACCTTGATGATCATTAGATGCATGAATGTATGTGTCCCAAACTTTTTGTGAATGGCAATTGTCCCAGTCTGGAATTACTGTGAGGAAAAATTTAGATAAATTCAAATTTATGAATAAATTAGAATAAAAAGAATAAATAAATAGATAAATAATAAAATACATCTTAATTGTGGAGACACCGTGGCGGGGGGAGCAGCAGCGTAGGTCAGCAATGCTGTTTGCTGGTGCAGGGCTGAAGATGACAATGTTTTTGGAGAGTGTGGAGCTTCTTTGCTCAACTTATTTTCTTTCAGGGACTGACACAGCTCTGACAGCCTGATGGTGAAGTAAGTGGAGCTGTTAACCTGTTTTTTTCCCTTAATAGCTAAAAATCGAGGCTGCTGATTGTTAAAAACAAAATCATATTAAAAGTTAATGGTTTAAACAACTAGGGTCTGTAAAGTGTACCATAAAAAAGCAATCAGAAGCTAGTTAAATTCCAGCTTATGTGAGAGAGATCTGGCCAGTTGCTCAAACACTGAGGCCTATTGTGTTTGGTGACACTCAGCGGGTCCTTCTCCCTCCATATGACTGAGGTCACTGACCCCACTTTGATTCTAAAATGTCACCGTAGTGTCGTAGTCGTGTCCTGACCTTAGTGCACCTTTTCCTCATTCACTTGGCTGAGACACGTGATCATGTAATCATCATACATGTCATTTAGACATTTAGTGTCATAACTTTATCTTGACAAGACCTCATTAGTGATGTTTGTCGAGTTCACTTAACTCAAAGACAAGCATGAGCATGCTGCCGGCATGATCAGGTGGAGGCTGTTGACACGAGAGCTCAATATGCAAATAATAATGATTTAGAAAAAGACAGCACACGAACACGGAGAAGACAAAAACATGAAGTCTTGTAAATGTGTCATAAATCATCTTTAATATCACATGGATGTGGGAGTTTGGTTCTCTGTGTGTTTATGTGTTATTTGACTTTATTTCCCCAGGAAAGCCTCAGAGAGATTAAAAATCTGACTAACAAGAACATTCAACAAGATCCAGAAATAAGAGAGATGGACATCAGCATCAGCATCAGATCTATCTCCACCGTCCTTTTAACTGTTTTCAGATGTTGTGCTGCTGTAACTTTGGAGAAAACACAGGCTGCTGTAGGACACTGAAGTTTCTGTATGATTTCCTCTTATACTGGGATCTGCTTCTTCTTATTGAACCTTAAGAAACACGTCACTGCTGAACAATCATCAAAAGTGACCTGGCTGAGTTTTTATTATCTATATCTTATAGATCTCTATAACTGGACTGGACTCATAACACCACCGCACTTTATAAAAGAGGACAGAGCAGACTCTATCTGCTGAGGAGGCTGAGGTCTTTTGGGGTGCAGGGGGCTCCTGAAGACCTTCTATGACTCTGTTGTGGCCTCGGCAGTCTTCTATGGAGTGGTCTGCTGGGGGAGCAGCATCACAGCAGCTGACAGGAAGAGACTGGATAAACTGATAAAGAAGGCCAGCTCAGTCCTGGGATGCCCTCTGGAACCGGTGGAGGAGGTGGTGGAGAGGAGGACTACAACCAAGCTGTCCTCTATGATGGACAAAGACTCCCACCCCCTCCAACACACACTCACTGCACTGAGGAGCTCCGTGAGTGACAGGATGCTCCACCCGAAGTGTGTGACGGAGAGGTATCGCAGGTCCTTCCTTCCTGCAGCTGTCAGACTTTATAACAAAAACCTCTCCAGTGTGCAATAAACCATATTTATATGTGATACCTAAAATGTTTCACTGCAAAAATACCAAACATGTACATAGCCACCATATTTATATTATAGTATCTCAATTTTCATCCTGTAAAATATCAACATGTACATAACCATCTGTCAAACAACAAACATGTACATCAGGACTGTAAATATGCCACTGACTGTATAGTATATACTTTTTTATACTTCTTTTTATTTTTATGTCTTTTTTTATATTACTGTATTTGATTTGTAATTACCTTATTTTTCAGTATAATGCTTCTTTCTTATACTTCTCTTGTATCCTGCAGCTGCTGTATATCTTGGAATTTCCCCCTGTGGGACTAATAAAGGAATATCTTATCTTCTCTTATCTCTTTTGCAATAAATTAATTTAATCATTCAGTCTTCTAAGTATTCCTCAATTCACTTTTTTTTTTTATCATCTTATATCCTTATTTTTTCCCCCTCCTTACTTTTTGAATAAAACACTTTTTTTTTTATCACTACCCCTGTAATGGGCAACATGGTTCAGAAATGACCCATATCCATTTTCTGTGTTATTTCATGTATATGACTGGATGTTTCTGTGATATATCTTAAAAATAAATTAATTTTATCAGTAACTACTACAAGTCTGCACTAAATTACTTGTAATTGTTATGTGCAAATCATCATTTTTATTTCCCCTTCCTTACTTTATGAACAATCACACCTTTTGTATTTCTACATCAAGTTTACATACATGGGTCAGAAATGACCAACAGGCATAAAAGTACTTTGTGAGGAACTAGTAAATGTAAGCATTTTATTTTATTCATTTTATTTTTTTATAATTGTTCCAACCTTGCCTTAGAAAAATAAGATGACAATTCCGTAAGACAACTGTAATAAGGTTTAGGATAACTTCAGGGAGAGAATATATTTATTAGAGAGTTAAAAGTAGTGACTGTAAGCAAGCTAGCAAGCTGTTGACATAATCCATTATAGTTCTAGTTTAGTTGGTAACCTTTATAGTAAGCTATATACTTAGCTAAGTTGATTGCTAGGCTGCTTGCATAAAATTGATATCTGTTATATATCAACTGTAATTAAGCTCTACTATTACTCAAATTTGGAGTACATGTACTTAATTTTGGTCAACTAGTGGGTGAGCAGACTCTACTAGTGGAGCAAAAAGTGTCACAAGTACTACTAGTAGATCAAAAAATGTTTACTAGTACTACATGTAGCCAATAAGGGGGCGGGAAAAAGCAAATTCAGGCTTCCCATTGGCTTTTGAAAATATTGCAACCACTAGTAGTACTACTTAAAAATTGTTACTAGTATAAACTCAAAGCTTTACTAGTAGTACTAGTAAAACAAAATTGTTTACTAATAAGCAATTTTGCTTTACTTGTAAGGTCTAGTGGGCGGTCTACCCCAAGGATCACAGGTGCTGTATAGGACAAGAACCACAGACGAGTACAGGAGCAAACAAAAAGGGGCAAAGGTGTATATAAAGAGAGAGAAGGTAACTCACACATGGTTCAATAAGCCTGATTCTAACGCTTGTTAGCATCGACATGGTGAACCACTGACTGTTCTATGTGAGGATTAGAAACATTATAATCATAATTTGAATTTTACATTGATCTTTAATGTCCTCATGTATTTCAACTGTATTTATTGTAACAGTTGAGCTAGTGCAAACCTTTTCCCCTTTCACCTTTTCTTAGCTGACAGGAGTGGTACCTGGTGTTGTCTTCTGCCGCTGCATGAGTCAACGTGTTGTCACTTCAGACAAATGGTTTTCTGCCTGTCTTGGTCTTTGCCAGAGAACTGCTGCTCACTGGATATTTTCTCTTTTTTCAGACCTTTCTCTGTGAACACTTGATATGGTTTTGTGTAAAACACCCGATGAACAGACGTCTGTTAAATCGCCTTTCTTCTTCATTCTGATGCTCACTTTGAACTTCGGCAGGTTGTCTCGATCATGTCTAAATGCCTGAATGCACTGAGTTTCTGACCTGTAATTGCCAATTATTCTCTTTGTCAGTGTAAATTTTGACAGTACTTCTTAGTTTTAGTTATAGTCTTTTGCCTAAAATATCTTTTAGTTTTAGTCATAATTTATTCATCTAAATTGCTTTAATTTTAGTCTAGTTTTAGATGATAAAATCTACTGTAAATTTAGTCGACTATAATATGAAGTGTAAAGGGTAAGACATTTTTTTATGTTTCCTTGAATTTCTGAAGTCATGTTTTACACTTGGATAAAATGAAACATCTAATAACCCTTTACTGAATGCTAGTAAAGTCTGAATGTATAAATGAACAGAAACAAATTGAACTTTTGTGTGAAATGCAGTCACCTTTATTTAGGCTACCTGGCAGAGCATCTCAGTTACAATACCAGAACTGACAACAAACAGTGAACCTGCTCTACATGAATATATCAATTCATAAAGAGAGGAGCTCTGATTGGATCGCTCCACAACTTATCCCACCACCACCAAGCTAAGGCAGCTGTGATTGGATGTCCCTCTTAACTCATCCAACCTTTCCACACAAACAAAGTAGCTGTGATTGGATATATTCCTAACTTGTCTCTACTTTCTACATGACCAAATTAGGTCTGATTGGATTAAGTCTCTGTCAGACATTTTAGTCTAGTTTTTATTTGTTGATGAAAATGTCAGTTAGTTTAGTTTTTGTCCATGTGCACTTGTTTTTATTAGTTACTGTCTAGTTTTCATCAGGGGAAAAAAGGTTGTTGACAAAACTATGATGAAAATATTTAGTCAACAAAATGAACACTGTATTAACATTGGTTGAATGGATGTATTTATTAGAGTGGTTGGTAAATGATTTACAGTGTTTGTTGATGCTCCTGTTATTGAGCACGTCATGTTGCAAAATCTCCCTCAAAATTCCCTCCTGAACACGAGGCGCTTAATCAAAGCTAATTACTCTATCAATATTGTCCTACGTTCACCTTATATGCAAATGAGTGAACCAAGCCCAGTCTGCAGGGTGAATAAAAAGAGGAGCTGCCCTCCGAGACAGTGGAAATCTGCCTTCTCCAAGACCAACGTCCTCAGATCATCACAACAAGGTAACGTTGGATTCTTCTTCTTGCTGACTACTTCCTGTTTTTGTGAACTGTCCTTCACCTGCTCTTCATTTAGTTTGGCATATCTGGTGAATCAACCACTGCTGAAAATCAGATATTAAACTGTAAACCATGTTAAGCTCTGAAAACTTACTGACCTGATGAAGCTCTCTGCACTGCAGTATTTCTCTGAAGCTGTGGACCATGGGCTTCTCTCAGACGGGTCCCTCCTTGCTCACGCTCCCCCGCCCTCAGCTCTCTGAGTGTTCAGGTTTAGCACTGAGTAAAAAATCTGCTCTAAATGAACAAATACTTCGGTTCATGTTAAAGGAGCTGATAGCAGCCATTTGTTTTCAATGAACTTTGACCCTAAAAATCAAAACCACAGGATGAGTGGATCTGACCTCAACTGTTCATGCTGAGGTAAAAATATACAGCTGCTTTTGCATTATTCCAATTTTTTTCTGACAAACAATTTGGCATTGTTGTGGCGCTGCCTTTGCTTATATATGCTATATGTTGCTCCTAAACCTGTCTGTACCTTTCAGCATTAACCTCTTCAGCCCCATAGGACCCGATTTTGGGTCTGCTGGGGCTCAGGAGGAAAGCTTCTCCACATGACAGCACAAGCAGTGAACTGTGCCTTTAAGACTATTGTCATGTCTGCTTTTTTTGACAAATACATTTATTTTTGACTTTTGGCTAAATATGCACTGTTTTTCAAAATCCTTGCCTGACCATATTGTTATCAAACCTCTTTAATTTTTCTCTGCATGACTTTATAACAATAATCCTTCGCAGAGATGATGTAAACATATTTTATTATTCATTTCACTCATCTGTTTCCAGTTAGTTCCAGTGGAGTTTCATGAGCATTCTTCAACCTGTTTGTGTAATGTGTTGCCCCTGTCCCAGCTTTTTTGGAATATTCAAAATGAGAAAAGTTTATCAGTCTAAACATTAAATGTTTTACTTTTGAAGTGCATTTAATTAAATATAGGTCGAAAAGTATTTTAACACAATGTCTTTCTTTTTTTCTTTTTTTTACATTTTATACAGTGCTCCAACTTCATTGGAATTGGGGTTTTTACATATCTATGTGTGGTGTTAGTCAAAATACAATGAATAACTCCAGCCTCTGAAATTCAATATTGAACCATTATTTAGCCAGGTTTCTCTTACTGAGATCAGAGAGCTGAGAGCTCACAGAGAACAGCAGCGAAACGCAGTCACAACAACCAACCTACACATTTACACAGAGCATATCACCCACTGGACCTATCAGAGAGAGTCATCAGTCAGAGCAGCTGCACACTGATCAAGATTCCTCTCCAAAGATGGAAAAGGTTCAGGATAACTGACCTTTGCATTTTAAATCAGTCTGAAGGTTCATCCATGCAGGGGGGCAGAAAACTGAAAAGCTTTCTACCTAACTCAGTTCAGACTTCAGGGGAACAAGGATGAGGATAATGTCTGAAGTCCGAAGGTTGTGCTCTCCATCCTTCAAGATTAAGAGAGGAGAGACGGTTCAATGAATACTGTGAGCCTGGATCTTTGGTGAGCTCATGTGCAAAGTAAATCCATGTCATGAACATTTTGTTGATCTTCACACAGATGAGATTCACTCTTCAACTCGTTGTGCTCCTTGGCCTGAGCTTTGGACTCTTCATGGAAGCAAATGTAAGTATGAAATGTTGTTTTTCTGTGGTAAATTCTGTAGGATGAAGCTGTCTGGAAATGTAAATGGGTGGGTGACGTGACATGGCCACTGCAAACCAGAACAAATCAACATTTTAATGATAAAATGAGTTTTAACTGTACAGAAGATGCAGAATCACTTCAGTGAAACAGCTCCTGTGGTGTGTTTTACCCAAGCAGGTTCAAAAAGGTCAAAATGATTTCAACAAGAACACAAAAATGATTCAGAACCTCCCATTTAAGGATGATTAACACATCCATTTAATAATGATGATCACAGTCTGTAGTCACACTGCACATTTTACCAAATGCTTTGATGAATGAAACGAAGTCAGAAACTCAGAACATCAAAAACAAAGATCAGCAATCAGGTCAAACACGAGAGCAACCAGAAAATTCAAGAAAGCAAAAACAAAACATAAAGAGTAAACCAACAGGTACACAGCAGTTAAAAAAAACGGGAGTGAATCTTTACAATCATATAATCACATTTAAAAATCAATTTGCAGGTTGGAGAGCCCATTGAATCAGTTTGTAGTAAAATAATTAAGGAAGTATTTTTACCGAAATGTATAAATTTAAACTTCACCGAGCTCTAGAGACATTTTTAATGTTTGATTTTACTTCTGCACTAAAAACTGAAAACTAGCTTTGACGTGACTTCAAGGAAGTAAACATCACTCCAACACGTCTCTCACCCAAATACACAAATCTGAGAGGTTAAAAAATGGATCTGAGCTCAAAAGCATCCATGCTGTAGATTTACTTTCATTGTTTGAGCCTCATTTTTATAACTGGAATAAACGGTGATAACTGACTTATGTACAGCTGATTCATGTTTGTGTAAATGTCTCATTTTGCTCTCTTTTCATTCACAGGCCAGATGCAGGAGGAAGGGTTGGTACCTCACTTTTCCTTCAATTACTCACTAAATACTAGTGGGTTAAAAATAACCCAGTTTGTGTTGTTTTATGACCCACCTGCTGGTTCATTATACCGACAACCCAGCAGGAGTTAATTTGACCCAGCAGATGGGTTGGTCTATTTTAACCCAACAGATGAGTTAAATATTTTACCCAAAATCTGGGTCAAATTAACTGCAAATCTGTGTAAATTCAACCATCCATCCATCAGTATCAACTCACACAATCACGCCCTTTTAAACCTATTTACACGCCACTGACACAACAACTTGAGGTTAAGCGCCTTGCCCACTTCAACATGTGTTGCCTGAGCTGGGCTCGAACCTGCAACCTCCCGATTTCTGATCAAACACACTATCCGGCTGCACCTACGCTGGCATATGTAGTTGTTCAAACCACACTTATTTGTTATATACTCTACCAACGCCAGAGCCACTTGCTGGCTGTGTCGTAGACAGATGTGACAATAGCTGTGGCTAACACTGCTAAAGTTAGCTCGTTATAAAGAGGAATTTTAAAAGACAACCAACAATTCAAAACATGATTAATATTTACTTGATGATTTAATAATTATTTATAATTACACGCTTCCTTCGGTCTCGCTCTGCCATCTTGTCTACAGGCGTGGTGTATTATGGGAAATTCTCATACCACTTCCTTTCAAGTGAGGTCCTGGTTTGTCTTCATTTCAAGGGCTGTGTAGCCCTTCACCGTAGCCCACCCCTTTGGTGAATTGGGACACCCCTTTACTAGACATGAACGTGCAAAACCAAGGGGTAAGATGGGGGGTAAGGGGTACAATTGGGACTGGACCTTAATCTCCATGGTATCTTATGTGCTTCTGCTTGCGTGAAACCAAATCACAGCTAAATTCATCAAGGATAACTGGAAATTCCTGGCTTAATCCCCTGTCTAGGTTTTGTGAAATACTCATCCAGTGGTATTACGCGTGGGCGCTCGATGCGTAGAATCTGACTGGAAACTCTATTGTAAACTGAGTGAGTGGATTCATGAGTTGCACAAAAATAACCCAAATCCAATATAAATAACATTTCATAATCCTGTGGTTGAGTAGACGAAATAACCCAGCTGTTTTTACTGTGTATGTAAAGACGAATATTTAGAATCAGGGATGGGCAATGATTTGAGATATTTCCACAGTAATTGACCTTTAAAGAATCAAAGCATTTATGAAGCTGCTCTCTCTATTTAACTCCCTGTTTTTACCATAGAATTAAAGGGATTTAATTGGACTTAGATCGCCAACTGCTAGCTTAGCTTAGCTCAAACACAGAGAGTATATGGGTTGTGCTTTATCCTGTCTCTGTGTACAGACATCAGATAAACTCTAGACGGTCCTATGTGCTTGTTGTATTTATTATTGACCGTGTGTTTACGAGTAGAGGAAGACTGCTATTAAGGATTATGGCTGACTTTATGAGAGAGGACGAGGCTGATTTTACAGATTCAAAACCTTACCTATGTGAGCCAGTATATACGGAGGAGGATCTACATGTTTTGAAAGCTGAGCGTGCACGAAGAGAAGCTGAGGCAGTGGAACGCCTGGGGCTGAGGGGAGAGTCCTATACGGCATGGACTGTGGTGTATGTGTGGGCGAGCTAAAATGAACTTCAAGTATAGTACTTTTTGCTAAGAGAAGGCTCTGCTCTCTGCTGTGCACGTTCCTCTGTGTCATTGAGAGCAGGAACAGGCAGACCGACACTCTCACTAACCAAACAGTGACTGTCAATATTTGGAGTGGAGTTAAAGTGGAGCTCAGAGATCAGACAGAAGTGTGCTCTTAATAAACAGAACACACATCAGCAAACAGCAGCAACATTATTGGTGTGTGCACTCACTCAGGGCAGGTCTCTGTGTGAGGCTTTAACCAGCTGGGATGGACTTGCGTCTCCTCAGAGGGCTTTACCTGCTCACAGATGAACTCCTCTGATCCCACTGGTCTGAAGTCCACGTGGAGTCAAAGAGGCAGGCTGTGGCTGTGTCTTGTGGTTGGAGGTCGGCTGATCAGCTGATTCCAGTTTTGGTCAGCCCATCTGTTGTGGCCTCAGTTTCCAATTCTTAGCTGACAGAGATGGTGTGCTCTTCTGCTGCTGTAGTCCATCTGCAAGACTGGATGTGTTGTGTGCTCCAAAATGATCTTCTGACTTTGGGAGAAGAACCACCATTTTCAAAAATACTTATGTGTGGACATACCCTGGAGCAGCGGTCATCAACTGGAGGCCCTGGGTCCACATCAGGCCGTCCCCCTGATTCCCACAGTGTTATGAAATTCTGAAAATGTGATGGGGAAAAAAATTGTCAGGCTTTGAGGGGTATCTTCAAGTGTTTACACAACCCCCCCAAAAACAACTGGAATTAAAACAGCTAAAAATCATTCATGTTCCATCTGTTCAAACAGAAGTCCAGCCTTCAGCCACTGCTAGCTACAATATTATAGCTTTAATATTATAATAGCTAGAAATATTCAGGCAGGAAAATGAGTAATCAAGAGTCAACCCAGTCATGGGAAAACATGACAGTGCCAAAATGAAGTGGCCAAGATGTCTAAGTCGTCTCTTGTGGCTTTAAGCTAAATGGGTAATAGGAACTGATCTCCCTTTTCAAGGCGAAGATACATTTAATTTGACAAAATGTAAAATTCTCAACTGATACTGTGTAAATTTGACCAAAATACCATTTTTTTTTATTTGATTTAAAATCTAGCCCCAGCTGCTCATGTCAAGGAAAAAAACTAGCCCTTATACAAATGTAGTTAATGATTACTGCCTTAGAGAGTAGTGTTGTGTGTTAAAATCAAAGAATTACTGATCATGAAAGTCTAAAATCATGTTTGTGTTGAAGGTGGCTGCTGTAAGAGATGCCCTGATGGCTGGCTTCGGTTTAAAGAACGTTGTTACAAGTTCGTCAATGAACCAGTGACCTGGTGTGAAGCTGAGGTACGACCAAATCCATCCAGAGCTCCACTAAATCCTTGGATGGCCTTTCTGATATCAATATTTTCACATAACTCTTGATTCATGTGTTTTAATTCTCCATTACAAACCTCTCTGTGTGCCCCAGACCGCCTGTGTAGAGGCAGGTGGAAACCTGGCCTCACTCCACACTGAAAAAGAAGTTGAACTGGTCAGAAAAATCGTGAGAGAAGCAACTGGAAGAAAAGATAAAGCTTGGCTCGGAGGCTATGATCAAGTCCAGGTGAGTCATTAATGGAGCTGCAAAGAAAGCACTTGACTGCAGGAAGAAGTTGGTGAGACAGAGGTTTAGAAAATGTTATTCAAGAGGACCTGTCTGTAGAAACAAAGCGCTGTGACCTCAGATCTAGTAAAAGACTCCAGAGGCATGCCCCAAAAAAGGGCTCTCAGGATGACAAAAGCTAAAGACAAGAAAGAGATGAAAAATACTTAATGTGAGACAAAGACCAAAGCAACCACCTGCAGCTTTTTCTTAACTGATTTTATTTAACATGTTGCTTGTTTGAGGCTGTTAAATCCATCAGGACATATCCCAAATATCCCATTTCTATGAGCAAACTTCCAAATAAAGGAAGATTTAAAGGGATAGTTTGGGTTTTTTGAAGTGGGGTTCCTCAAGGCCCATGACACTAGTAAATATAACTGCCAATAGTGCAACTTGTTAGCTCTCCCCCGATGGGAAATAGCCAGGTGTGGATGCTAGCTGCTAACAGCAGTCAAAGGTGCCACTAAAAGTCTTCTAATTACCTCACTTATAGGGGAACTACACTAAGAACTATGAAAGTAGGCTCAACTAGACTCCACAATAAGATTCTATGAAGCGTTTCACTTTTCCTCGACAAAGCCCCTGTGTTGAGAACTATTTGGGATTCAATCAATGGGATAAGTATCCTTCCAAGTCCAAGGGCCTGATCTACTAAAGGTTTCAAGTATAAAAACACGTGCAAACTAGATAGTGAGCGCAAAGCTGATCTACTAACGGGGGCACCGAGGATTGCGTCTGTCAAATGAGCAAAATAGCATGTGCAGTCCATTTAGCGTGTTTGCCTTCATGAATATGCAGAATACATGCAGATGATCAGAACGCGCAAGATTCTGGGAGGAGGAGATGCAAATGTGATCATTTAGCAACCGCAATTTGATATATCAAACTCACACCCGATTGCGCACAGTGTTTTTGTGTCTAAATTTTGCACGTTTGAAAGGCAGGTGCAAATTGGCACAGCGTTACGAACAGAGGGCTGCGGTCATTGTGGCGAGAAACAGGGGTCGAATGAGACAAATATTTTCCATCATTGACTGAATTTTTTGATGAACGACGGAAAGATTTGGAGGCTGTCTTTCATTATGATGGGCTGGAAAAAGAGGGACAAGTCAGTGTGCCATCATACTGATGCAGACTCGGAGACTTAGAGGTCATTTAATCTGTGTAAAAAAGATCTCCTTAACTGGCTACGTAGGGGAATCACTTTGTCACTCAGAGCTGACTGCATCACTGTCCACACACTGACAGCGAGTTTAGGAGCTGTCAGTGCGTAAAAGGCAAGAGTACCTGTGCCGTCTGTGTGTGCATCACTGTAAGACTGCTCTTCACATGAGAGGTTATTGGTGATGAAGCTGTGTAACTATGTGAATGCTGTCATTTAGATTATGTTTCATTGGAATCAGAAAAGGAACATTTAAAATGAGGGATAAAAATGTGGCATGAGGGAAAAGTGACGACCTTGTCCATCAAATTGACAGACAGTATAAAAAAAGGTTTCAAAGGCTTCAAACTTCATTTTTCATTTGCAGCCACTCTGCTCTCCCAAACTCTCCATGGTGACAGCACACGCAAAATCCTCCTTTAAAGGGGGCGGTCCACACCACTTTTGCGCCTGTTATCAATTGCGCATGCAGTCATAGCAGATCACCTGCAACAAGCCTACTAATTGCACATGCAATTTTTTCGTTTGCACACACAATTTAACACTTGTTATTTGGGATCTTAGTAGATCAGACCCACTGGAGGAATTATATAGGCCATCTGTCCTGGGGTCACCACAAGATTCCTGAGGAGGATCTGGGAAGTGTTGCAGCGTTGAACTGCTTGGCCTGTTGCCACTGTGACCTGAACCCTGGTTAGTGGGAGAGAGTGGATGGATGGACATAATCAAGCAGCACAGTTTGCGTAAGACAAGACTAAAGACTTAGATATTCAACAATGTAGATTTTTTAATAAGGCCTTGACTGGCGAAAGACTGCCTAAGACCACCTTCTATCTGACACCCCTAATTACATGAGTGTGCCCAGACTACTGCATGACACTTTACACGACTTTGGAAATTTGTCTGCAACTTAAATATTACAGGAAAAATCATTTAGTGTAAATGACCATCTTCTGATGAAGGGACCATCGTTATGAACAACCCCGACATGAAACATGGAAAGGTCAGCACACAACAGATCATTAAGAGGTCATTTGAGAGGTCATGCTTAGTGGTTTGTTTGACATGTCTCCACTGCAACAAGACAAATCTTCTAATGGTCAAATCTTCCACTTTCTCCAATCTTAGGTGTTCTGCATTATGTTGTTTTTTGTTTTTTTTGCAGCATTTTTCTCAACATGTGATTGATGAAACCCCCACTGTAGCCTGATTTTGTCCAGCCATCATACAGATTTATTAAGAGGCTCTGCTTCCATCTCTTTCAGCATGGCTGTTGGTTAAACAGTGATGGCTCCAAGTTTGATTTCACTTTCTGGGGCCCTAATGAGCCAAACAACGAAGATGACGTCGAAGGCTGCATGCAATTGCACAACGAATGTATGAACCCGCCTTGTTTCGTCGTTCTTTGATTATCTTAATTCATCAAATTCTTCCAAACCTGATCAGTGAATCATCTCTTATACAAAAACCCTTTGATAAAGCTGCACAGAAAGGAGCTTTTATCATTGTTTTATAACATTAGTGTCTCATTACAGCGCATCAGCCTGTCAACGATGCTCCATGTGATGTCAGGAGCGCCTTCATCTGTGCCGTGGACCTCGAAGAGGATGATGAATAAGGCAGCAGTGATCCCAGCAGAGCGACTTCACCGTCACCCTCTGACTTCATTTCTGATTACATTTATCATAATGTAATTCAATAAAATTTCTCCTGAGCATTCAATCAAGTGTCTTCTTCTATCTGTCAAACTGAGATGGTCTCAATGTGAAGATTTTTCAGAACTGAGCACAAAACACTTCTTGTAAGGGTTCAACACGCACACCATCATTTACTCCTCCAAGAGTGATGGTGCTTGGGTTCAGTATCCAACTGCTCGTCAATGCAAATAGATTATCAGCTAATCACATGGCAGCAACTCAGTACGTTTAGGCATGTGCACCTGCTGAGGTGCAAATCAAGTATCAGAATGGAGAAAAACTTTGAAAATCATGCCACTTTGAAAGTGGCATGATTATTGGTGCATGCTTCTGAGTAATTCAGAAACTGTGGTTTGTGATGACAGAAAGGCAACAGGAACTTAGATAAGCAGATTATCAGTGTCTGTAGATATTCAGATTTCTGCTGATAATCAAAGAGTGTATCAACTAAACATAAGGGATGTACATATCCCATATATCAGCTGTTATACTGGTGGAATGAATCAATGTACCATCATGCTTTACTTTGTTAGTGATGTATGTCTTCCTTTTAAAAATCAACAGCATCATATTTAAAAGATAGAAATATTTTTTTTTACTTGTTACACATTAGTTTCTACCACAGATGAACTGTCCCGATGACAGAAACAGGTCCATATTTTTGTAAAGAGGAGACCTGTATCTCAGTATCAATATTGTTGCCAAAATGGACTACTGAGATTTATTCTATATAGTATGTTTACAGAATATAACAGTAGTTCCTGCAGACAGCACACATATATTAGTATGACCTTGACAAACAGTCATGGATGACCTGCTGCTGTGGACCTGCTCCACTCCATGAGCTCTATCCTGCATCAACCATCAACAGAAATGACATCATTTAACATAAATTCATACTTTTAGACCAGTTAAAGCCATGTTATTGGCAGTTTAGCTAGATGCTGTTATAATAATCAGCATCATCCCTCTCCAGAGTATATTCGTTATAGATATTAATGTTAATATTAGTTTGATCACTCTATCCATTGTTGTATTGATTATTCATCCATTACAACCACATAGACATGAGGACCCTCTTGTAAATGAGATACCACATCTCAGGGGGCTAACCTTTAATAAATTTATATTCAACAAAGAGAAACATGGTGCTATACAAATAAAGATTGATTGATTGAATCTGTATTCAGTAGAGACAAATGTGATAAGGACAGATTTATGATGTGGGCATCCATGGGTTTGTCACTATCATAAATTCTTATTTTTAGTCTCTTTGTCTCTGCCTGGATGGAAACATCTCCGGATGGATGTACAGGTATGTGTACATCCAAATACATATATATTATATGTATTTGTATATATGTATATATGTGTGTCTATAGAATGAGGAGTATGACTTCAACATGCTCTGTTGTAGTGTCTTGAAATAACACTTGTTATGATTAAAGATTGATATTAAACTGTTCATCTGGTTTGTCCAGTTGAGTTTTCAGGCATAAGATCTGAATCTAAATGTGTTTTTACATGGACTCACATGACATATATCTGCAATCATTTTTCAGTGAATTAATGACATTAGTCAAGTTATTGACAAAAATGTGTGAAACTGTCCCATGTCACAGTGTTGAGGAATCCTAATCCAACAGTTTGAAGAGTTCTGACTTTTCCTCAGACATAAAAAGTTCTTGAATATCTTTATCCATTCTTTTTCACTGGCCCTCGCCCTCCTCTTCAGTGATTACCTGGTATACAGACAAACCTGGGAAACAGGGGCCTAAAAATATATATCATAGGGCAAAGAAAACATTCAAAGAGGGCCTGGTAGATAAAAAGTGTGTGGACCAATGATGCACCAGAGCAGAACTTAACCTGGAATTAAGAGTGATGCTGGGGCTTGAAAGCAACAGGATGCAGCAAGACTGCTGCTGAAATGATCATCTCCAGCCAATTATTTCATGGCTGGATGGGCTCACATATGGAGCACCAGCTGCTTTAATAAATAATAATAATTTCCTTCACTGAACATGAATCTGAAGGCTTGTACAGATGGATGGGGAGCGGCTCTGATCTGCGGGGAGGACTTTACAGGATACGCCTGCACTGATGTGCAGGTTTGGAAGCCATGGCTCCTCTGCCAATAGTATCTGAACACGGTATCCATAAAAGTTCAGATTTCTTATTTACAGTTAGTTTCAACAGAAGCAGGTTTATTTTCTGCTTAGCCTGAGAGAAATAAACACACTGAGATGAAATAAAACAGCATAACTCATTGGGCTCGATGAATTCATAAAGCTGATTGGCTGTCGCAGTGAGCCACACGGTTGATTTATCAAGAGCATTTACTCTCTGAGGAGCTTCATCAGTCCTGCCTGCAGAGGGGAGTTTCTCTCACAAGCCTTTTTAGTGATTGAGTTAGAGCACATTTTCAGATGTTTTTAAGAGTAATCTCCTACGTTTATCGAAAAGAGGATCAGTGGGGACTCACGAAAACATGTAAGACAAAGGGCTCACAGTCATGACATTTACACCCTTGGGACGTTTAACCTACCCTGTGAGCTGGCCGGGAACCAACGGTGAAATAAAAAATATCAACTGTGCTAGTTCTGGTTGAAAAAAATCCTAATTTAAAGCCTGCAGGTAAAAGAACAGGTGAAAATTAACAAATGCAGGCGAGCAGGGTGTGATCTGCATTCCTGCATTGTACATGCCACATCACACAACAAAGGTCTGCCCACTGAACGCAAACCAGTATATTCTTATTAAAGGGATACGCCAACTCCTATTTTTGTTTTCATGCCTTGCCTCACTCCTGAGTCCATGACAAGTGGATAGACACCACTCTTTCGACTGTGCGTGCAATCAGGGGGAGACGGGCAGAGCTCAACCACCGCTAATTAGCTTAGCTTAAACACTGGGAGTCAATGGGTAGTGTTAGCCTGCCTCTGCCTTCAGTCATCAGATAAACTCTTCAGCAACTCTAAACAGTCCCATGCGCTTGTTGTGACTCTTTTTTGACTGTTATGTTACATTCTCTTCTAATATCATCGTATTATCTTCTTATACTCGTAAACAGGGTCTCTTTTAAGTGAACGATGAGACCTGATTCGCAGTTGTGAGTGAGCCATTTCTTTTTGCAGGCGATTTGCAATAGAGAAAGGCACACAAATGAACAGCTCTCTCAAAACTGTGAATCAGTTCTCAGCGTTCACTTAAAAGAGCTAAACATCATCTCTGGGGCCAACCACCCCGGGAGTAGGTCAACAAAACGAAGCCTTTATTTACAATACAAGTAGATAATATGATGATAGTAGAAGATAATGTAACATAACACGGTAAAAAAACAAGTCACAACAAGCACTGTTCAGAGCAGCTGAAGAGTTTATCTGATGACTGTAGGCAGAGGCAGGCTAACACCACCCATTGACTCCCATTGTTTGAGCTAAGCTGATTAGAGGTGGGTGAGCTTTGTCCGTCTCTTCCTTGTTACTGTACGAACAGTCTAAGGGCACTTCCACATTAGGCCCACTTATTTCGAACCGTGCCACAGCATGGTCCCCCCCCGCTGGCTTGCATTCACATTTGCAACATCGAACCGTGCCCGGACCCACTTGTGTATTTACTCTGTTTGAAACAGCAGGGGGTGATATGCACGTAACTGATAACCAAACCTGCTATGGAGGAGAACGAAGAAGAGGCTACCAGTTGCCTCCTGAGCTCACTGGATCAGATGGCAGAGGAGATGTAAATGGTGTCGTTGGGAAAAGGGGTTCTGAATCCAGTACATTAGCCTGACTTGTTGGCTTGTGGCCGATGATATCATAGACTGCATCACACCAAGGAAACTTTTCCTTTTCATCAGTCGAGCTGCCAGATGCAGTTTGTTTGCATTCACACCACCAAAATGAACTGGACTTTGGGCTCAAGTGCGCTTGGATCTGGGACAGGGCCCCTAGTGTGAATGCACCCTAAAGAATGGAGTCTATCTGCTTGTCATGGACTCTGGAGTGAGGCAAGACACTGGGAAAAAAAAAAAAAAAAAAAGGCTGGTGTTTCCCTTTAAGGAGTCTGTGCTGACAACAACTGTACTTCATTATGTGTGTTTAAGCAATTCATGGTAATAGTTTCATGAATCACTTCCATTTATTTATGGTAAAATTTGCTATATCTGTGAAGATGCTTCCTGCCCATTGCCGCAAGCCACTTGCAAAGTCTTCTGGGAAAGGGGGGAGCAGCAAAGGTGGCGAAGTGTTGCCACTTTCAAAGCAGTTTTCTGGTTTAATATGGTAAAATAACTCAAAAAACAGCAGTTTACTGATTAATAAATACACCTTATGAAGTGCAGCTTTTGTTGCGAAAGGCTTCACCAGTTGGCTTAAGGGTAGTGAAACTTTTGGTAGACCCCGCCCACCAACGCCACTGACCAATCACATGTCCACCAGCCACTCAACACACTCACACATGCAGCTCGTGGACTCCCAGTGGCGATTCTAGAGTGTGCTGGGGCCCCAGGCAAAAATTTCCAAGGGGCCCCTCTGAGAAACATTAAACATATTCATAAATAATCTGAATACACATAGCACATACAGGGAATAAAGAAAAAATAATCTTTTGACTGAATTTTTTTTTTTTGGGGGGGGGGGGGGGGGGGCATGTCTGCGCCAAACACAAGACAGACATAACGTTGAGAAGTCATTCAGGAAAAGATCATTCGATCTGATGCATTTTGAGAGAAAAATCAAGCAGAAGTACAGGACAGTATGAATATATAATAAAGTACCTATTAAATTCTGGGTGTAACTATGACCTTTTGCTGGAAATGCATAAAGCTTTTATCATTAGTGAATTTGGGAATTGGAAGGAAACATTGATATTTTCACTTTTTAGATAAAAAATACACTGAAGGGACGGCTCTTACGGCTCTATCCTGACATTTACCATCTCAGCTGCACTAACTGACTGCATTGGGAGCTTGATCCTTCACAGATTGCTCTTATGTCATGGAGAATTAGTGATGCAGGTGAACTAAGGATGAATTCATCATTTAGAAAAAGCGAAAAGAAGAGCTGGACTGCTCAAGAATGTTGTGTTTCTATTAACCAAAAGGCTGACTCTTCATTTTTTTTAATCGTCCTCAATTAAACCGTGCACACGAGCCAACGAGGCATTGTTCGAATTACAATAAACACACAAAGTGATTCAGGATCCCCGTCCCGTGCTCTGTGCATCCTTATGCTCACCGGCACACAGAGAAGCCCTTCACGCTCATGTTTCCGTGCTCTCGCACATTTAGAGTGAATGTTTTTATTGAATTCAAGGCTCGCATCAGGCGCGCACGTTTGCCATTCACTGATAATCTCTGGTATACCTCCATGTCCCGTCCATACCCATCATTATTTGACTAAGGCGGAGCTCAGCTCCAGGGTGGTGGAGCTCAGCTTCAAGGTGGCGGAGCTGAGCTCTGGACAAAGGCTCTGGTGTACCTCCATGTCCCGTCCATTTCCTCCCTGTCATTTTCCAAATGATGGAAATCCGTCGTGGCGACGGAGAACTTTAATCCATGCACATATTGTGATACAGCAATACAGGTAATCCAGAATACAATCAGCCAAAAAGAGCTACAGCTCTGGTGTGTTTTTACCACAGGGATGACAATGGGGCCCCTTTAGGGAGGTATCCGTCAAAGATGTCATTGCAATTTGACCACTGGTTGTTTGATGGGGTTAATGGGGTAGGTCACTGCAGATGCTATATTGTAAGACATTACTGTGGAGTAAAATTTGTCAGCCCTTGGGGGCCCCCTAGTGGTCTGGGGCCCCAAGCAGCTGCCTGCCTTGCCTGTTGACAAGCTCCGCCTCTGTAGACTCCCATAGAAATGCATTAGAAACTGGATTCTCTGCTGTTTTATTAATATTCATACAGTTAAGAGAAAACCTTGTCTTGTGTCTTTCACTGCAGTTCATTAATTAAATCCAAAACTTTGGCCCAGTGAGCTTCAGCTCCTGCAGCCTCACACTTTCTGACCTGAATCAGTACAACCCCTGTAGAGGAACAAGATTATCTGATTGAGGAGAGTGACACAAACTCAAATGTGCATCTGTGCTGCAAACGAGAATCAAAGTCTGGACCACTGAAACAGACGACTGACAGTTTTCAGACGTTAAATTAAAAACAGGCAGTCAAAACAATACCAGGTCTTGGAAAATCAAAAAAGTGAAAAAAAGGCTGGGAGGGCTGAAAGCTGGCTGGCAACTCGAGGCTCAAGTTCACTGGGGAATCCAATCCAATAAAAGGCAGCAGGACACACACTTGAGAGAAATCCAAAAAAGAGCAAATATTAGCTGCTATGAAAGCACGGTGGTAAGCTCACACACACTCAAATGCAAAACGCCACACACAAGTAAAGTTCAAAAAGTCTCAGGATGAATAAGTAGAAAAACACCACCGACTGGACGAGTGGTGGAGTCCTGACCAGTCTTTAATGGAGGAGTTGATTACTGACAGATTGATTGCAGGTGTTTCTCAGTGATGATCACAGGTGAGCCTCTGCTGCAGTCCAGGAGAGAGAGAGCCACCAGCCAGCCACGACTTCTTCTCCAAACATTCTGAGGAAGAAAAAAGGGAGGAGGGAAAAAAACAAGAGCACAGGAAAAAACACACAAACAGAAGCAAAACACCAAGGCCACAACAGCCTGGACATCATCAAGGTTCTGAAGAACATCTGCTCTAAAACGATCACCACCAGGTCTCCTGTGCTGCTGTTGGATATAGAGCCATAACTCTGCAGCATGTAGTGATGCTGCTTCATATACACTTACGTGTGCAACTCTTAACTCTTATATCAATGATACTGATATGCATTTTATCACATTACACTGAAGTAAGAATATGAATTGTTAGTCACTCTCATATTTTGAGCACTGACTTCTGCCGTGTAGTAGATGCATGTCCCACTTTTTTGTGCTAGCTCTGAGCTGATGTGTCTGCAGGACATCTTCTGGCTTAAAGCGAAGTAATCATGAAGTGTCCTTCATCTGCTGCAGGAAGCTTTCTCACCCCAATTTCCAAATAATGTGAAAGTGCCATGCCGTGGTCTTAATTTGCAACGCTGGAGATTCGCTTCAGGTCTATTTTCTGCACGGTCGCTTCAAAACCTCGTAAATTCACTGTGGTTCAGAAAGCACCAGAAAGGAATTCAAACGTGTGGAGTATCTGGTACTTTCAAAATAAAATACAATGCACTGACTCTCGAAAGTAAATTTTCTCAATTGGTTGTCTATACGTCACAATCGGAGGCACGAGCATCAGGTCAACAGTTAGTCTGAGCATCCAAGAGGCAACACAACACCTTGGACAATGAAAAATGAATCGTAGAGGTAGAGAAATATAAAACATTGTATATGACACCAAACATCTTTCAGGATATAGGCAGATGATGTGAAATAAATCACAAAGCTGTATTGTTGGGACCAGCAAAAGGACTTTAGAGAAGTGAAGTGTTGTTTATTTCTTTCTCAGTTTATAAAATGTTTTGTTATCGTGTGACATCGCTATACACACGAGAGCTTGTGGCTCTCTGGGGATCAGCCCGGAGATCAGGCTGCGCGCCCTGGTGTGGCGCTGCGCGCCCTGGTGGGGTTTGTCGGTCTGAGCAAGACTGCGGTGCAGTGCTTTTGCGTTATGTGGAAATTGGCTGGTTAGCCGACCACTTGGTCTACTGTCTTCAGTGTTGCCCTCTCTTCTTCAAAAGTGCTCTAACATCTTGAAACCTCAGTCTGCTTTAAAATCTTTGCCTGAGATAGACCTTGCTTATGTAGTATAACTACCTTGTGTCTCGTTACTGTGCCATGGAGATAAAACAGCCTCCTCACTTTGGTAACAGAGTGGCTGTTTCTTGCCCGGTTTTCACCCTCGTACAGCTGTTTCTGTTTCAGTTAGTGACTGAGTTTGGAGACGAACATCAGCACCTGTTTGGTCTCACTGGTTTTTCACACATCTGATGATGATTCCACTAAATCAGTGACTGTGCAGGTGGACCTGGAAGATCTGAGGCTGGTTTGAGGGTAAAAGGTGGTCACACCTTCACTCTGATGTAGATTGGTTGATTGATTTGACTTTTGTAAATTGCTCAAATAAGTTACTCATGTTTTTTAATTTCTTATGACAGCATTCTCCCACCTGTTGAACACTTATGCACTTATAACCTGATGTTTGTGTGTGAGCAGCCTGCACACGAGGAGGACAAGGAGTCTCCCTCTGCTCTCCTCTCTCCCCTTAATGATCGTGTAATGAGACTCGAATGAAAGATGAAGAGATGATTTCTACCATCAGTCATGCATACTTAACTCCAGGACGCTCTCGTGTTTCCTTGCCTCTTCAGGCACGCTGAGATTATTTTTATCATGTGTGGTAATTCCTAACAAGAATGGGGTGAGGCCTCAGAAGTCTAAATCTATGAACATTATTGAGAGATCACTGGCCAGCCTTTATCAGCAGCTCCCATGTGTGATTCATGAAACATGCATATCTGGCCAGTCTCTGCGTATGACCTACCTGCTGTTAATAACAACAGCATCTGAAAAAAAATGTCATTTCAAAAACATGCCCCTTAATGTTCAATATTAAGCAAAGAATCTACAACATGGAAAGCTAAACAGCAATTAAAAGAGAGGGAACTTATCTGAGCTGGAGGCTGACAGCATCACAGGAGAAGAAGAAAATAATCAGTTATCAAAGGGATTAAAGTAGGGTGACCATATTCTGCAAACCCAAAAAGAGGACCCTTAGCAGCATGTGTTGCGCCAGGACACGTGGCATGCATACTTAATATCTTGAGAGGTAGATACATTGGAATAATGCCAGTGGTTCAGTGCAGCGCTTTATTATAAATATTAACCCTTTCACTATTATGAATTTACATGGCCACCTGATCTTTTTTTACCTTTTTTGTCAATATATGTGTCAGAAAATGCCATCCATCCATCCATCCATCCATCTTCTCCCGCTTATCCGTGATCGGGTCGCAGGGGCAGCAGCCTAAGCAGGGAAGCCCAGACTTCCCTCTCCCCGGCCACTTCATCCAGCTCTTCCGGGGGGATCCCGAGGCGTTCCCAGGCCAACTGAGAGACATAGTCCCTCCAGCATGTCCTGGGTCTTCCCCGGGGCCAGCTACCAGTGGGACATGCCCGGAACAGCTTTCAACAGCTTTGCCTTCTGGCTCAGCTCCCTTTTTACCACGACAGACCGGTGCAGAGCCCGCATCGCTGCCAATGCTGCACCGATCCGCCTATCGATCTCCCGGTCCATCCTTCCTCCGCTCGTGAATAAGACCCCGAGGTACTTCAACTCCTCCACTTGGGTTAGTATCTCATCCCCGACCCGGAGAGGGCACTCCACCCTCCCCCAGGCAAGGACCATGGACTCGGATTTGGAGGTGCTGATTCTCATCCCAGTCGCTTCACACTCGGCTGAAAACCGATCCAGTGAGAGTTGCAGGTCACGTTCTGATCTGCAAAAAGCAGTGACCTTATCTTGAGGTCACCACACCGGAACCCCTCAATGCCCTGGCTGCGCCTAGACATTCTGTCCATAAAAGTTATGAACAGAATCGGTAACAAAGGGCAGCCCTGGTGGAGTCCAACCCTCACTGGAAACGACTCAGATGTACTGCCGGCAATGCGAACCAGGCTCTGGCAGCGGTCATACAGGGAACGGACTGCCCGTACCAGGGGGTCTGGTTGGGCAAACTCCCATGCACCCTCGAAGACCCTATGGAGGGTATAGAGCTGGTCCACAGTTCCACGGCCAGGAGGAAAACCACATTGCTCCTCCTGAATCTGAGGTTCAACAATCCGGCGGACCCTCCTCTCCAGTACCCCTGAATAGACCTTACCGGGGAGGCTGAGGAGTGTGATCCCTCTGTAGTTGGAGCACACCCTCCGGTACCCCCTCTTGAAAAGGGGGACCACCATTCCAGTCTGCCAATCCAATGGTACTGCCCCCGATGTCCATGTGATGTTGCAGAGTTGTGTCAGCCATGACAGCCCCACAACATCCAGGGCCTTGAGGAACTCCGGGCAGATCTCATCCACCCCTGGAGCCCTGCCACCGAAGAGCTTTTTGACCACCTCGGCAACCTCAGCTCCAGAGATAGAAGAGCCCACCACAGAGTCACCCAGGTCTGCTTCCGCACTGGAAGACGTGCTGGTGGGATTGAGGAGGTCTTCGAAGTATTCTTTCCAAGCCCACCAAAAAAAACTGTTGAGGTCAACAGCGCACCATCCCCACCGTAGACAGTGTTGACAGCACACTGCTTCCCCCTCGTGAGACGCCAGATGGTGGTCCAGAATCTCTTCGAAGCCATCCGGAAGTTGTTCTCCATAGCCTCACCTAACTCCTCCCATGCCCGGGTATTAGCCTTGGCAACCACCGAAGCCGCATTATGCTAGGCCAGCCGGTACCTGTCAGCTGCCTCCAGAGTCCCACTGGCCAAAAAGGGCCCAATAGGTCTCCTTCTTCAGCTTGACGGCATCCCTCACCGCCGGTGTCCACCAGCGGGTTTGGGTGTTGCCGCCACGACAGGCACCGATGACCTTACGGCCACAGCTCCGATCAGCTGCCTCAACAATAGAGGCCCAGGCAAGGCCCACTCGGACTCAATGCCTCCCCCCCCACATGGTCGAACTTGGGCACGCTTGGGCCTGCCAGGTCTGACGGGCATCCTCCCCCACCATCGGAGCCAACTCACCACCAGGTGGTGATCAGTTGACAGCTCCGCCCCTGTCTTCACCCGAGTGTCCAAAAACATGCGGCCGCAAGTCCGATGATACAACTACAAAGTCGGTCATCGAACTGCGGCCTAGGGTGTCCTGGTGCCAAGTGCACATATAGACACCCTTATGTTTGAACATAGTGTTTGTTATAGACAATCTGTGACGAGCACAGAAGTCCAATAACGAAACACCGCTGGGGTTCAGATCGGGGGGGCCATTCCTCCCAACATGGGAGGAATGGCCCATGTTGACTCAACATGCTAACCGCAGTGGGATAGCCACATTTAGCCTACCTTCTGGGCTAACGTTAGCACAAACAGAGGGACCTGGGGTTGGTTAAAGGACTGATTATGCTCAGCCAACTGTTAAACTTCTCTTCCTGAACACACACGAACCAATAATGCCAGCCGTTTAACAGATAACAGCAATCCGGTTTCCCCAAAACATCACAGGCTAACGCACAACATGCTAACCTCGGCCTAGTCACTGCAGTGGGACTGATTATATTCAGCCAGCTGTTAACTTCTCTTGACTGATATAAGAATGCTCATCCATTGTAGTTTATCCTTTAGACTTTCAACAAGCAACATGAACATTGACAAACATGTTGTGCAGTTACCTCTAGTTGAGCAACATAAATACTACACAGCATTAAAATACTTACATTTCCAACATCAGGTTTGGCGATGGATTGTTGGTACTGAGCCTGGATTCAGGAAAAGTCTAGTTCCCAGTCCTGTGTTGAACTGACTGACGTTGAAGAAGCAGTCAGCCGTGAAGTGACTGACACACACATATAGGTTTTAGCCGACTGTAGCTGCTCATTCCCTTCAAAAATAAAATTAATCCACTTGGCCCTTTGGTCCTCTGAGGCTGGTAGCCTATATGTGAAGATATATTTGGCTGTTTACAGCCAACAACTGAGCAGTGACAGCTTCTGAGCTTAGACATGCTGAGCACCGATCTCTTACTAAGGATATAAACAACATGGCGGCACTTCGCAGAGGAATCTCTCTAGCAGGGGAGGGGATACTCAGGTAGACGAATCAAGTTAGGTATGCAAATCAAAAATATTCTGTTACGTAACAGTATATCCACAGACTCAACAGCTCACTGAATACTATGAGTTTACATTTATGCAGCCTTGTACAGGTTTTGTTGTCTGTTATCACATTTTGTGGGCTGGGAGAAAGGCCAAATACCCCAAAATGTGTTCAAATGCCTTAAAAAAGTGTTTTTTGCATAATATGTCCCCTTTAAGCTCCTTGTTGAATTAAGGAGCTCTGAAGGTAAAGGGGGTCCCACCTGAGACTACAGAAGTACCTAATTAAGTGGCCAGTCAGTGTATAAGATTGGGTCTATGTGTCCTCTGAGGTGCTGAACATTTGCCAGATAGAGCACATTGTTTATGTTCTCTTTTTAAGTTCACTTTTTGTGGTTGAAAAGGATGAAAAAATGTATAAATATATATATTTATATATTTATAGAGAGAGAAAGAATAGGCACTGCCTTGAGCAACGTATGGCAGGACTTGTGTCTGATCAGACTTTAAGTAGTCTGTTGCTCTTCCTAATGATGCGCCCTTCAGTTTAGTTTCTTGTTGGTGTTGTCCTGACTTTCATTTACGTTGCTTCAGACAAAAACATCTTCTAAATGATGGTGTAACATATTGACAGTCAGCCCCCTCACCAGCTTCCTTTTCCCCCTCAACCACTTCTGCAAATATCAGTGTCGTCATCAGAGTTTCTTCAAGCGAATAAAAAATCTGGTGACTCTTCTGAAGGAGCAGGAAACAGTTTGAGAAGTAAAAATGCTCTTCACCTCGTTGCCATCTTTGTTTGGAGAATAGATTGAGGCCAGTCCAACAAAGACAATAGACACTCTGAATGTAAAAAACAATGTCTACATTCATGTTTATTCTGTGCAGGGTTTTCTTTATTACATGTCTCTCTGTGGTCAAAAGTGAGGGTTCACAGTAAAGAAAGAACTTTGCTTGATTCCAAAGAGAAAAGGGGACGACAGCACAGTGAAAGAACTGCACCGTGGTGTGTGACTGTACAGTACAGAAGCGAATAAGGACCAGAATCCAAATTAAAATGGATTAACAGAAATGCTTTTTCATTTTCAGAATAAAGCTGCATTTTTTGACTCATAAATGGAGCGACGCCTGCGGCTAGTTCAGACAGACAACTCGAGCTGCTCAGCTATGCATATGTCACATGTCTCACTCCTCTCAAACATCCTCATATGTCAACATGTCTCACTCCTCTCAACCATCCTCCAATCACACTCTTCACCTCTCAATTTGGCGGTATATTTAAACTGGGAGTTTTCCCATCTCTCCCTCTGCCCTGCAACGACTCTGCTGCCCTACACTGACTTGCTGCATGTTATTTCACCTGCTTTCACATGCGATTGTCATCTTACCTTTGGCTCTGGTGGTCGCTATGTCTCTCGTCGTCTCGGATTCAGAGAGTGAGTCCCAGCTGTCAGGAGAGGATGCGGGGCTTATTCCCGAAATCCAGACTCAGTCCGCTCCAGGAATGAATGAAACGGACCCGCTTCGTCCTCGCCAGAGCTCTCGCATCACTCACAAACGATTTGCTGGATGGCCTGTGTACCACATCATGGAAGAGCTTTACGCACGTAACATCACCGCGCCGGGCGGCCTCAGCCATGAAGAGCTTTATGGTTATCTGATGATCCAGCAGAACTCCACCGATGCCCAGGGGTCGGGTGCCAGAGGCACAGAGTCCAGTGGTCCTCCGGGGGGAAAGGTAAAGCGCCAGCTAAAAAGCGCACTGCCATTCTTCCTGCTTCTCCAAAACCGGAGCTCAGCGCTCCCTCCAAGAAGCCGAATCAGCCAGATTCCGGCATTTCTACAGACGAGTCCATCCTGTCTTAACTTCTCGAAGTGAAATCGGCGCTGGACACGATGCACGCCAGGCTGAACACCTTGGAAAGCAACGCGTAATCCTCCGCTTGCCATGTCAACAACCCGGGTCCTTCGTCCGCGTCCCTAGCTACGCCGGCTCCACCAATCACTGTCTTGCCGGCCGACGTCACGCCGCAAAGATCCCTGGGATCTGCAGTCCCAGTTCCTGCCGTGGGTTCTCAGTTTCTGCCTCCTGCTGCTGCCATTCCTGATTCTCTAAGGAACCAAAATTTTATCAGGTAATCCTATTTCCATCATCTTTAACAGCTGACAAAATGATTGAATTATAAGTCTGCCTCTGGGCCTGTCATCTATCTGCTCGTGTCATTACTTATTTATCTATTTTAATTATATTTTATATATGTATTTCATTCATTCATCTAGGAGGTTATGAGGATCAGCATAGACTCAGTTGCACAATTATTCAAACTAATTATTAAACCTTGCTCTTATTTCGACAGGCCATGACATTAATCTGGTGAAGATTCTGTTGTTGTGGTTCTGAATCTGCAGACAGATATGAGGATTGGGGGGACTTTTCAGTGGTTTTAAGGATCGTGATCCAAGACTGTCGAAGTCCCCTACTCCGGCAGAATTTAACGTGGCCTTCAGTGATTTAGAGACACCATTTGCGAAGTACATCTGCAATGCAGAGAGGAGTGTAACACCTATTTAGCCATTACTTCAGATCTTGCACTTTCTTCGGTGGGTGGTGGGTCCTTTCTCAAAATCCATCTTCCTCTTCTCCATTTTCAGAGTGAGCCCCATAAGGGTCGCAATGAGGCAATATTCATTCAAACGTCTCATTATAGCTCTCTCAGCTCATCATGACTCCTCAATCCCAAGTATAAACAGCTTAATTCCCCCTGAACCATTCTCTTTATACTACCCTTCCATAGACAACGCAAATGCAAATGATTTAATCAGCTGGGGCTTTCATGGCATCTTTCGGCGTTAAGTGGCGTTCAAAGTTTTATTTCTCTGTTAAGTTGACCTTCGGTTGTTATAGTAGCCTTGCATTTTGACACCCTGTCAGAGGCTCTATGCTGGATTCTCTACAACACGTGCAAATTCCCCTGTGCTTGCATCTCTGGATGATTTTCTGGTAGTTGACCTCCCCTCTATTCCACCAGCCCACTACAATTCCACAGTCAAAAACCTCTTTCAAGAGTTGGGTGTGCCACTTTCAGGAGACAAAATGGTGGAACCAACCTCGCGCTCTGAGTTTCTCGGCATAACTCTCAGTGTGCTCATGCAAGCCTCGCTTCCTCAGGATAACTTGAGCCGCATTAGAGAAGCTTTTAGAGCTTGGCTCCCTCTGTTGTTCTCTCTAAACGGGATCTTTCGTCTTTGTTTGGTCATCTAAACTTTGCTATGCGCATTGTCCCTCTCGCTTGCTGACACTGGCTAATTCAATTAAAAATCTTAAAGACACAGTGGTTTTAGATGAAGGCTGTTCAGATCTGCAATTCTGGTCTTTGCTCTGCGATGAATGGAACAGCATTTCTTTCTTTTCTCTTCAGCTTTCTATACTGATGCTGCTCCATCTGTTGGTTTGGGGGATTCTATAATAACAAGTGGTTCACAGATGTACGGCCAACTGAAATACAGACCCTCCAGGATCCCTCTATGAGCTTTACCCAATAGTTGTGCTTGCTCTCTGTGGGGTAGCAACTGGAAAGAAGCAAATCATGGTGTTTTGTGACAATGCAGCTACAGTTGAAATTATCAACAAAGGCCGCTCTAAATCACCAGTTATCAACAATCTCTTACGATGTTAACTTGGATATGCGTGCTTAATAATTTAATCCTGAAAGCTAACTCATTCCCAGAAATGCAAATCGTATTGCAAATGCTCTTTCTCGCTTTTAATATCAGGAGTTCAAAACTATGTGTCCCCAAGCCAGTCCCCAAGCCTGCCATGTCCTCCTTTTAAACAGATGATTCTAGAGTAAGTATGTCTCCTCTGCCTCTAACTACATGAGACTGGGTTCAGCAAAGCATCATTAAAGCCTACGATTCAGCTTTCATCCTTTAGTACCAGTCTTCTCCTTAGCCCTTTACCTATAAACATTTAAGTCATTTGTGCATTCATTGTAATTTCTTTTTGAATCCTGCAATCTCCAAATGCAAAGTATCAAAGCTATGCTAGATTCAGTTTTACATTCGATGCTAAGACCCTGCATCCCAGAGCCTTCTCGGAGTCCTTCCATGCAGTTGCTCCTCAGTGGTCTTAAAAAGGCACGTCCTTCAAGTAACAATAAAAGAATGCCTCTCACTATATCACTGGTGCACAAGTTGGTGTCAAGATTGAGACAGGATGTTTTTCACCTATATTCATTCTCGATTAAAAGCAGTACTCTTAAGGGCTTTCTATGGTTTTCTTAGGTGTGGCGAATTTACGACCAGGTCTCTCTCCTTTAATCCACAGCATGATCTCACCTTCTCTGATTTGAATATAGAAAAGCACATGTATTCCTTATTCTTGAAACACTCAAGAACTGACAGATCTTGCCAAGGTACTCATATCATTATTGCTAAAACTAAAACTTCTTTGTCCTTTCTCTTCCATGATGAAATATCTGCATCATCATCCCCCTACTCAACAATCATCCCCTTGTTCATCATCAATGGTCACAAACCTTTGAGGAGATCCTGGTTCTCTTTGAAGCTGCGTGTTCTCTGCTCAAGCTGTGGCCTGCCACCTGGACTCTATTCCCCTCACTCCTGGAGGATTGGCGCTGCCACGATGGCAGCACTTCATCTGCCTACTTCAACACATAAGTCCTTGGGTCGCTGGTCCCAATATCAACACTACGTGAAGCTTCACAAAGAAGAGATCCTGTCTGCTCAAAAGTTCACGAGTTCCTGCATTTAATGTTTAATTACCTCTGCCAAGGAGGTTATGTTTTGCCAGCGTTTATCTGTCTGTCTGTTTGTTTGTGTTCAAGATAACTTGAAAAGTCCTGAATGGATTTGGATGAAACTTTCAGGAATTGTTGGAAATGGGATAAAGAAGAACTGATTAAATGTTGGGACTGATCCGGATCACCTTGGCGGAGGTCTGCGCTCTCTGAGTGCTTTTCTAGATAAAACTGCATCAGTTTGCTGCATAACTCTGTATTGCATATCAGGTGGTGTGCTGGGGTTCAGTTTGTATCAATTCAGCATGCTTAGATCTGCATTTTCTAGTATATTCCTCTAACAGCAGGTGCTGGGGGGAATGGCTACACATAGTAGTTCACTAGATAGTATATTCCTCTAACAGCGGCGGGGCGGAATGGCTACACATAGTAGATCTCATCAGCAGCTCCAGGCTCCAATGGTTTAAGTTTTGGGGGTGTTCAGTATGTTTTGCTCATCACTCCTTTATGCGTTCATGTAAACCTTTCTGCAGGGAGTGATGAAACCGGAGCCTGGGCGCCAAACCTATAACATGTATTTGCAGCTACAATAAACAAATTTAAACGTGAGTTGACTGACTGAAATAAAATTAATAACAAATTACCCAAACTGCATTTTCATTATCTTGTTCGAGACTGCTCATTCTGACACTAAATGAAAATGAAAAAGCAAAAGACGTTTAAGATTTATTTTTCTAAAGATGCCCCAGCAAATAGTTACCAAAATTCAATCTGAACTGTCAAATTTAAAATGAAAAAGCATTAGCAGTAATGCTTTCTCATTTCAAGGTTATGGCTGCAATTTTTGACTCGTAATTAAAATGAATACTAAATCATCCAAACTGCATTTGCATTTTCTTCTTTAGGCTGCAAATTTTATGACACAACTAAAAAGAAAACAAAGAGGACATTGCTTTTTCGTTTTCATGCCCGCCCTGCAAAAAGTGGTCCATGATTCAATCTGAAATGGCAATCCCAAGCGGCGCAGGAGAGTGACGTCAGTGGCTGCTCTTCCTCTTCGGACCTGCTGCTGCGTGCGTTAGGGGAGACAGAGCGGAGTGTGAAGGTTGTGTTTGTACTGAACTGTGGTAAATGTTTTCAGAAACAGTGGAAACATCACCACCATGTCCACATCTGTGCCAGAGCTGCCGAGGGAGGCCGCAGCTGCCCTCGAACGGCAACAAACTCAGCCGCAAATAGCATGTTTCCACTTACGTCAGTCCCCACCAAGTTAGAAAGATATTCAGAGATTCAGACTTTCAGGGTCAATAACTCGTCAATGAAACGAAGTTACAAACCCAACCCCTCTTTTTAATCACTGTCATGAAGACTGAGAGCTACTACCCTGTTTTCCTCCAAACGAGCCGTCTTCTGAGCCATAAAACTTCAATCTGTGTCATTACACTGCCGGTGATGGCTCGACGGCTTAGCAGATTACCATGTGGAGAGATGATGTGACGAAAATGTAATAACTTTACCATGAAGAGATGCAATGTCTTCAAAAAAACATGCATTGAAATAAAATCTATTTCACTAAAATTAGAGCTGAAGTATAAACTAGAGAAGCTGAGAAGAAATTAGGCCTGTGTGGTTAATCTGAAAACAACAGGACTGAATAAAATGTTTTTAAGAAATCGTGTAAGCCATTGTTTTATTGCTTAATTTTCGTTTAATTTAAGAAAGTATGGATAAGTAGTCAACCAGTAAAAAACAACACGCCGTTTTTTTATATATATATATATATATATATTTATATTATTTATATATATGTATATATATATACATATATACATATATATATATTGAATATATATAGAGAGACATATATCTGTATATATGTGTATATAGATATATACATATATATAGATATATAGATAGATAAATACATACAGTAGATAGAAACAATAAATTGGATATTTTATACTTCACAAGACAGTTTCCTTCTTCTTTTAATTTAATAAAGCTAAGTTAAAGCATAGGCAATGTCCTTGAAACATCTGCGCATGTTTTCCTGCTCAGGAGGATCACACAGGCTTCTTCTTTCTTCATCTGAAATGTTTCAACAAAATAAGTCAGTAATTTTCCAAATCACCAATGCTGATGTTATAAACAAGAAAATTTAATGACGTTACAGTGTCAAGCAATGTTTGCTAGTCAGGAACCTAAAGTAAAGCTAGTTTACTGTCCACGTTCTTCCTTTTCAAAGGAAATATCAGAAATTTTAAGTGGAGCTCATAGCAGAATTTTAGGAGCAGGACCACACCTCAACCACGCCTCTTCCTGTGTTCCTATAAATTCTAACCCAACCATTTCCTCCCTTTGTTTCGCTCACTCAACGCACCCCTTCCTCCCACCCCTTTCTTTAAACTTTCTTCTGTCCTTCTTTCCTTAGGGCCTTATAAGGGGGATTTGCTGATTATCCTCTATATGTAATAAATAATTGTCAAATTCATCCTGTTGATGGTGTGGTTCTTACTTGTGAAAAGCATTATCGCAAGATTAATGTTCCTACACAAGCACATATAGTATGTACCACATTGGAATTTTCCTAAGTCAATGTATGAATGTAAAAAATGGAAAATATTGGTAAGTAATGTAGAAGGATAATGTCATGCCATATGTTGTGGGTAACAATATTATGTCCCTTTATGTATTTCTAATGATGAATATCGATCACGTAAATATCTTTCTTTATTAACATTAGCTACTAATATTTTAATCACATTAGACAAACATAGTGAGACATTATTGGTATAAATCAGACTCCTATTTTGTTGTGTATCGTATTGGTTTATGACAGTTCACCTTATATGTTAAAACTATTTTACACATTGAGTTTTTTCCTCTTATAGCCTCCATAATGATGTTCTAATATTTAATTTGAGTGATGTCTTTATATGTCTGAAGATAGGGGGTCACATAAAAGATAAAAACCCAACATATTACATGTAAAAATCCTCACTGAATGAAGAAATGAGCATGGATGTATTACCTATTTAGTACCTCACAGTAACTAGATAGGACCACAGACTGTTTGTTTACGAATTGTTTTGATAATATTTTATAATCTCACACTGTAGTTAGAATTTTCACAGAAATGGTATGCATAAAGGGCTTTATTTGTTGTACTTTTTGTAAGTTTATAAAAGTGTCAAAATACAATGATTTCACAAACACTATTAACACAATATGTCATACACCATAGAGTCTGAATACATATCTAATGAAGTCCATTGTTCAAAGTTACAAATATTAAACCAAACCCAAGTGTTTAAAGAAAGACCATAATGTACTGAATAATCCTACAGCAAACAGATCTCTCTGTACACAGAGAGGGTCAGGAAAGCACGACCATATTTGGAACTAAGTGGGAAGCCATCTTGGAGCATGTCAGCCATTTTGTGTAAAACCATAGAATTAAGAAAGAAGTATGCCTGGTTGTGCCTTATAGTTAAAATAAAATAACTTCTGGACTCCATGGGATTGTATAAAGGCCTATGGGAGGGAAAATTATTCAATTATAATTAAGAATTAAAGAAAGTGAATATTAAAAAGAAAAAGAGGAGGGACCTTCTGGAGTCTTCAGGAAGACGGGAGGAGTCCCTCCCATTGGCTATATAACATACATACCATAACTCAAGCTTCAGTTGTTTTGGGGTGTCGCGACACGAAGCAACTCCCGTTTGTTACTGTTCACCTTGTGACTTAAATAAACGTCGCTTGTCAAACTGGAATTTGCCTGCGTTCGTGCTTCCTTTTCGAGCGAGAGCACCGACTTGAACTAGACCTTATTACATTAGTGTTATCTTAGCTGCCATTTTCGCGCAGAAGTTACGAGCCAACTCATTCATTATTTACTACGTAAATAAGAAGACACAACAGTAATTACCAGAAACTGCGGCTAAGCAGGTCATTTAAATGACCTGCCAAGCTTTGGTTGGAACTATTCGGCTGCTACATGAACCACAAGACCCTCTGTGTTCAATTTTGACCCAGACCAAAAGCTCCCTTGTAGCAAGTATTTCCTCCAAATTTTTAACTACAAACCTATTCAGAATGTTTCAATAGCCTATGCCACTGAAAAAAAGAATAATTAATTTTTCATCAATGTTTCAAAGAGCAGTATTTTTGTCCTTTTTTTTTTCTAAGTTTTACACCACTCGTTTTTGGTGAAAAATATCTATTACATAGTATAATGTCTTATAATATATGTAAGAAATAAAAAAGATATAAAAGCCACAATGATTTGAATAAATGTTACTGACCTTAAAAATTACATGAACATTCTGGAACTTTTGGACTTCATAATATAAGCACTGAACTCTGTCCTCACTGCTATATCATCTACAGAGACTCCTCCAGTTATCAGCAGAAAACACACCATTTATAATAAACTTTCATTTGATGCTGTTGTATTATTCAACATCAGCCATCTCTACCTTATAATCATTATAGATGTTAATGTAAACATTAGATTAATTACTCTTTTCATGATTGTTGTTGACTATACTTCTATAAAAACTACCACTGCAACCATATAGACATAAGGATCCTCTTGTAAAAGAGATGCTGCATCTCGGTGCTGATTGTGAACTAGTCTCTGAATTCAAAGCAGAGGTGGGACACTTTCTGTGTGTGGATCTTGCACAAGTGTTTATCACATTTTCTGGCAGGTTGTCCCTGTTTTACAGTCTTTTTGCTGGGCAGAAGCTGCATCTTCTCTTCTGTTCCCTCATGTTTGCTTCTTGATCAGGGCCAGGCTCAGTTTGCCGCACTACAGCGTGCACATCTTGTGTCTGTGTGAAGGAACTCATGATTACTCCTACATTGTTTTACTATTTCAGTATTTTGGGATTCCCTCTGCCCCTTTAAAGACCAGCAGGTGTCTGTCCCTGCAGGAACCTTGGTGAATGATTTGGGAACACAAGCAGTATTGTGAGAGTGGTGAGGTCCCCTTGAACTCTGTCACCTCTTTCACACATAAAATGCACACCAACATGACATGTGCATTCTCACAGTTTCAAGATTCGATAACAACAATTTTCCTTTATTTGACCCATGCTGGTAGATCTAAAAATCCATTTGAATAGATACGGGTCAAATTTGACCCATAACAGCCTCAGTGTGCAAAAATGTGTGGCACCTCTACACAAAAGTAAATTAATAAAATATTTTTATTTGTATGTATTTTGGGTCACTTCAGGAAAAGTCATCAAATTTCAGGCTAAAAGAATGACATTTAGGTCATTTTTACTGCTGTTAAATGTCAAAACGGGTCAAAGGACCTCTTTCACAATACATGTAATTTTGCCCACAGCCCAATTTTTTGTTTATTGTGTGGTATTTGTAGTACACCCAGAGACTCCCAAGAATATACCTTTAGAAAATCCAAAAGTCATCCAGGGCCTGTACTATGACCTATTTTATGATCATTGCCATAGGTGTGAGCCAGGGTGCACACTTTACCCCAAAACTTACTCAAACACAAATAATAAATCATCAAATTGGGTCAAATCACCTTCACTGAAGTCTGGTGCATCTTTTGAAATCAAATGTAAAGCTAAGTATTACAACTGAAAGAAGTTATTGAATTTTAACTGGAAAAAAAATTAGGTTTTTTTATGATTTTTTCAACAAATTCAATTCTTTGGAGATGTGTCTGACCAACTTACAGTTGCTGTACACCTAAAATACTTACAAATTATTTGGCCACATATATATTCTCAAAGTGGGAAAAAAATCATCAAATTCTGAGACCGGTAAAGTTGTTCAATTAACAGGTTGGGTTACTGTGGTAGAATCAGGATACTGTTCCATATCTTGTATATCAGGGAACCTTTAAAGATTTGTTCAGAATTCATCCTTTAAGTATGATTTCTTTTAGAATTTGAATGCTAGATTCAAAACAAACATTTCACATGAAATGTTATTCATTTTAATATTGAACAGCCACAAAGGGCCTGTATATTATGCCTTTGTGATGAGATAATAATGAGCCATTGATACAAGTAAAAACCGATGCAGTTTTGGATTGTTGTAATCAGATTGTATATATCTACAATGACAGCAATACATAAACATTACTTCTGTCAATTTCTGTTTCTAGTACTTATATATACATGTAATCTGTTTTATGGCCTTCGTGTCTTTTTGCATAGCAACGGCTTGGACAATTTTAATTTGTAGACTGGAACTATAGTGAGGGAAAGGGGAACTGAGAAATCCATAAGATGTATGATTGGCTGGTTATTTCATAGAATGGAGTCTTTGAATTTGCTTGTGTATGGTTGGAGGGGTTTCTGATTTTGAAAATGTTTATAATATCCCAAATAATAGATTACAGACGCAACATGTGCACACATGCCAGAGGTTCTCTTTCCAGCAGGACAGAGACAATAATATGCCTTCACAGGATCATCTGATGCATTCTTGTCAAATTGTAGAACACAATTTAATGTAGAATGTAGAACACATTAAAGTAGGGATGTGAATCAACTGGATTTCATGTCATTCCTGATATTCAGAGCTGTGCTGAACAGATAAATGCTTCTGAAAGGTGCTGGTGTTTCCACCCTCTAAAGACTGAGCAGAAGGTGTTTTTGTCAGAAGTCGAGTCTCCGTCTCTGTCTGCCATGATCACATTTTAACTTTGATTTTCACAAAGTGCAGAACAAAGTGGAACTGATGAGGAAACTGTTAAGCCAAAAGACAAATGATACGGATTCCTGGAGGGAACTTGTATTAATTATCAACTGGATTTGGTTTTCGACTCTCATCCCTACATGTAAGGGTGTATAAAACCCAAAAAAGCATGATATTCTCCATCACTAATTCATCAACCCCCCGCCCACCACTATGACATGTCCCTGACAGAAGCTCAAGCAGCTTCATGACTTTAAAAGCAAAGACATACTAACTTCACTTGAGAAAATATCTTTGTAAGAACATACTTTGGGGATAGTTTAAGTGAATTTTCTGTCCCATCTGTGGGCAGAAAGCTTCAAATGATGCTGGCAGTGCTAAAAACAGCAAAATGATGTAAGGCTTTGTTTGCTGACTTTTCATCGACTCTTAATATGCTGCAGCTGCTTCCATTTAAGGATAATTTATGACCCTAATTATACATCACGATGTACTTTGGTTTAGGGGCGTATTGACAGAATTCAGGAAGGTGGAGTGGATCAGCTGTTTGCATGTCTTTAATCTGTCAGTCTCCTCTTTATGACGCCCACGTGGATGGTGAAGCACGAAGAACACTGAATGTTTGACGTGCAGTTTGCCTAAATTACTCAAAGGGAGAGTTATCCGGGGTTTGAACAGTTGACAGCTTAACCCTTTACAGCAGTCAAACACGATATTGTGCTTGCAGAGCAGCTGAAAGCTGCAGCCTCTCCTTAAGGTGTGTTCACACCGAACCCGACCCGGGCAACCTGGGTGACCACCCTCCATGCAGAGTCAATGCACAGCCGCGATGGGGCGGGGCCAGTCCCCCTGCAATGCCACAGACACTATCTGGGCAACTTGGTTGTGCTACCGGGTCACTCGGTGGCCAAAGTTAAAATATTTGAACTTTTCAGGTGACGTCCCGTGTGGCTGTGCAGCAACAGCCAGTCAGTGTTGTGTGGGTGTGACAACAGCCATGACAGGCAACAACAACTTTTTTTATTCCGGGTCACGGAGTGAAAATCTGTGTGGGAACATTAGTTTTCCTCATCCTTCTTATCTTCCTCATCTGCATCAACTGCAGTGTTTTACGGTTGGTAGATAAGTGAAAAGGATACAGTTGGAATAATGTCTGCTAGTACATACAAATATATGACATATATGATATGATAGGATCGCAGTGAAACTCGAATGGGCGTTACATCACTGAGCAACCCCATGGTGACAAAATAAGCTAAGCCTTTGGTGTGAATGCACCTTAAGAGAGAGGACGTCCCTCAGCTGCATCTGTCTCCGCATATGAGCCCTATCCATGTTTTTAACATTTGAGTTACAGGTTTTTGTGATGTTTCTCTCCACTCGTGTTATTTTTTTTTGTTTTTTTGTTTTATTACCTCATGTGCAGCGACAGTAGAGAAGAAAGGAACATCTTAAAACTTGGGTGAACTGACCTCAAACCTGACTTTTCAAAGGCAGATGAAAGGCAGTGTTTTCAAAGAAGGATGGACCCTTGTGGTTTTGTTTATCTTTTAAACACTTTGTTGTTTTAACAGTGCTCTAAAATCAAGATAATGCTGTTTATTAAAATGCTCGAAGCTCAACGTGATCCTTAAATGGCTCTATTTTCTTTCTCTCCCCAGACCTGCAAAGTCACACAGTGAAGCATAAACACCAACACTTCACCACATTTTATATGTGCTACACGAACCAAAATCTGCATAACTTCATATTAAAGGGATACGCCAAATTTTTTTTGTTTTAGTGTCTTGCCTCACTCCTGAGTCCATGACAAGCAGATAGACACCATTCTTTGGACTGTGTGTGCAGTCACAATGAAGAGACTGGCAGAGCTGGCTCACTGCTAATTAGCTTAGCTCAAAAACTAGAAGTCAGTGGGTAGTGCTAGCCTGCCTCCGTCTACAGTCATTATCTTCTACTACTTGCAAAAAGAGGCTTTACTTTTTGACCTACTTACAAGCAAAATCTTTTGAACGGCTCTATTAAGTGAATGATAAGAACTCTGAGTGAGGCATTCATTTGCCATTCGTAAATTTGCAGGTAATTTGCTTTGAAGAACGGCTCACAAACAAACGGGTCACAAACATGTGGCTCACAAACAAATGGCTCACAAACATGTGGCTCACGAACAAACGGCTCACAAACAAACAGCTCACAAACAAATGGCTCACAAAGAAACGGCTCACAAACAAACGGCTCACAAACATGTGGCTCACAAACAAACAGCTCACAAACATGTGGCTCACAAACAAACGGCTCACAAACATGTGGCACACAAACAAACGGCTCACAAACATGTGGCTCACAAACAAACAGCTCACAAACATGTGGCTCACAAACAAACAGCTCACAAACATGTGGCACACAAACAAACGGCTCACAAACATGTGGCTCACAAACAAACAGGTCACAAACATGTGGCTCACAAACAAACAGCTCACAAACATGTGGCACACAAACAAACGGCTCACAAACATGTGGCTCACAAACAAACAGCTCACAAACATGTGGCTCACAAACAAACGGCTCACAAACAAATGGCTCACAAACATGTGGCTCACGAACAAACGGCTCACAAACAAACAGCTCACAAACAAACAGCTCACAAACATGTGGCTCACAAACAAACGGCTCACAAACAAATGGCTCACAAACAAATGGCTCACGAACAAACGGCTCACAAACAAACAGCTCACAAACAAATGGCTCACAAACATGTGGCTCACAAACAAACGCGGCTCACAAACATGTGGCTCACAAACAAACAGGTCACAAACATGTGGCTCACAAACAAACAGCTCACAAACAAATGGCTCACAAAGAAACGGCTCACAAACAAACGGCTCACAAACATGTGGCTCACAAACAAACAGCTCACAAACAAATGGCTCACAAAGAAACGGCTCACAAACAAACGGCTCACATACATGTGGCTCACAAACAAACAGGTCACAAACATGTGGCTCACAAACAAACAGCTCACAAACATGTGGCACACAAACAAACGGCTCACAAACATGTGGCTCACAAACAAACAGGTCACAAACATGTGGCACACAAACAAACAACTCACAAACATGTGGCTCACAAACAAACAGCTCACAAACATGTGGCTCACAAACAAACGGCTCACAAACAAATGGCTCACAAAAATGTGGCTTACAAACAAACAGCTCACAAACGTGGCTCACAAACATGTGGCTCACAAACAAACAGGTCACAAACAAACAGCTCACAAACATGTGGCACAGAAACTAACAGCTCACAAACATGTGGCTCACAAACAAACAGCTCACAAACATGTGGCTCACAAACAAACGGCTCACAAACATGTGGCTCACAAACAAACAGGTCACAAACAAACAGGTCACAAACAAACAGGTCACTAACAAACGGCTCACAAACATGTGGCTCACAAACAAACGGCTCACAAACATGTGGCTCACAAACAAACGGCTCACATACATGTGGCTCACAAACAAACAGGTCACAAACATGTGGCTCACAAACAAACAGCTCACAAACGTGGCTCACAAACAAACATGTGGCTCACAAACAAACAGGTCACAAACATGTGGCTCACAAACAAACAGCTCACAAACAAATGGCTCACAAAGAAACGGCTCACAAACAAACGGCTCACAAACATGTGGCTCACAAACAAACAGCTCACAAACATGTGGCTCACAAACAAACAGCTCACAAACATGTGGCACACAAACAAACGGCTCACAAACATGTGGCTCACAAACAAACAGCTCACAAACATGTGGCTCACAAACAAACAGCTCACAAACATGTGGCACACAAACAAACGGCTCACAAACATGTGGCTCACAAACAAACAGGTCACAAATATGTGGCACACAAACAAACAACTCACAAACATGTGGCTCACAAACAAACAGCTCACAAACATGTGGCTCACAAACAAACGGCTCACAAACAAATGGCTCACAAAAATGTGGCTCACAAACAAACAGCTCACAAACGTGGCTCACAAACATGTGGCTCACAAACAAACAGGTCACAAACAAACAGCTCACAAACATGTGGCACAGAAACTAACAGCTCACAAACATGTGGCTCACAAACAAACAGCTCACAAACATGTGGCTCACAAACAAACGGCTCACAAACATGTGGCTCACAAACAAACGGCTCACAAACATGTGGCTCACAAACAAACAGGTCACAAACAAACAGGTCACAAACAAACAGGTCACTAACAAACGGCTCACAAACATGTGGCTCACAAACAAACGGCTCACAAACATGTGGCTCACAAACAAACGGCTCACATACATGTGGCTCACAAACAAACAGGTCACAAACATGTGGCTCACAAACAAACAGCTCACAAACGTGGCTCACAAACAAACGGCTCACAAACAAACAGGTCACAAACATGTGGCTCACAAACAAACAGCTCACAAACATGTGGCTCACAAACAAACAGGTCACAAACATGTGGCTCACAAACAAACAGCTCACAAACGTGGCTCACAAACAAACGGCTCACAAACAAACATGTGGCTCACAAACAAACAGGTCACAAACATGTGGCTCACAAACAAACAGCTCACAAACATGTGGCTCACAAACAAACGGCTCACAAACATGTGGCTCACAAACAAACAGGTCACAAACATGTGGCACACAAACAAACAGCTCACAAACATGTGGCTCACAAACAAACGGCTCACATACATGTGGCTCACAAACAAACAGGTCACAAACATGTGGCTCACAAACAAACAGCTCACAAACGTGGCTCACAAACAAACGGCTCACAAACAAACGGCTCACAAACAAATGGCTCACAAAAATGTGGCTCACAAACAAACAGCTCACAAACGTGGCTCACAAACAAACGGCTCACATACATGTGGCTCACAAACAAACAGGTCACAAACAAACGGCTCACAAACATGTGGCTCACAAACAAACAGGTCACAAACATGTGGCTCACAAACAAACAGCTCACAAACGTGGCTCACAAACAAACAGCTCACAAACGTGGCTCACAAACAAACGGCTCACAAACAAACGGCTCACAAACAAATGGCTCACAAAAATGTGGCTCACAAACAAACAGCTCACAAACGTGGCTCACAAACAAACGGCTCACAAACAAACAGGTCACAAACAAACGGCTCACAAACATGTGGCTCACAAACAAACAGGTCACAAACATGTGGCTCACAAACAAACAGCTCACAAACATGTGGCTCACAAACAAATGGCTCACAAAAATGTGGCTCACAAACAAACAGCTCACAAACGTGGCTCACAAACAAACGGCTCACAAACAAACAGGTCACAAACAAATGGCTAACAAACAAAAGGCAGCGACAAAAAAAACTCACCGGAAAATCCCCAAATCAACAGCTGATTAGGGGCGTGCACTCACTTCAGCACTGAGTCAACCAGATTCTGTCACCACTGGTCTGTCCAATCATCCTGCTGCTGTCGTGTCTTTACATCATGTCTTTGCTCCCCCACAGTCAGTGTCATGGTGTTGTGCTGTGTCAACCCCCCTCCACCCTAGGCACCTCCAACCGTCTCATCAGTCTGCAAACTTGTAAAATAAATTGTTCACTCAAAACTGGCCTCTCCTGATTGAATCATAAATAAACATTGAGTAAAATGGGAAAAAAAATGTTTGATAGATAATTTCTTCATTGTAACAAATATTTTGGCAAACAAAACCTGTTTCTTTACCCTTTAAATGGAGTCATGTTTGTAAGGAACATGCATCTATTCACCAAATCTTCTCTGCCAGTGTCTAACAGCTTTGTTTGCTGTTGCTAATGTGCCTCGTTCACTCACTGGGGGGAAGGAGTAACAGGAAGACAGTGGACGGGAAGGAGCAGTAGACAGCCAGAAGCCATAGTTTTATTTTTTAGTTTATTTTTTACTTATATTCAGTTTATATTTATTTATATCACTGTTTATATCTATCTTTTTTTTTTTAATATATCTTTCTATCTACTTTTCAAACTGCTACTGGAATCCTAATTTCCCTGAGGGAGTTTGGTTAATAAAGTTCTATCTAATCTAATCTAATCTGTCTAATGGCTACATTTACATGCAGTCATTAAACCTTTCATAACCAGAATAATAGCAATAACCAGTTGCATGCAGCCATGTAAACACCAAAAAAACGGAATATGCTCATATTCCGGTTTTTAAAAACCCGAAAATCACCCCTGGGTTACTCCTTTTCTAACCAGAATATTTGGTCATGTATACGCCGATAGGGATATCCTCATCGAAAGGAACAGTAGGAAAAGTTGCGTACTGCGCAGGTTCTTTTCGCAAGGAATCTTGGTCTTTTGAGTGCAGGAAGTACTTGTAACATGGCACAGCTCCGGCTCGATTTCCTAATTCTTCACGTTCTCACTTTCCATTAATGAAGAAACTGACAAAGAATAGTGTCAGGTACTGGTGGTGGGTCAGTACCAGCACCAAAGCACAAACAAAGCCGACTGTTACCTGCTCCGGGCCATTCATTATCCGCCGTGCTGCTGCTGTTGTTCTCGTTGCTGTTAGATACAGGAAGAAGAAGCGGAAATGACGCGCGTTGCATCATGTGATGACGTTCATGATGACGTTCTCCGTGCGTCGCTGTTTTGTTCAGGATACTATGCATAGAGGAATAACTCTGTTTGCTCACGCATGTAAACTGGGTTATTCCGAATGTTTCAGAAACCGGAATATTGATCTTAACCCAAATATTGACTGCATATAAATGTAGACTGACAGGGCAACTTCAACAAAACCAAGCTGCAGCATTATTTAGAGCAGTGATTCTCAACTGGTGGGTCTTGACACAAAAGTGGATCGCAGACTCTTTATCAGTGGGTCCTGAGCCTTTGCCTTGGCAAAAAATGATAGGAAAAAATCCTGTGCTTTTATTTAGAAGTTTTTTTTATGCAGTGGAGTGCTGTCTATTCATACTCCTTAACAACAGGTGGCGATAACACTTTGTCATGCTAATTGATACATGTTTTAAAAGAAAAGTGTTTGTTATATATTCAAAAGTAGGCAATTAGCTACATATTCTTAAGATTTTTTAAAACAACTTCTCAGTAGCTGGGCTTTAATATTTCATTATTATTTGTGTATGAAAGCACTGAATCTGTTAAAAAAGCTGAAGAGAGTGGAGTGTTGTGTAACAGCCTAATGATCAATGGCTTATTTAGGGCTACTGTGAAATATTATTTATACAGAGCTGTTCAGTATGTATCCACTGATGCGGATTTATCACAGTTAAAGTTAAATTTGTAATCTTGAAACCTTGTGTTCCTAAGATGCACGTTTTGGTTTCAATTAAAATGCAGCTTCTTGAGTGTAAAAGGGTTTAGTTCCCTCTCTAGCATCACCACATGCAGGTCATTCTGGTTTCTCATTTAACATGGTTTTGGGTTGGCATACTTTGATATGCTGTAATATCTCAGGTTCAGAGTGCAGCATCTTTTCATGAAATAAATTGCAAAGTTGAATATTTTCCTTGATTTGGGTTACAGAGTGTCATGAAGGGATGATGGTGGGTCCCAAGGCCAGACCAGTTGAGAACCAGGGATCTAGAGTGAGCCCAAAGACGGTCACCAAACAGAAGACCAAGTTTCATAACACAGGGGATTCATAGAAAGGCCTCAAAGTGGGCGTACTAAAGAAGACGACAACCGAACCTCTCAGCCTGTCAGCACTTAGAAACTGAAGGCAGTCTTCTACAGATTTACAGGATGACACGGCTGAGGGTCCTCTGCCCAGACGATCCACAACAGACTGCAGTCAGTCTCCGGTCTCATAGAGCTGCAGGAGGCCTGCTATGACTGCCATTCACCATCAGGCACAAGCACGGGAACGTGAACATGTGGAGGGATGTTATGTTCAGCAGTGGATCCAGATTCCACCTACCTAGTTGGAACTTGTGGTCAAAGTGTGGAGAAGACACAGAGAAAAGTCGACTGATTGCTGCACCCATAGAGCAACATTTCTTGGCGGAAGCAGTGTGATGGTGTGGGGCAATGTTAATTTTGTTGATTACTGTCGTCATAGTTTTCGTCAACAACCTTTTTTCCCCTGACGAAAACTAGACAGTAACTAAAAACAAGAGCACATAGACGAAAACTCAAACTAAATTAACTGACATTTTCATCAACAAATAAAAACTAGACTAAAATGTTTGACAGAGACTTAATCCAATCAGACCTAATTTGGTCATGTAGAAAGTAGAGACAAGTTAGGAATATATCGAATCACAGCTGCTTTGGTTGTGTGGAAAGGTTGGATGAGTTAAGAGAGACATCCAATCACAGCTGCCTTAGCTTGGTGGTGGTGGGATAAGTTGTGGAGCGATCCAATCAGAGCTCCTCTCTTTATGAATTGATATATTCATGTAGAGCAGGTTCACTGTTTGTTGTCAGTTCTGGTATTGTAACTGAGATGCTCTGCCAGGTAGCCTAAATAAAGGTGACTGCATTTCACACGAAAGTTCAATTTGTTTCTGTTCATTTATACATTCAGACTTTACTAGCATTCAATAAAGGGTTATTAGATGTTTCATTTTATCCAAGTGTAAGGCATGACTTCAGAAATTCAAGGAAATGTAAAAAATGCCTTACACTTTACACTTCATAATTTAATTGACTAAATTTACAGTAGATTTTGTCAACTAAAATGTAAAATTTCATCAACTAAAACTAGGCTAAAATTAAAACGATTTAGTTGACTAAATTAGACTAAAAGTAAAATATATTTTAGGCAGAAGACTACAATTAAAACTAAATTAAAAGTTCTGTCAAAGTTAACACTGGTGTGGGGAGGCATACAAATGAGGCTCATCATCACTGGAGGTAATCTCAATGCAGCCAGATATCGAGATGAGATCCTGACACGGTAATAATCCCATGATGCCACAGTCTGGGCCTGAACTTTATCCTCCAGGAGGACCACGCTCCTCACAGAGTGGATTTATCAGAGACCACCTCCAGAGTTTAGGAGTGTAGAGGATGGAGGGATCTGCCAACAGTCCTGACCTCAACCTCACTGAACACCTGCGGGATCAGCTGTGCTGACCACACGCCCGCACTGTGACTGTGACAGATGCTGGATTATGGAGTTAAAATCATGACAAAACCTCACAAACACACTAAGCATGTTTTACTCATGCCTGACGATTCACAAACAAACTCAGTGTGGTTTGCAAATACAAAAAAATCACAAACTAATGCATTTTGTTTTGCAAACAAATACATCATGCTTCAGAAACAAACAAAAAAGTCCAAAAAAATATTCTTCAAGTACAAAAAGCTATTCTACAACTGCGAAAAACTGTCAAGTGACTTTTGGCACAATCTTACTGCTGTCACGTGACTATCTGCACTAATTTTTCACCTTGCAGATCTGCACGCAAATGTACAGCAGCAGGTGGCGCTGTTGATTCAATTTAAGGCTGCTGATTAGGCTAACTTCAACTTTTCATTCTGTTTCTGACTTAATTTAATTAAACTATGGCCACACATAACGTTAATAGGTTGATACGTCTTGGTCTTAAGATGCAATTTTGAGTTGAAGACAACCTCAGTTCACACACATTTGTCTTGGTACCATCTGAGGAGTCGTTTTAAGTTACTGCAGATACAACAAACGCCCTGCTTTCGCTGCTTCACATTGAATGGTTTGATACAACAACTTAACAGGTGAAATGTTAATAGGAATTAAAAATGTGGTCATTGGAGCAAACTTTTTTTTTTGCTTATTCCTTTATGAAATTAGGTGAAGACGTGGCGATATTAAGTGCTGATTTGTTCATGTAGTAGTTATAAATACTACAGGAGGTTAAAGTGTGAGCAGAAACAGCCACAGTGGGGGTTATATACTGCAAACAAACCGGCTTTGTGCACCTCGATCTGCACTTTACCTCCAACAGGCGAATATCAATGCTTCTACATGCCGTGCTGTGTGGTAAAAAACTAAAAACATCAAGAATTTTATTGTGAAAATTTTGTAGAAAGACTACTTAGGTTTATTTCTTTAATTAACTTCCAAGTTGTGAAGTGGCAAAGTTAGTGTTTGAGTTTTTCACCAGACAGCATTAAAAGCATTGATACATTCGCCTGTTGGAGGTAAAGTGCAGATCGACTCCTCAGATAGAGTCAAGACAAATGTGTGTGGACTGAGGTCGTCTCCACCTCATTGTTAGAAAAGAAATCATCTACCAATCACTGATTAACTACTATTGTGGAATGTTCATATTTAAAAAAAAAAAAAAAAAAAGAAATGGATGAAAGGAGAAGATGAAGGATAACAGTACTCTGACCTGCTCTTTTTTAAGTTTCTTGAAATACCATTTTTACGATTTGGGGTAAAACAAATAAAGATTGAGTTTTGGATGGGATGGATGTGGTGCCTCATAAAGAGATAAAAACGTGAAAAAAAAATGATTGTAAGGACTCTGTGAATCCAGATATTTTACATGATAACATTATTAAACATTTAGGCCTATCGAGTGTTTGGTGACACTCAGCGGGTCCTTCTCCCTCCATATGACTGAGGTCACTGACCCCACTTTGATTCTAAAATGTCACCGTAGTGTCGTAGTCGTGTCCTGACCTTAGTGCACCTTTTCCTCATTCACTTGGCTGAGACACGTGATCATGTAATCATCATACTTGTCATTTAGACATTTAGCGTCATAACTTTATCTTGACAAGACCTCATTAGTGATGTTTGTCGAGTTCACTTAACTCAAAGACAAGCATGAGCGTGCTGCCGGCATGATCAGGTGGAGGCTGTTGACACGAGAGCTCAATATGCAAATAATAATGATTTAGAAAAAGACAGCACACGAACACGGAGAAGACAAAAACATGAAGTCTTGTAAATCTGTAATAAATCATCTTTAATATCACATGGATGTGGGAGTTTGGTTCTCTGTGTGTTTATGTGTTATTTGACTTTATTTCCCCAGGAAAGCCTCAGAGAGATTAAAAATCTGACTAACAAGAACATTCAACAAGATCCAGAAATAAGAGAGATGGACATCAGCATCAGCATCAGATCTATCTCCACTGTCCTTTTAACTGTTTTCAGATGTTGTGCTGCTGTAACTTTGGAGAAAACACAGGCTGCTGTAGGACCCTGAAGTTTCTGTATGATTTCCTCTTATACTGGGATCTGCTTCTTCTTATTGAACCTTAAAGGTCCCATATTTTGCTCATTTTCTGCAGTTTAACATGGATCTTTGATGTCTTCATGAAACGTCAGTAACATGCTTTGGTCCAAAAAGCCTATGAATAAAGCACAGCTGCAATCTGTCCACGCTCACATAACCTCTCAGTTTGGAACGGCTGGTTTTGAGGGCTGTTACCTTCATATACTATTGAGCCAGAGCAGAGCGGCGTACATACGGAAATTCAGGATAGAGCTGCAGCAAAGCAGAGCTCCAGCCACGTGCCGCTTACAGTCCAGAACACACACTAACTGTCAATTCATGCCGGTTACCACATAACAGTAAATGTTCCCCCAAACATCACAGGCTAACGCACAACATGCTAACCGCAGTGGGACAGCCACAACTTAGCCTACCTTCTGGGCTAACGTTAGCAGAAACGGAGGGACCTAGGGTGGGTAAGGGATTGCTTTTATTCAGTCAACTGTTAAACTCCTCTTGACTAAAGTCAGAGTGTTCATACTTTGAAGTTTACCCTTCAAACTTTCAACAAGTAACGTTTACATTGACTAACATGCGCAGTTACCTCTGGTTCATTCCCCCTGCTGTTAGCATTAGCTTGCACCAATGAGCAAAATGAATATTACACAGCATTAAAAAAATCACATTTCCATCATCAGGTTTGGTGGCAGACAGTTGGTACTGAGCCTGGATTCAGGAAAAGTCAAGTTCCCAGTCCTGCTATTGTCTTACCTGTCCTGTCGAACCACCTGTATCTCCCAGGAGGGTGTGAGGGATGATGATTTAAAATTAACTTTGCTTTGTCTATTCAAAGTGAATTACTGAGTACTGAGTTACATGAGCCAATAACATCTGTTACAGGAGAAAACAGAGTAGACACAAAGCAAACTTTCAACCATGTCTTTTTATTTTTTCTCCTCTTTGTATTTACAGTACGCCACGTACCCTCTATTGTCCATTATCTCCTCACAGAACATCCACATGTCTGCAATATTATAAAAGATAAACTTAAAGGCTCCAGCATGGATTCTTTCTTCATGTGGATCCATGTTGTCGACAAACAGCTTAGCTGTTTCCTGTGCAGCCTCCTCAGTTTGTTTACTGTCCATTTGTTAAATGTCAGGCGTCTCCACTTTGGCTGCAAGTGTTTGTTAGCCTGTATCCATCCTGCTGCTTTTTACAGTGATCCGCCACTCGGCCCACCGCACTGGTCTGAGGAAAAAAAACATTATTTGCATTTGTTTAAATAAGTTGCTTACACCAATCAAGCAGTCTGATCATAGAGTGATCATAATGGGTGTTTTCATACATATCAAAATGCCAACGACAGTCAAAGCCTTCTCATGTCAAGCTTATCTCACAGATATATCTAAATAATACATCCATGGCTAATCCTAAAGTTAGCCTAGTTAGCGCTAGCCACTGTTACTATATCTACGATAACAGCACTTAATTTGTTTATACTAATCAAGTAGTCTGATCATACAGTGATCATTTTGGGTGTTTTCATACATATCAACGACATTTAAAGCCTTCTCATGTCAAGCTTTTCTCAAAGATATATTCAAATAATACATCAACAGCTAATCCCAAAGTTAGCCTACATAGCACTAGCCACATTACCATAACTACGATAACAGCACTAAAAAACACCCAAAGGTCCAAAAGTCATTTCTTTATAAGGTTACAGGGCAATATGTAGTGATAAACGCAATGCTCTAGTGAATAAAGACTTCTTCTGTTGCTTCAAAAATGACAAAAAGTAGTCACTTGTCTTTTACTCACCTTCTCTCCACATTCACTCTTTACGGGGAAAAGTCACAGCACTGCGTGAGAAAAAACGTTGCTTCGGGTCCTCTCAGTGGAGCGGGTCCTATCAGTGCAGGTCTGCAACCCCATCTTGGTTTTAGCCGACTGTAGCTGCTCATTCCCTTCAAAAATAAAATTAATCCACTGGGCCGTTTGGTGCTCTGAGGCTGGTAGACTATATGTGAAGATATATGTGGCTGTTTACAGCCAACAACTGAGCAGTGACAGCCTCTGAGCTTAGACAGGGTGAACACCGATCTCTCACTAAGAATATAAACAACATGGCTGCACTTCACAGATGAATTTCTCTAATGCCATGAGTTTACATTTATGCAGCCTGCTAAATACAGGTTTTGTTGTCTTCTATCACATTTTGTGGGCTGGGGGGAAGGCCAAATACCAAAAATGTGCTCAAAAGCCTCAAAAAAGTGTTTTTTGCATTATATGTCCCCTTTAAGAGACACGTCACTGCTGAACAACCATGAAGCAATTTTAAGGATGCCAGCACAGATCTAGAGCTGTAGATCAGTTATCATCACGGCAACAAGAAGGATATATTATCAGAAGGATTCGGACTCCTGAGCACGTCAAAATCTCCCTCAAAACTCGCTCCTGAACATGAGGCGCTTAATCAAAGCTAATTACTCTATCAATATTGTCCTATGTTCACCTTATATGCAAATGAGTGAACCAAGCCCAGTCTGCAGGGTGAATATAAAGAGGAGCTGCCCTCCGAGACAGTGGAAATCTGCCTTCTCCAAGACCAACGTCATCAGATCATCACAACAAGGTAACGGTGGATTCTTCTTCTTGCTGACTACTTCCTGTTTTTGTGAACTGTCCTTCACCTGCTCTTCATTTAGTTTGGCATATCTGGTGAATCAACCACTGCTGAAAATCAGATATTAAACTATAAACCATGTTGAAAACTTACTGACCTGATGAAGCTCTCTGCACTGCAGTATTTCTCTGAAGCTGTGGACCACGGGCTTCTCTCAGACGGGTCCCTCCTTGAGACAAACTAAAGGGTTACTTCAGGTTTTTGAAGCAGGGTATCCAGAGGTCCACGGCACTGGTAAATGTGAGTGCTGATTGAGTAACTTGCAAGTTTTGTCTCCAGGGGGAGACGTCAGGGGGCTGACGTAACCCATATATAGTAGTTCATGATGCCACTGAAAGGCCTGCAATTAACCAAATTATAGGTTAAAACTACTCAAAAAACTACGTTGGCCAGACAAGGCGATGCAGTAATATTCTTAATAGTGACCGGTTTTGACTCAAAGAAGAACTTTAGCAGAAGAAGTCACAGGTAGAAGGAGGGATGAAGAACGAAAGAGCAGGAAAGATCACAGGTTACCTGGTGGTTCAGGATCCGTGTGTCAAAAAACTCTGAGGCCAACTGTTAATTAAAGCTGGACTTAGTGACATGGCTTCTCCTGGACCTTCGTCAGAGCTCTTTCATTTCAGTATGTCTTCAAACTGCTGTTGTGTCATAGTCCTGAGCAGTGAAACGTGCACTGCAAACACAATCCTCTGTCTCTGCAGAGGGGAAATCCTGATGTCTATATTTAAAACACCAAGAGGAATTTAGTGATTTAAGCTGGTTTGTGCTCCAGTGACCTTAGGGCAGTTCAGACCTGGTGGCGTAGGCTGACATTGGGGTCCGTGCCCGCCATGGAGTCAGCTGTGTCTGCCCTGGACTAACAGCAAAGTTTTCTATTTATTTTATTTGGGTTTTGTTTTTTCTGTCGGAGTAGCCATCTTCAGTTTATTCTATCTATCTTGATATGTCAATCCATCCAACCAATCCAACTGAACGAAGGTAATGTGTTAGCTAATTAGAGGCAGAGGGGGGCGGGTCACTGAGCCATAGCGATTACAGAGTCAAATATTCATGGTTGGCTGTTGCAACAACAATGGATATCCCAAGTTATTTTCAAAAGTCATGGAAAAGTGACGGTGTGGTCAGGAGTGAGCAGGAAGCAGAGCTATACAGCTCCACTTTGACTAGAACCACTGAGGTCAACAGTCACACTGCAGTCAACATTCATGACGGGAGGGTTAGCTTCAGCAGCTAGGGAGCAGGAGGAGCAGCATGAACCTGCTGCCTGGAAGAAACGGGAGTGACAACGTTAATAATAACAGAGACGAGGACGTTCATGGAAACATTACAGCTGCCAGGAACAGCATCAAGCCTTCAGTCATAGTTCTGAGGGGAAAACAAAGTAAAATTAATACAATTGTACAAACCATGCACTCAGGTAGCTCTGAGACGGACAACAAGAGCAACAAAACATGAACGCTTCTGTTATATCTGTAAGACATCAAGACATTGAAATTTAGAAACAAGGTCCAGCAGGGTTAACCCTTGAGTCTCTGTGTGGCGTTTTTCTTCCACAAAAGGATGATATTTAGTACTAACTGACCATAACTTTGGTTGAAAAAGTTTTTGGTGAGGAAACTTAATTCTACATAAATATTGAAAAATGTGATTTGAAAAATTTCAAAAGGTCAAAAATACCCTGTGGGCAAATTTTCTATCCTTTCGTCCTGTTTTAGCGGTTTAAAAGCTTCAAACTTTAGCTCCTATAAAACATATTACATGATTATTTTTCTTTAAACATTTTTCCCCAAGTCTCTTCATCAGCTCAGTCCTGATCAAAACTATTTCTTTGCTTTTAAATTATGGATTTTAAACCTTTAAATGCCAGTTTCATAGGTGATTTCACTGCAGTACCATCCAAAAACTGTGGTTATAATGGGAGTCAGCAGGGAGTAGAACTTAAACTGTGACACTGTGCAAAAAATAATAATGCACCACAGCCGATGTTTTACAAATCTTTGACATATTCAAGAGTGTGATAGCACATAAAAAATATCCAGCCTCTGATCATGTTTTATATTGAAAATCAGTCTTTTTGTGTGTTTTTTTTTTTCACCAAATCAGTGGCATCACCTATGGGATTGGCATTTAAAGGGTTAAAATCCAAAATCTTTTAAAAATTGTTATTTTTATTTTTAATCAGGTTTGAGCTTGAGGAACAGATTTGGGTAAAAACATTACCCAAATCTGTTTGGGTAATTTTTTACCCAAACAGATCACAAATATTTTTGTGATATGTTTTTACAGCAGCTAAAGTTGTGGCTTTTAAAACAGCCAAAACAGGACTAAATAATGTGTTTTAATACAGTACCCAAGGGTTAAAGAGCTTCCACACACATAGCTCACTAAAATTCTGACTCACTAACAGCTCAGTCACTTATGTTTTGGTGCACGGCACTACACTTCTGTTTTTTTTTTTTAATATATACATATATATAAATTTGAGGATGAACTGCCCCTTTTTAGTGAGAGAAAATTATATGTCAACACTTTAGGAGTGGCCACAGAGCCACTGTTCAGCCTGAGGCAGATAAAATGTAGGTTCACAAAAGCATGCCCCCCTGAAAAAATGAAATGCCCCCCCTCTAATTTGTTTCTGCAGCTGGGTCTGGGGCAGCTGCTGGTGGAAGGATACGTAGCCCCTTGTTATATCACAAACACAGGAGCTCCGGAGAGGAAAAGTTAAATGCTGTAAAGAATCTTACTGTAGGGTATTGTTGAGCTACCATAGTTTTTAGAGTAGTTTTAACCTATAAGTGGGTTAATTATGAGACTTTAATGGCACCTTGTACTGCTACCATCCACCCCCAGATATCTCCCACCATGGACAAAGCCTGCAGGTTCCTTTATTGGCAGGTTTGAGCCCAGCTCTGGTTTTCATGTGGCGATGTGTCCTTGGGGCAAGACACTTAACCCCAAGTTGCTCCCACTGCTGCGTCAGTGGTGTGTAAATGGGTATGAAACGGCGATGGTGTGTGATCTGATACTGATGGACAACTGACATAGAAACTCCAACCATCAGTGAGTGAATGGTAGATTTGACCTGCAGTGGGAAGCTGCTTTGAGACAAAGAGACTAGAAAAGGACTTTATAAGCTCAAGTCCAGTCCATTCCATGTACTAGTGCAATGGGCCTTGATCAACCCCACTTAAAAAATGAAACTATCCCCTTAACCTTCTTGACACCACCAAGTGGTGAGCATTGCTTCATCCTTGCTTGTGAATGACTGAGCCTTTCAGGGATGCTCTTCTTATTCCCAATCATGACACTCACCTGTTTCCAATCAACCTGTTCACCTGTGGAACGATCCAAAAATGTGTTTTTACAGCTTTCCTCAGCTTTTTCAGTCTTTTGTTATCCCTGTCCCAGCTTTTTTAGAATGCTTTGCAGGCATCAAATTCAAAATGAATGAATGTTTGCTAAAAAAAATAATAATGATAAAAAATAAAAAATAAAAGTAATAATAATAATAATAGTAATGAATAAATGAAATGTATCAGTTTAGCCATGAAATATTTTGTTTTTGTCTTCAATTAAATATTAGTAGAAAGGAATTTGCAAATCATTGTATTCTGTATTTATTTACATTCTTCACCATGTCCCTACTTCATTGGAATTGGGGGTTTAAATAACTGCATGTGAAAATATAAATGAACACAAAATACCGTGACAAGCTCCAACCTGGGCTATTATAAAGGGCATGAATACTGTGAGCCTGGAGTAAAGTAAAACCCTCTCATGAACGTTTTGTTGATCTTCACACAGATGAGATTCACTCTTCAACTCGTTGTGCTCCTTGGCCTGAGCTTTGGACTCTTCATGGAAGCCAGTGTAAGTTTTTATTTATTTATTTATTTATTTATACACACGTACAAAGACATAGAAAAAGATATATACAAAACATACTACTACTCAAGTAATAAGTAAAACTGAGAGAAAAAGGAAGTCAACAAAGCAATAACAAAAGGAGAATATACAAATATGCAAAAAAAACAAGCATACAAACATAAAAAAAACATCAACAGAAGCAAGAGCAAAAGGTGAGCTGAGAAAACACAAGCAAACAAAAACAAACATTAAGTAGAAGTAGAAACAAAGAGAAACAAACAGAGGAGGGAAAGAGAAGAAAAATAGTAACTAGAAAAGCACTCAGAGAGCGCAGACCTCTGCCAAGCAGCTTTGGTCCACTTTGGCCAAAATGGTCCTATCTGGCAACGTGATCCAGATCACCCCCAACATTTAATTAGTTCTTCCATATCCCATTCCCGACAATTCCTGAAAATTTCATCCAAATCCGTTCAGAACTTTTCAAGTTATTTTAAACACTACCAGACAAACAGAAGTCTGTGTTATTTCACCCATGTGTGAATGAGAGCAGGGAATAAGGTCATGAGCCCAGAGGAAGATGTATTTTTAAATCTCTGTGTGTGAAGCTCTCTGTGGATCTCAGCGCTGACCAGCCTGATGAGCCATGTCTTTCTAGCCCTCTGCGCCCATCAGAGCAGACTGTGTTCTGCTGCTGCTGCTGTTAATGTCTCTGTGTCCTGTTAGGCTGTTTCATCTAAAAAAAGCCCTGTGAAAGACTTGGAGACCCTTACTGTGAAGACCTCATAGGAAACAGAGACAGCAGATGGGTGAACCAGCATGTTTTCTCTTTCATGTTGGAGAAACATGGACAAAATGTCCTCTCATACGGGGCTTTATGAAACAGACACAAACAGAATAATGATTAGTCTTTACAAGTAAAATGGAGTGCAAGAATGTTAAAATGATATAATTATGACTACAAAGAGCGCTCAGACTCTGTAAAAAAAACAAGGCAGAAGAGAGAAGACTGAAATATCAAATAATTGAACACGTAAAGGAGTAAGTCAGGCACATAAAATCCAACATCATGTTATGAAACCAAAATATGGGCACAAGTTTCCATATCAGCCAATACAGATAATCAGATTTTAGAAGTTATCTGCCAATACCAATATTGTTCTGATAATATTGTTAATGTGTAATAAAATATAATTAAAGCTGCAAGCAGCATTGGACGGGTCCTCGCTCGCAGGTCCCTCATGCCCGTTTGACCTCCATTTTGAGGGTTTCATCCCTTTTTTATTACTTTTAACGGCTGTAAGTTAGACTGAGGTGTGTGCCTGCAGCTCTGTCAGGAGCCTAAGTCTTTATAATGGGTGTGTATTACACATTCCATTTTCCCGCCTTCAGTGAGTCACATGACCAGCTGCTGCCAATCATTGAGTGAATGACATCATCTGCTGCCTCATCCGGATTCAAACTGCAGCTGAGCTGCACAACAACCAAAACTCAAGAAACATTTCCTCACCATTGCCACAATTTTGACCACATGTCTCTACAAGTTATATGTGTGAACTGGAAATTTTGTCAGGATTCCATCCGTGTATTTTTTAAAGCTGTAGGACTTTTACTTTTTTTTCTAGGGGCCTTTGTTCTACAAGTTGTCCGGAGCTGTATTTTCATTCCCCATTCATTTCAATGGGAGGAGCTGGGAGGCCTTCTTTGGGGCTCACCAACTTTGAGGGCTTGTCATTCGAAAACCGTTTGAGATAATAAGAATTCCTACATAACTTTTGATCAGCATGGCCTCCTCTGTCATCTGTCCGGGTTTGAAGTTGATACTACTTACGGCCTCGGAGGAGATAATTTTTTTGTGAAGAGTAGTAATTTTACTTTGAAAGGCAAATTGCCGGCTTCCTGTTTGAGATAGGTCAGGGGTGTCAGCGCGTGATTTTTGGGTCTCGATGAGATGAACGTTTTGATGTTGGTTTGACCTCTCTACGACATTCCTTGTTGCCGTGGCAACCATTTTTGTGCTCCATTTTGCACCTCGGTGGCGCTAGAGAGCTGATTTTAGCATTTTTTGGGTTTATTTTTCGTTTTCAGAAATTTTGTACACCATGGGGCGTGTGTGTCAGTTTTGGCATGGCTGTGAGCCTGTTAAGGGTGTGAAATCACTGTGCGAAGTGGGCATGATCCGGTGAGCTCTTATTTTGAAATCCAAATTGCTGGCTTCCTGTTTGAGATAGGTCAGGGGTGTCAGCGCGTGATTTGTGGGTCTTGATTAGACGATCGTTTGGGCGTTGGTTTGATCTCTCTGCGATATTCCTGCTGGCCATGAGGGCCGTTTTGGTGTGCCTGGGTGGCGCTAGAGAGCTGATCTTATTATTATTAATAATAATAATAATAAGAAGAAAGAAACGATACAAAAACAATAGGGTCCTTGCCCTTCGGGCAAGGACCTCTCTAGCTTCAGCTAGAGAGGTCCTTTCCCTTTGGGCGAGGACCCTAATAACATGAAAACCAGAAATGTTGTACTTGATGAAAGTACTTATTGAGCCAAACCACAACAGTAAACATCATTTACTATGTGAAACAAAAAAGTTCAAGTCACATGGTTTCACAGATTTTGGCTCTAAGTTAAAAAATGACTGAAAACATTTAAATATCTAAAAATCAATTCATCTTTAATTTTTGATTGAAAACAGCACTCATCAAGCTTTACTGCTACAACTTTTTGGTGTAAATAAAAATTTTGATTATTTTGGTCCAACACGTCTCTCACCCAAATACACAAGTCTGAGAAGTTAAAAAATGAATCTGAGCTCAAAAGCATCCATGCTGTAGATTTACTTTAAATGTTTGAGCCTCTTTTTTATAACTGGAATAAACGGTGATAACTGACTTATGTACAGCTGATTCATGTTTGTGTAAATGTCTCATTTTGCTCTCTTTTCATTCACAGGCCAGATGCAGGAGGAAGGGTTGGTACCTCACTTTTCCTTCAGTTATGTAAAGACAAATATTTAGAATCAGGGTGGGCAATGATTTGAGATATTTCTACAGTAATTGACCTTTAAAGAATCAAAGAATCTATGAAGCTAGTCTCTCTATTTAACTCCTCTATCATGTTTTCACCATAGAATTAAAGGGATATTTTGAGGTGGGTTTGCTCAAGGCCCATGACTCTAATCAAAATAATTACCAATTAAGAAACATACTAACTCTCCCCCTGAGCTAATGGATGCTAACAGACACATAGCAGTCAAAGGTGGCACTGAAAGCCTCATAATGACCCCACTTTAACAGGAAAACTACTCACAAACGACGTTGGCTTGACTAGATGCTGCAGTAAGATTCTTTACAGCGTTTCACTTCACATCGTCTCTGTGTTTGGAGCAGATGTATGATACAACAGATCTGATCTCCTCTCATCAGCTGTTCAGGTCATGGGTCTCCACATGAAAGAAAAAACACTAAAACTGAACTAAAAATGAGCCGGTTTGACTCATTTTTGACAATGAGGTGCTGTTAGTTGATGTTGTTAGACGAGAGGATGTCTTTATGAACCAGAGTTACAGAGGAAGAACTTCTGCAGATGGTAAACGGCGTGAATGTGTTTGTTGATGCTGATGGTGTAAAGCTGCTTTGAGTAGTCAAAGACATTAGAAAAGCGCTACATGAGCTCAAGTCCATTCACCATAAATCCAGGATCATCCAGCTAAAGGGGCAAAGGCTCTGCTCTCTGCTGTGCATGTTCCTCTGTGTCATTGAGAGCAGGAACAGGCAGACCGACACTCTCACTAACCAAACAGAGACTGTCAATATTTGGAGTGGAGTTAAAGTGGAGCTCAGAGATCAGATGGAAGTGTGCTCTCAATAAACAGAACACACATCAGCAAACAACATTATTGGTGTGTGCACTCACTCAGGGCAGGTCTCTGTGTGAGGCTTTAACCAGCTGGGATGGACTTGCATCTCCTCAGAGGGCTTTACCTGCTCACAGATGAACTCTTCTGATCCCACTGTTACTGATCATGAAAGTCTAAAATCATGTTTGTGTTGAAGGTGGCTGCTGTAAGAGATGCCCTGATGGCTGGCTTCGGTTTAAAGAACGTTGTTACAAGTTCGTCAATGAACCAGTGACCTGGTGTGAAGCTGAGGTACGACCAAATCCATCCAGAGCTCCACTAAATCCTTGGATGGCCTTTCTGATATCCATATTTTCACATAACTCTTGATTCATGTGTTTTAAATCTCCATTGCAAACCTCTCTGTGTGCCCCAGACCGCCTGTGTAGATGCAGGTGGAAACCTGGCCTCACTCCACTCTGAAGAGGATGCAGAACAGGTCCGAGACATCATCAAGGCAGCAGCCGGAGCAGGTGTCAAAGCTTGGCTTGGAGGCTATGATCAAGTCCAGGTGAGTCATTAATGGAGCTGCAAAGAAAGGAGATGTGGACTGCAGGGAGAAGTTGGTGAGACAGAGATTTAGAAAATGTAATTCAAGAGGACCACTCAGAGGAATTGAACAGTCTGTAGAAACAAAGCGCTGTGACCTCAGATCTAGCAAAAGACTCCAGAGGCATGCCCCAAAAAAGGGCTCTCAGGATGAAAAAAGCTAAAGAGAAGAAAGAGATGAAAAATACTTAATGTGAGACAAAGACCAAAGCAACCACCTGCAGCTTTTTCTTAACTGATTTTATTGAACATGTTGCTCGTTTGAGGCTGTTAAATCCATCAGGAAATAAGACTTCCCTGTTTCTCTGAGGAAATGTTTAAATAAAGGAAGATTTAAAGGGATAGTTCAGGTTTTTTGAAGTGGGGTTCCTTGAGGCCCATTAAGCATAATTGCCACCAAAGCAACTTGCTGGCTTTTCTCCCTGATGAGAAATAGCCAGCAACAGAACATGGTGTTTGTGCCCGTTTTATCATCAGGACCAGGAAGGTCCAGGAAAAGCCTACTTACTAAGTCCCACTCATGACAGCAATGGACCTCCAGGTTCATGAGCTCACAGTTCATCATCTGCAACCTGTGACCCGTCCTACTCCTCAGTTTCCACAACAGTTTCTCCATCTCTCTTTCTGCCTGTGACTCCATCTGCTAAAGTCCTTCTTCTGAGCACTCCGTTTCATGAAGACATCCTCTCATACCCACAACGAAGGTCACTTCGTCATCACACAATTCAAAGTCACCCATTTTTGCTTCAGTTTTGGTGAAGTTAGTGTTTGTTGTTTCTTTTGCAGACTGACAACCGAAACAACTGATAAAAGAGCAAAACATAGCCACATGCTGCGTGATGAAATAGTCCAAACATGGAATTTGTTAAGGAAAAGTGAAACGCGGTAAAGAATATTACTGTAGTGTCTAGTTGGGCCAGTATAGGTTTCTCCTGTAGTTTCCCCATAAAAGTGGGTTTATTATGAGGCTTTTAGTGGCACCATGTACTGTCCTGCTGTTAGCTGTTGTCTGTATCTGGCTATCTTCCCTCAGAATTAGCAAGTGGCTTTATTGGCAGTTACATTTGAGCCTCAAGTTACCCCACTTAAAAAAAAAAACTATCCCTTTAAAAACAACAATGTTTAACTGTGTCAAAAAAACTGAGGTTGTGGTTCTGCTCAGGAAAACAGTGGCTTGCCCCCTCTGGTTGGGAGTGAGTCCTTGCCTTAAGTTAAGGAGTTCATTTATTTCGGCTCTTTCACATGAGGGAAAAAAGGACAGGGACTGACAAGCAGGTCAATGAGGCATCTGGATCATGTTGGGTAAGACAGTATTCACCCAGAAGTACAATCTTCTCCTCAAAACTCACCCATGTTCCTGAGGAAAGGAAAGAATGAGATGGCTGATGTGTTCAGAAGAGATTTGAGATAGCCTCAGAGACAAGGCAAGAAGAGTAGGCGTCTGGAGGGATCTCAAAGTGGATCCACTGTTCCTTCCCATATAAAGGAGTCTGTTGAGGTGGTTCTGGCATCTGATTAGGATGCCTCCTGGTCAACTCCCTGTGGAGGCACAAATGGGAGGAGACCAACGAGGCAGACAAAGAGCTCATTGGAGATGTTTTACATTGGTTTAGTCATCATACAGTTTTATTAAAAGACTACTTCTATTGGTGTCTCTCTTTTAGGAAGGCTGTTGGAAAAACAGTGATGGCTCCAAGTTTGATTTCACTCACTGGGGAGAACAAGAGCCAAACAACTGGGGTGGAAACGAAGGCTGCATGCAGATGCACAACGAAGGTATGAACCCACCTTGTTTTGTCCTTCTTTGATAATCTGAATTCATTGAATTCTTCCAAACCTGATCAGTGAATCATCTCTTATACAAAAACCCTTTCAAGCAGTGGAGTCTGCTTCGATAAAGCTGCACAGAAAGGAGCTTTTATCATTGTTTTGTAACATTAGTGTCTCATTACAGAGAAACAGCCTGTCAACGATGCTCCATGTGATGTCAGGAGCGCCTACATCTGTGCCGTGGAGCTCGAAGAGGATGATGAATAAGGCAGCGATGATCCCAGCAGAACGACTTCACCATCACCCTCTGACTTCATTTCTGATTACATTTATCATAATGTAATTCAATAAAATTTCTCCTGAGCATTCAATCAAGTGTCTTCTTCGTCTGTCAAACTGAGATGGTCTCAATGTGAAGATTTTCAGAACTGAGCACAAAACACTTCACACCATCATCTGGCTCATGACATTCTGCTGTATTGTTCAACATCAGTAATGATCATTTTAACATAATTTTAGCTGTTACTGTTAACATTACCTTGCAATTGACTAGATTATCAGCGTCTGTGGATATTCAGGTTTCTGATGATAATCAAAGACAGTGTATCAAATAAACATAAGGGGTGTACGTATCCCATATATCAGCTGTTATACTGGTGGAATGAATGAATGTACCATCATGCCTGACTTTGTTATTGCTGTATGTCTTCATTTAAAAAAATCAACAGCATTATATTTAAAAGACAACAATATTGTTTTACTTGTCCCACATCAGTTCTGCAACAGATGGTCTGTCCTGATGACAGAAACAGGTCTATTTTTGTAAAGAAGAGACCTGTATTTCAGTATCAGTATTGATGATAATAATCCAGGAATAACCTGCAAAAATCAAATATTGTGCACCCCTACTCTTTACCTAAGCAGGAAAAGGTAGAGAGCCAACACCTACCAGGCCACAGTAACACCAGTGAGGGAAACAAGTGCCGTTAGCAGGAGAGCACATGGAGATGAGGAGGAAGGAGCTGCTGATCAAAGTGCTAACAACATGGATGCAGCTGCAGGAGGATGGCAGCCATCTTTAACAGGACCATGTCAGCCTGGGATCTGAACTTATCAGTGCAGACATTATAATTATGAGAAGTTTCTGAGGTTGTTTCAGCAGTGGCTGTTAGATGAGTAGAGATGTCTCCATCATGACATTGACAAAGACAAAGACAGTATTTACTGATATTGTTGGGTTTGCACGCGCCCACATCTGCAGACAAAGCTTTTTTCCTGTTGTTCAAAGGGTTAGACTCCTCTGCTTCACCTCTGATAAAACAAGAATGAAAATCAGAAACCTTAAAGGGATCAGCAACTTTTTTTTTATTTCCATGTCTTGCCTCACTCCCAAGTCCGTGAAAAGCAGGTCTACACCATTCTCTCAACTGTGTGTGCAGTAACAAGGAAGAGATGGGCAGAGCTCGCCTCCTGCTAATTAGCTAAGCTCAAACACTGGGAGTGGTCCGTGTGTGGAAACTGTCCAGTTTCTATGACTATTGCTGTCACAACTGTTATTACCTCCGCCAAGGCGGTTTTGTTTTTGCTGGCATTGTTTTGTTTGTTTGTTTGTCTGTTTGCCTGTGTTCAGGATAACTTGAGGGGTTAGGGATGGATTTGGATGAGATTTCGTGAGATGTATGGAATGGGATAAGGAAGAAATTATTAGATTTTGGGACTGATCTGGATCACCATCCGGATCCAGGAATATTTATTTATTTATTTAATATTATTATTTTTATTTATTTATTTTATTTTTTAAAGGATTCTTTAACATTACCGGATGAGACCATTTTCGCCAGGGTAGACTGAGGCTACTTGGCGGAAGTCTGCGCTCTCTGAGTGGTTTTCTAGTTTTTACCTATTATTATTGTCATGATTTATATAACTGTTATTATTCTTCAATCTCCCTCTCTGCCATTACCAACATTTATATTATATATCATATTTGACTTATACACGAACACGCTCATCCACAGCCACACACACACTTGTACACACACACACTTCTCTCCTTTTCTTTCTTTGTTGTATGTATAATCATTACTAGTCATTAACAATTATAATTGTTCTCTTCTTTGTTGAGCATTATCTATTATCTTCTCCTAAATTGTAAAACTGACCTGTTTGTATGTCTTTTTCTGTTCTCTTCTGTCCTGTTTTTTGTCTTGTCTTGTCTGTTTTGTTTTGTCTTGCAATCAATAAAAAAAAAAAACCCACTGGGAGTCAATGGGTAGCGTTAACCTGCCTGTGCCTACAGTCATCAGATATACTTTTCAGCAACTCTAATCTTGTTTGCTTGTTGTGACTCGTTTTTTTAATGCAATCTGTCACATTATCTATTTTTAGACTAAGATTAGCACTTTATGTAATTTTCAAAAGAAATACAAACAAAGCTAAACTGCAGGGAGAAAACTAAACCACCGTGGCTGTGCTTTATTTTTTGACCTTCCACAAGCACGTCCACGGTGGTGCTAACCTAAGTCTAAATATAGATAATGTAACATAACCCTGTCAAAAAAACGAGTCACAACAAGCACACAGAACTGTTTAGAGTTGCTGAAGAGTTTATCTGATGACTGTAGGCAGAGGCAGGCTAACACTACCCTGGGCATTGGTGGCACAGTCAGATGTCGTGCTTGGTTGATAATCAGAAGCCCCGCTCCAGTAGTCACATGGCGTTGTGTCCTTGGGCAAGACACTTAACCCCAAGTTGCTCCCACTGCTGCATCAGTGGCATGTAAATGGCCATGAAAGGGTGTGAAAGTGTTAGCTGATACCAATGGACAACTGACTTATAAACCATCAGTGAGTGAATGTGAGAGTGAATGATAGATGTGACCTGCAGTGTAAAGCAGCTTTGAGTAGTCAAAGAAAGCGCTATGTAAGCTCAAGTCCATTTACCATTTACCCATTGAATCCCAGTGTTTGAGCTTAACCAATTAGCATTGGACAAGCTCTGCCTGTCTCTTTCTTGTTACTGCACGCACAGTCTAAAGAATGGTGTCTACCTGCGCGCCATGTACTCGGAGTGAGGCAAGACATGGAAACAATAGAAATGTTGGTGTATACCTTTGAACATCAGTTATGTTTAGAACTTTCAGCTAGAGAGGTTGAAAAGAATATGACCTAATGATGTAGGTAGAACTTAGATAAAGAACAAACTGTTCGTAACCTTGCAGTGTAGCTGGGTTCACCTGATTCATTGTCTGTAATCAAAGACTGTGTTCAACCTGCCTTGGTACACTCCAATCAGAGTCCTTAATTGCAGGAAGTCTAGAGTCTAATTCACTAATTAGACATCATATCTCACACTTTGGCCCAGTGAGCTTCAGCTCCTGCAGCTCACACACAGACTACGGTCGAATAGTCACCTCCTGAGCCCTTTCCTAACCACTTTTCCTTAACCCCGATGGAAACGTCATGAGGTTAAGGAAAGGAGAAAGGAGAATTCAGAAGGACTTAGGAAAGGAAAACTGCCGTGCAGAGAGAAAACGACTACACTTTCACTACGCTACATCATCATGAGATGCGGATGCGGATGTGACTGACGTTAATACGCTGCAGTGAAACTACAGTTTCTGAAGATGGACTAGAAAAGGTGCATCTTAGAAGTGCTTATGTATCATGACAATGTTGTTCCTTGCAGACAATTTGAACATTAACAACCCGGTAAAAATTAGGTCTGCATAACCGATGTTGGAAGTGAGGATTTACATAAATTTGTCCACTCGTTATCAACATGAATTCCAATCAGTGCATGAAAATAAATGGTAACTGAATGAAAGAAAGGCATAAACTGTTAAGCCCACAATCTGGAAGTTAAGGCATGTTTTGGTATCCTTTTGAAAGGACAGAACAGCAGTGGTAACTTACATGGTCTGCAGGCTTTGTTTATCATTATTCAGTTGAATTCGGAAGCAGTCAGATAACGTGTGTTTATAAATGCTGTTGCCGCGGAGAATTGTGTGACAAAATAATCTCCTTTCCTTTCGTAAAGGATGGTCTGGTGTATCCTATGCTAAAGGAGATGCTAAAGGAAGCATTGAGCCACTTTTCCTAAGCATTTAGACTACTCGAACAGCTCTGATCACAAACTACTACCAGATCATTTCACTCAGTTAGGAACCTTCCTAAGCAAAAACTTTATCTTGGTTATCTGTAAATGTTTGATTGAAATATCTGATTGGTTAATTTTGGTCATATTTGTCCTGACAAAGACGTGTTTATGTGTTTACTGGTCTTATTTGGCTCAGTAAAAATGTTTTATTTCAATTGGTCTAGGTTTACTTCATATAGACTTAATTTCAAACCTTCTCCCCTTTTGATTATGACCACCTGAGCTGGCCATAACAGCTTAGAAGCCTGAAAGAGCTCAAATTCTGTCAAAGCTTGGGCTCATATCTCTCAGTGAATGTTCACAATCACTCATGTTCAAATAAGATGCTGGTTTTCACATAATGAGTACCCTGGTCCACCTCTAGCCTCTAAGTTCCTGTCACTTTCAGGCACCCCTCCTCATGTGATCAGCTCTGACCTCTTGTTTCCTGTGTCTCTTGTGTTTCCTGTTTTATTTTGAAATCCCTGTGTTCCTTGTGGTGTTTTCCTGCCCTCCCCTCTGTGTGCCTCCACCTGTGTGATTGTCTCACCTGTGCTTGATGTTTCCCAGTGTAATTAGTCTTTGTGTTCGTCTTCCATGTTCACCACATCTTCAGCATCTCAGTCTCTCCAGTGTTTTCCCCAGAGTTTCTCCAGCATGTCTAGGTAGTTGTCTGTTTTTCGTCGAGCTTTTTAGTGATTTTGATTTGTACTTTGTGAGATTCTAGAGTTTTCTTTCTTTTATTCATCTGTTTAAATTTGTCATTTGAGATTCTGTGTTGTGTGAAATACTTTTTGTGAAGGATTAGTCTTAGTTTTTTGATCAAGTTCTTGTTAGTTTAAAACAAAAGCTTTTTTGTTAATCTGCATTCGGGTCCTTCTCCTTGTTATTTGTTAGTTTATTTTTTAACATATCCTGTTATTTATTTTGATTTTAATGGTGTTTTATTGTCACAGAGCACAGTCTAGTTTTTAGGAGTCAATGTTTTTACAGGATTTTTGATCTAAACTTGAGTCGACTATTATTTTGGTGATCGGGACATACCTATCATCACTTGACATCTCAGTCTTGGTGACCCTTCCTGACTGTCGCCGGTGCGTGACGTGTCCTTATTTGGCTGCCAGTGGCCACTGCTGTGTGTGTCTTTGCCATCTGTGCTGGACTGCTGTTCACGAGAGGGTTTCCTGCTGGATGTCGCTGCATGGTCCTGTGTTCCAGAGACTGTCCTCCCCATCGCGTGCCACTTGCTGCCTGTGAGTAACCAATACTGCCACACCCAACTCCCTCTGGCTCAGTCCTCATCGTCCCTACTGCTCAGAGTACGTTTCCGTGCAAACAGTCTGGCCTTGTTTCGGCTGGATCTTAACTGCGGCTTGTTCTCTTCATAAATCGTCTCTCAGATTCGATTTGGATTCTGAAAATGTTTTTCAAGATTGTTGTGCTGCTTTCCTGGAACTTTTGGTCAGGGATGGTCACTTGAACTGTGGAGTAGCTTTACGCTAGAATGCAAGACAGTGTTAATTTTGTTGACTAATTATCTTCATCATAGTTTTCGTCAAAAACTAGACAGTATCTAATAAAAACAAGTGCACATGAATAAAAACTCAAATTAAACTAACTGCCATTTACATCAACAAATAAAAACTAGACTAAAATGTTTGACAGAGACTTAATCCAATCAGACCTAATTTGGTCATGTAGAAAGTAGAGACAAGTTAGAAATATATCCAATCAGCTACTTTGGTTTTGTGGAAAGGTTGGATGAGTTAGGGGGACATCCAATCACAACTGCTTTAGCTTGGTGGTGGTGGGATAAGTTGTGGAGCGATCCAATCAGAGCTCCTCTCTTTATGAATTGATATATTCTCAGTCGAACCTCAGTAAGTTGAATAACCCAAGACTGTTCTAGAAAACAGTAAAACCAGAATCTGGGAATAAAAAGGATTACAGCTCCCCCCTTGTATAGTTAAGAACTCTCGAATCAGCTAGGCTTTCTTTGTTTAATGAGCATTCATTACCTCTGGATCCCTGTTTGACACAGTAAGCACTATGACAAATAAATCCCCGTCCATTCTGTTTTTTATGTAACTGTGCCTGAGCCTCTTAATTTCAGACCAGTCACTGTCAGTGAGGTGCACACTTCCCTCAGACTTTTAGACAACAGGAAGCTGGCAGGTCTGGATCTTTTAGAGCTTTGTTTTTTTTCTATTTATTTAGATTTTATCGCATCTTCTTTAAAAAGAGGAGACCCCATCCTGCTGAACAACAACAGGCCCATTTCTAAACTGTGTGTTTTAGCCAAGACAATGGAATAACTGGTGGGTGATCAACTCAAGGAGTTTTTTATATCTAACAATCTTTTAGCAGAATCACAGTCAGGGTTTCGGAAAAACCACAGCACAACCACAGCTGTTCTAAAAGTGGATTTTAAGGAAATTTTAAGGAAGATCATGCAGCCCTTTGATTGATTTGTCAAAGACTTTCAACACTGTTGGACTTGTCATTTTGAAACTCAGACTTCACAGTATTGGTCTGTCTGAACAATCAGTCAGTTGGTTTGGTAACTATTTATCAAACAGATCACAGTGTACCAAAGGGCTGATGAGACTGTTACCAGAAAAACTGGGTCTCCGAGAACTGGTCAGGTGTGGTTGAGGTGTGGTCCTGCTCCTGAAACTGCTATAAAATCATCACTTCACCGGCAAGGACCACACCATCAACGAGATGAATTTCACAATTGTTTATTAGTGTTGGTATAAGAAGAATTAGAATATTGAAAGGTTAAAAATGAAGCCGATTATGATTTTGGGAAACGTCTTGGTAGGTTCGTCATGCCAGGGAGCTACGGCCCTCTGTTACAAAAGGTACTGAGACAATCCGAGATCAGATTTCATGGATGTAACAAGCTTGTAGGAGCTGCTCTTACTTGGTATTAAAGGAACCGAGGGGCAGAACAGCCTGGTGTAAGCAGAGGTGATGTGACGAGTGTGCGGTGAGTGACTTTTGGTTTTCTGGACTGTTCCTGCCTTTATGCTCTGTCTCTGCTCCTGCAGCCTTCTCACTCCTGTGAGGGGGCGTGGTCTCTGGCTGCAGCACACCTGGGTCTGATCTCCTAATCACCAGCTCTTACTTAAGCCTCCCATGGACTAGCCACAGTGCCTGGCGATTCTTGCACCTTCCAGTGGTATTGTGTTTTTTGATGTACCTCCTGTTTTTGCTCATTACTAATTGTGCCTCTCCTCTGATCTCTTTCAGTGTCTCTGCACGCTCAGATTCACTCAGCCACACTCTTGTTCCTCATCTCTCTCTGCCTAGCAACTCCTCTCACCCCTTTCCCTTTTCCCCAGCCTTCAGTAAACTATTTGTTGATTTGTCTGGGTTCTGAAAGGCTGGGTGATCGATGGATGAGATGACAAGTGGATTGGAGGACGTGAATTGATGAAGATGATTTTTATTATTTAAAGTACAGTGGTACCTTCTGCAGTGTGCACGAATTTGAAGCAAGGGTCATGTGCCATGGGCCCAGTAATGAGGTGAAAAGGTGAAACAGGCATGGACAAAATATAAGAAAGGAAGTAAGAACGTGGCCGAAAGGACAACTGTACAAGGAATGATTGAGGACAAAAGTGCTTTCAGAGGGGATGGTGATGGTAACAGTTCTTGCCACTAAACCAAATCAAAACTTAATGTTTTAAAGACCACAATGACTTAAAGAATTTCTACTGTGGGAACTTAATCACCAACATTGTCCCAGACTGGTATGTTCTGTGACACGAGTTATGGAAGCAAATGAATGTATAAGAGGCTGTAACAGACTTAAAGAGAATGGGTGTTGATCAGTGGTTTGTTGATGAAATGGCTAAAGCATGATCTAAACACAGAGGGAAATATCCTGGACAAACATCTGCAAAGTGCCATGCGCTTGAGAAATCATCTCAACTATGATAATGTCATAAAAAGAGTGATGAGATGGTCTGGCATTGAGTAAAGTTGTTGAACTGAAACTCTACGTGGTATTGATTATTTTTGCGATGATAACACTGTTTAAAAAGAAAAAAAAGAAAGACTGGAAAACAGAAAAGTCAGGTTTCCTGGTATCAGGGGCTCCTATTAGTGGCGCATAAGGTGTTAAGTACTCTGGCATATCTATTGATGATACTGGCAATCGATGGGGAGGGGATTATTTCTCTGGTGACAAGAGCTCCCCCTTTAATAAAACTCTGAATGTTGATGATGGTAGCCCACCGGAGACACTGATATCCTGGTGCCAAGTGATGGTATCTCATGGGGGGTTACAAGTGCCCCGGCTGATGAGGGCTTTAAAGGTTGATGATCGTAGATGTCAATGGCACTGACATCCCGGTGCCAGGTGTCCCCAACTGGTACAACCATTGTTGGTATATGATGGCAGGTGGCAGAGGCACTGGCATCCTGTTGCCAGATACCCCAGTGGTGCAGCTTTCAAAAGTTCCATGTCAGTAGCTGAAGGAGGCATCGGCATCCTTAACCAGGTGTCCCCTATTGGTGCAGCCATTGGCAAATGATGGAGGCACTGGCATATCAGCGCCCAGTGCCTCCTGCTTTTTTAGTCTTTGATGGACAATCCTGCGACGTGAAGTGAGTACAGGCCTTCCAGAGTTTCAAGGCTATAGAGGACATTGTGGATATGCCAAAGTTAATCAGATGGATTTTGTTTAATGAGGCCTGATTCATAATCCCAGAGGATGGTGTTTTGATGACAGCTTGTGTTTCGGACTCGCTCTGTCTGGTTAGCTCGGATGGTGGACATTGACAGACGAGTGCCTCCAGGCTGGTTGTCATCTGGCATGGAATTCAAACAGCCTAACAGGAGAGTGAAGCTGGTCCACAAGTTTATTTTTTTAACAATGATGGTGATTTGCATCTGAATTTACACCAGAGTTGGAGTGTTTCTCAGCTCTGTGCCCTGTGACATGTGAACATAACGAAGCAAAATTTATAGAAACACAGGAGGAGGTGTGGTTGAGGTGTGGTCCAGCTCCTGAAACTTTCATATAAAAGCATCACAAAATACGACAACATAGACCATGGACTGTTGAGCAACTAAAGTCAAACATCAAGCATGAATGGAAAAGAATACTCCTGCAAAGCTTCAACAGTACGTGTCCTCAGTTCACAAACTCTTGTTGAGTGTCGTTAGAAAGGGGATGTCAGAGTGTAAACATGCCCTTGTGCCAGCAATTTCAAAATGAAACAATAAAGTTTAATAATGTGAATATTAAATATCTTGTCTTGTTGAGTATTGAGTTGAATATGGGTCAAAAAGGATTTGCAAATCATTGCATTCTGTTTTTATTTGCGCTTTACAGAATGTCCCAACTTTATCGTAATTGAGGTTTGAAAAACAGTCCCCTCACTTTGTAGCAGAGTTTGGCTGTTCTTCTCCCACTTAGTCTTACTCTGCTGGATCTGCTTCAGTTAATGACTGTGTCAGCCTATATAAGAAGATGATGATCATTAGCACCTGTTTGGTATCATTGGCATATCACACACCTGACTAAATGACTGACTCTCTCCAAGTGGAACTAAAACAGTGTTTCTAAAAAAGTGGGGCACAACCCTCAAGGGGGGCAAGGCCAGAGCCTAGGGGTGTGTGACTGGTCTGGGTAGGGGCATGGCCAAAACAGACCATGGGCCCCCTGGAATTTTGACTGGCCACCCCGGGTGCCAATCCAAAATTCTGCCCTGTAATTGGCTTTTTTGGTTAGAGTTGTTTAATAAGGCAAAAATTTAATTTTTAAGAACTTAAAATTGTGACGTGGAGCCCATATCCTTTATTTGAGTCTTGAAAGAATAGGTATATGAGTTGCCAATTATTTATTTTTCTTTTTTTAAGATATAAATGGGTTGGCCTAGTCAATATGGTCAGTATCATTCACATTTATTTGTTGTTGCAGGAGATTTAAAAGATAAAAATCAAGAGTGAGCTTATGCCTGGTCACGCTTTGTGATTTTAGTGCATCTTTCAGTGATGCAGATGAGCCTGCCTGTATCCAAACTACATCAGGTACCTATTTTACAGAGTTACAGAGTGTACTCTCATTCCAAAAGGGAAATTTAGTTTAGTTTTGTGAGATATTTAAAAAAAAAAAAAAGTAATGGGTTAGTTATGTTTTTTTGAAGTGGGGTTGCTCACGATTCTTCACAGCGTTTAACTTTTCCTTGCCGGCGCCTCTGTGTTTGGGACTATTTTGTGATGCAGCTCCCATGAGATCAGCTCAGAGTGCTGCAGTGACAGAGCGTTGTGTTTGTACCCATTTCACTGATCAGGACAACAACACACTACAGCAGTTTAGAGACTTACTGAGATTAAAGAGCACCGATGAAGGTCCAGGAGAAACCGTGTTACTAAGTCCCACTCAGGACAGCAAAAGGCCACTGAGTTTGTGGACATGGACTCACAGTTCATGCATCTGCACCACCAGGTAACTTACAATTTGTCCTGCTCCTCTGTTCTCCATCCCTCTTCCTATCTGTGACTCCATCTGCTAAAGTTCTTCCTCTGTTACTCCAGTTCATAAAGATATCCTCTCATAACCACAACTGATGGCAGGTCATCATCAGTACAGTCAAATTCCCTCATGTTCTTGTTGTTTCCTCTGATGACCTGACCAGCTGTTGGAGGAGGGATACATGACCCCTACGTCCAGGCGCACGGGAAGATGTTTTAAATAGGGGGGGCTGCCAACTGAATGAATGAATGAGTGACGTAATTATTGTTATTTATTTATTTTTTCCTGCTGTGCATCGCACAGCACCACTCACTGGGCCGCTGACTGGCTGCCATTAGCTTCACACAAATAAAACATTAAGAAGTCCTAACACAGGCATCACCGAAGGGCGGATGGTTCTGTCCTGACCCGTGACCAATCTCTGATAAATTCACAAGAACAGATTTTAATGGAGCATTTTTTCCGACGTTCACAGCTATAGACAGTAGGCACTGCTACTCCAGTTAACACTAGACTGCTACGGTGGTCTGGCAGTCTGATCACAAGCCTGTCATGCCATGAGTTTCCCTAAATATATGTTGCTGTATGTTTTCTTAAGCTTATAAGGATGTTTAATGAAGCTCTAAAGATTTCAGCATTTATTCCTCCAACTGCTGCTGCAGTCACAAAGACCACTGTGGAGTGAGACATAATGATTCATTTAGCGGAGGTGATTTTCCTGCCACTATCGTGTTTGCAGCACGAGCTGCAGCAGCCACAAGCACCAGAAAACAGGAGGCAGTGCCAAATAAAAGCCAGTGCAAAAAGAAAAAGACCCTTGTCACCTGCAAGTGACCTGCACTGAGGTCTGAGAGCTTTTGCCCTGGCTCTGCGCTGTGCGGTGCTGGTCCTGTTCATTTGTCAGGTTCATTTTCTTATTGTTTACAAATCGATTTGATCATTTGGCCGTGTTATTTTCATTGTTGCAGTTCTACAGTTTTTGTTTTTGAATGTTTCACGTTTTGGCAGTTCTAGCAACCTTGTTCTGTTTACTTATTTATTATGTGAGTGCGGGCTCATGCAATATGTGTAGCGCTGTTTGTGTCTGAGAAAGAGAAAGAGAGAAAGAAACGGACATTAAAGGGACAGTTCAGCATTTTTGAAGTGGGGTTGTATGAGCTCAATATGGCCACTTAGCACATTAGATGCAGTAGAGCGTTCTCTCCTCTCCCTCAGTAAGCCACAGTCTGTAAGAGTCTGTTACGCAGAACTAACAGAAGTATTGTACCAAGTACAGAGGGTATTTTCTCTCCCTACAAGAACTCCCATCAAAAAATAATACCACAGTTTAAGGGTACGCTACCTATAAATGTTTTTAAGTGCATTAACTTTTCGGAAATATAAAGTTTATCTGGAACTAACCGACTCACTCACGTATTCCTCCGTGCAGCGCTGCCATGAGCCGCTGAATCACTCTGCCTCCCTCTCAGCTGATGTAAACATAACAGACGCCGGGTGTAGACTGATTGATAACGGATTGTTATTTGACACATATTTCAGAGATGGGGTTTTTGTGTTGCTTCCCTGGATGCAGAAACAGATGTGTATCATGGAGCACTCATAGCTTTCACCGTATTCCTCTTCGTAACAAGGGCATGGGGCAACATCATATACAGCAAATGCCTACATCTCTCGTTACCTGACAGATTATGTGTACATATCTATATATCTATATATAATTTATATAAAGTCATGGCAAAATCTAAATATATTCTTGCATTTAGGAGATGGTATATTTATATTTTCACGCCAGAAACAGCTAAAATTGTGTTGTAGCAGGAGTTAGAGGCTAATACACAGTAATGGTTGTGTGTGTGTATGTGTGTGTGAGAGAGAGAGAGACACACACAAGTAGTCTGCAGTGTTACGGTAGACCTCCTCTACTCTGCTTGTTTGTCTCTGACAGATCATTATTACTTACTTTCAGGATAAACTGTCATTAGGTCCTTCAGGTTTGGGATGTTTTTTCTGACGTTTTATCTTTGGGAAAATGAAGAACGTCCACAATACTCAGGGATTCAGAAGAGCAGGAAAATCTGTATGATGAGTGATAGAGTATCCTCTGACTCAGAAACATCCTGAAGTCGGTCTGTAACCAAGGATCACTCGTGGCAGCAGCAGCACTCGGGGTCTGTGGGCATTGAGTCGCAATTCATACACTCGCACCACTGTGTATTTCCGACTCTTTCTTGATGTCCAGTTTCCACCAATGTTCCCTCTCTATTTCTTTTCGCCTGTTCGGTCTCCATCTGCAGCAGCTCTTCCTCTGTGAACTCCGGTTCACACAGATATCCTCTTGGCTCCAAAGTGAATGGAACTTCATCGTCGCTGTCATAATCACTCATTTTTAATTTCCTACGTTTGTTCTTCCTCACACCGCTAAGAGTCAGAACAAAAGAATTACAGTACTTGATTAAAAAGGTCACGCCTTTACTGTGATGTTTAATTTGACTTTTGTAAATTGCAATAAATAAGTTACATGTTTTTTCGTATCTTATATGACAGCACTTTCCCACCTGCTGAACACTTAAGTGCTTATAACCTGATGCTTGTGTGAGAGCAGCCCGCACATGAGGAGGACAAGGAGTCTCCCTCTGCTCTCCTCTCTCCCCCTAATGATCCTGTAATGAGACTCTAATGAAAGATGAAGAGATGATTTCTACCATCAGTCATGCATACTTAACTCCAGGATGCTCTCGTGCTTCCTCGTCTCTTCAGGCACGCTGAGATTATTTTTACCATGTGTGGTAATTCCCAACCAGATAAAACAGCGGCGCAAGAAAGATCAGTCATTGGTGAGTTTGCTCTTTCCTGCAGCAGCAAACTGATTCCTGAGCTTTACTGTGAAGATCACAAGGCACCTCAATATCTGCAAACAAAATGTGGTTGCTGTCAGGCTTAAACCTCCTATCTCCAAAACTGTTGAAATGAAATGAAAAAACGCTCTACTACTGAATGAATTGGCATTGTACTGCCTTCATCACAAATTACTTTTGTACTTAATTTGGTTAAAAGTGTGTAAAACCCACTCAACAACATGGGAGGTGACCAGTAACACTGTTACATGAAGAACAATGAAAATCATAAAATCTGGAGATAGGGGGTTTGTGCCTGACAGCAAGGCGTACCCATTAAAATGGCCGGTCAGTGGTCAGGTGATGAAGGCTTGACAGATAGAGCGCATCATTTCTGTTCATTCTATCTTCTATATTTGTGGCTGAAAGGGATGAAAAAATATAGGTAAAACTTCCATCCATCCATCCATCATCTATACTGCTTATCCCTTTGGGGTCAAGGGGGTCTGGAGCCTATCCCAGCTGATCTTGGTCTTTAGGCAGGGTACACCTTGAACCGGTTGCCAGTTAATCGCAGGGCCACGTAGAGAGACAACCATTCCCTATCACACTCATACCTAAAATGGGGTACACACATAAAGATAATCGGGCTGTTTTTGTCCCGACTTTCCCCCTTCCTGACTAAGGACGGCAAATGCCCAATTATCTTCTGTCTCATAAGATTATCCTATAAGATTATCCTGTGGTCTGAGGTGTTAAGAGTAAATTTGTCCCAATAATCGGTGCCAAAACGGGTCACGGCCGACAATTGTAAATATTAAACTTGTTCAATATTTATGACCAAAACTCTTCGTGTGTGGGGAAAGCCAATGACTCCCGAGTCATGACTCCGTGAATTGTGACTTGAATGTAGCCAATCAAGAAGCGAGCTGACTGAGGAACAAGGAAGCAGGTGTCAATCAAAACAACCACAGCCAACCTGAAACATACACACATGGACAAAATTGTTGGTACCCTTGTGTTGAAGAAAGAAAAACCCACAATGGTCACTGAAATAACTTGAAACTGACAAAGTAATAATAAATAAAAATTTACTGACAATTAATTAATGAAAATCAGACATTGCTTTTGAATTGTGGTTCAACAGAATTATTTAAAAAAATAAACTAATGAAACTGGCCTGGACAAAAATGATGGTACCCCAAGAAAAGATTGAAAATTATTTGACCATAGGGACATGTTATACGAAGGTGTGTCCTGTAATTAGCATCACAGGCAACTCAAGCTTGTAATCAGTCAGTCTGCCTATTTAAAGGGTGAAAAGTAGTCACTGTGCTGTTTGGTATCGTGGTGTGTATCACACTGAACATGGACCACAGAAAGCTAAGGAGAGAGTTGTCTCAGGAGATTGAAAAGAAAATTATAGACAAGCATGTTAAAGGTAAAGGCTATAAGAGCATCTCCAAGCAGCTTGATGTTCCTGTGACTACAGCTGCACATATTATTCAGAAGTTTAAGGTCCACAGGACTGTAGCCAACCTCCCTGGATGTGGCCACAAGAGGAAAATTAATGACAAATTGAAGAGACGGATAATACAAATGGTAACTAAAGAGCCCAGAACAACTTCCAAAGAAATGAGAGGTGAACTCCAAGGTCAAGGTACATCAGTATCAGATCGCACCATCTGTTACTGTTTGAGCCAAAGTGGACTTAATGGAGGACATCACTGTTGAAAACAAATCATAAAAAGCAAGACTGAATTTTTCCAAAATGCATATTGACAAGCCACAAAGCTTCTGGGAGAATGTCCTTTGGACAGATGAGACAAAACTGGAGCTTTTTGGCAGGTCACATCAGCTCTATGTTCACAGACTCAAAATGAAGCATACAAAGAAAAGAGCACTGTACCTACTGTGAAACATGGAGGAGGCTCAGTTATGTTCTGGGGCTGCTTTGCTGCATCTGGCACAGGGTGTCTTGACTCTGTTCAGGGTACAATGAAATCTCAAGACTATCAAGGCATCAAAAGGTTGTGCAGCAAAATATTAAGTTCAGGGTACCATTCTGTTGAACCACAATTTAAAAGCAATGTCTGATTTCCATTAGTTAATTTCCAGTAAATTTTTATTTATTATTACTTTTGTCAGTTTCAAGTTTTTTCAGTGACCGTTGTGGGTTTTTCTTTCTTTAACAAGAGGGTACCAACAATTTTGTCCACGTGTGTAAACATAAAGTTCGGTGGACCTATGAAACGGAGAACCAGTCTCCAGGATTTTTCCACAGTCTTTTCTTTTATTTAGTTCCTGATTTTCGGTCGAAGTCCAAAGACCACCATCACTCCCTCTTCTCGGATGTCCTCTCCCATGTTGCGTGTTTTCCGGTTTCCAACTTTTATGGTTGTTGCTATGCTTCTTCTTCTTCGTTTTTGTTAGATCACATTTGATCACGCGAGGTTTCTGTCTGTGAGGACTCGATACTAGATCAGTGGTGGGACAGAATCGTTATGTGTGTGGTGTGCTATGTTGAGATTATCGGATCAAAACTGTTCAATGCCTGATTATTTATCTCTTCAGATTCAGAAAATCCTTATGTGTGTACCCCACTTAAGGGAAATTTGGAGTCACCAATTCACCTAATGAGTATGTTTTTGGTCTGTTGGAAGAAGCAAGAGTGCTTGGAGAGAACCCACGCATGCACGGGAAGAACATGAAAACTCCACACAGAAAGGCCATGCCCAGCCCAGGGAATCAAACAGCAACCTTCATACTGTGAGGTGTATTTACTACCTGCTGGGCCACCGTGCCGCTCCTAGGTACAACCTGTCCAACCATATACAGTCAGCCCCCTCACCAGCTTCCTCTGCCCTCTCAGCCACTTCTGCAAACATCAGTGTCGTCATCAGAGTTTCTTTGAATGGATAAAAATCTGGTGACTCTTCTAAAGGAGCAGGAAACAGTTTGTAAAGTAAAAATGCTCTTCACCTCATTACCATCTTCGTTTGGAGAATAGATTGAGGCCAGTCCAACAAAGACAACAGACACTCTGAATGTAAAATACAATGTCTACATTCGTGTTTATTCTGTGCAGGGTGTTCTTTATTACATGTCTCTCTGTGGTCAAAAGTGAGGGTTCACAGTAAAGAAAGAACTTTGCTTGATTCCAAAGAGAAAAGGGGACGACAGCACAGTGAAGGAACCACACTATGGTGGACTGTACAGAGGATGGTGCTCTAAAAAAACTCCATAATGCAAAAATATGACTACATGAGCCGGACTAAACCAGAGTCTGATGGTGACAGGCAGTGTGTCCATCTAAAGAGGAGAACCCTGAATGTCATACTTTACCCGCTTCATATGGTAGAAAACTCCTCATTCCTCAGAACTGAATCAACAGAGTTTATTTATTTGGATGTGCAGGGTAAGTGCTGATCCTTGAAAAGTCTTAACAGGTCCTGAACTCCAACATGTTTGGTGCAGTTTGGTTGATTTGGGGCAGTGTGAAAGCTCACCAAACTCTGGTGCGGAATGACGATCAAAACAAACAGGGACCAAACAAGGCAAGTGGACAAAAAAACTGTGAATTGTGGCTTGAATATGTGGGCAAGATAATGTAGTGTTCACTGACAATATCAAACAAGGAGTGGCTATTGTTAGCATTGCTATAAGTGCAGGCCTGTGATTCTCTAAAAGTCCTTTTGGAATATGGTTACACACAGCCCCAGTAAATCTGCCATTCTTATCGGAGCTGCCGAAAGACAACTTCAACTTTTTTATGTCGCTCAAATACTGCTAGGCTGCTTTGGTCCAAACAAAGTTATTATTTCAAGCTGGTTATCGATTTTTCCCCGCCATGATGCCAGATGGCAAAAACAGAGGCCACAGCTACAGCCCCACCTAGTGGTAGGCGGCAGTATTACCCAACTTTTGACAGGCTTTGGTCTGTCTGACAAAGTTTAGTATGAAAGATAACCAAACCAAGGAAAAATGAAACAATTCTGCAACTTCACACCCAAACCGAACAGAGTCCGATGAAGTTCAGGGACAAAAGCCCCAAAATTTGGTGTCAAATATGACGTGGTTTTGTTGCAGTCAGATTTTGAGTTACGGTTTCAATGGTGGATTTTTTGTCGCATTTATTATCATCAGTGGCCACATTTCAAGCCATGCATCAAATCAATTTATTCGACAAATTTGGAGTCATGTTGGAGGACATTTCCAGGGGGCAACTATGGAGGGGCATAAGAGCCACAGGCAGCTCTGGCCCCACGGGTTTCAAACCCTCGTCCAAATAGATCAACTTCTAGAAGTGTGTGTGAAATACTGTTACTCTGGTCAATATTTCAGTGTCGTCTGACGCAGCCTAAACACAAACACTTAGCTTTTTTTATAGTTTAAAACACTGCTGAACTGCTCCCAGCTGGACTGAGTTAGTCCTCAGTGCCTGGTTGGTCATTCCAGGTCAAAAACAGATGGCTAAAGACTCAGCTAATTGCAGGCTAAAGGGACTTGATGAAGTTTTCTACAGTCTAATGAGGCAGATATCAGTTTTTATTGTTGTTTGGCTGATTGGGCGTAGCCTTGAGCTCCGATTACGCTCAGCCACGGTCGAGTTTCCTCTCCACTCGAGTACACACGGCCTGTTGTATAGAAATGTGAAACATATGCAGAGATACTGATGATGTCATGCTTACTGCCCTTAATATAAAATCCTGATGTTACAAAGAGCTGCGCTGATCTAAAACACACAAAAGAAGAAACAGACAAAAGAGAGAATAAATATGGAAAAGATGGATCCAGTAAACAAACGTCTCCTCGTCTGCAGAAAACCTCCATATCATAACATGAGCACTACAACAACAAAACTAAAACACGAAGGTGGAGAACTTTCACAACAAAACTAAAACTTACAGAACGGTGAGAGGTTCAATAAAATCAATCTGTTTTATACATAAATTGAAAAAATATTTTTTTCACATTGAGAAGGAAAATAAAGTATTTACTGTACAAGAAATGACACCAAACTCATGCTAGAATTTGAGAGGGATCCTCAAGTTCTGATGCCACAAAAAATAACCCACAATCCCTTTGTCGACGCTGTTTGAAACACTCGCTTAAAAAGTTATCGATCACTAATTCTGGTGGTAAGAAAAGCAGTAGAAAAATAAAGTACCAGTAATATCAAGATTAAAAGACCAAATGCCCTTTGAAAATTTCTTTAAAATCTCCAGACAAATTGGAGAGGAGTAAATCCACAAATGCTGTACTTTATTTCATTTTTTAGGTTTTATAAAAGATTTTTTTTTTTTTTAATCAGTCCAGCGTTGATCTTCTGGCAGTTAACTGGAACAAGAGGGGATTGTGGGTAGGGTTTGTCTCTGTCTCCTGAGAGGTTTTTGAGTCCATAGTTTGTGGTTCAAGCTGGGTCCCTCTGAGCGGTGTGGTTTGGTGGGTTCAGGTAGAGGCGGTGCAGTCTGATGAGATTGGAGGGGCAGGGGGCTGTAGCTGAGTGTACATGAAGGAGTGAGAGGTGATGCTGAGGGGTCTAAGGAGAGAGAGACAGAGAGGGACAGAGAGAGAAAAAAAGTTGGAGTCAGAAAAACTTCTGTGCTGTGGCTCCTTAACCTGGCACACCAGACAAACCGTTCAGTATATCTCACCAGTCCATCTGGGAAAGAGCCAATATAAAGTGTTAGTGGAGGGCAGAACCATTCAGAAGCAAACTGGCAGGTGATTGGACAATCGTTCCATCAAACAACATTTATTACAGGCCAATCAGATATTGTGGTAGGTGGGCGCTACTGCTTCAGAATGTGAGCCACTTCATAAAACAAACTCTCGTCAAAACATGTGGAGGTGGAGTGAAGATATCCTTACTATAGAGAAGTTTGAGGTGATGTTTGTTTTTCATTTAAGAAAGAAATGCTGTCCAGATCTAGTAAAACTGCTACTGAAGCTGTTAGCATCTATGCTAATCCCTGTAGGTGTGGTTACTTCCTGCTTTCGTCTTGCTCATAGCTCGTTCCTATTCCTGCTCTGAAGGACTCTGATTGGGCCGTGCCGCTTTGGTCCGAGCATAATCATTTTAGATTTGAGCTTGGCAAGCTGGATCAGCCTAATTACAGACAATGAATCAGGCTGATCCAGCTGCTGTTTGAGGTTAGTGAGTCTTTAAAGATTCATAAAACTGTTCAGGATGACAGTGACCTCACTGAGGTTTAATCACTGGAAAGATTTATGTACCTTTAAGGGAACCAGCTCGTGCGCCTTATCAAATCTACAAGTCATCAGATAAACTCTTCAGCAGCTCTAAACGGTCCTGTGTGCTTGTTGTGATTTTCTTTACCGCGTTATGTTACGTTTTCTTCTAAAATCATTTTGTTGACCGACTTACAAGCACATCCACAGTGGTTTATGCTCGAGGTGTGACGTTCGAGAACGAGTCGATTCTTTTGAACAAGTCGATTTAGTGAACCAGTAGAGACCATTCACAGTTGTGAATGAGCCGTTCATTTTTGCAGGCCACTTGCAATTAAGAATGGCTCACTCACTACTGCAAATTGTTCTCATTGTTCACTTAAAAGAGCTGTTCAAAAGACTTGACACGTTCGCGAGTGTCACATCACTATTGCACACCACCGCTGACGTGCTTGTAAGTAGGTAAATAAAACAAAGCCTCTGTTTATGAGTAAAAGAAGATAATATTATTATATTAGAAGATAACGTAACATAACACGGTAAAAAAAAATCACAACAAGCACACAGGACTGTTTAGAGCTCTTGAAGACTTTATCTGATGACTGTAGGCAGAGGCAGGCTAACGCTACCCACTGACTACTTTTTCAGCTAAACTAATTAGCAGTGGAAGAGCTCTTCCAGTCTCTTCCTTGTTACTGCACGCACAGTCGAAATAATGATGTCTATCTGCTTGTCATGGACTCCGAGTGAGGTAAGACATGAAAACAGAAAAAAACTTGGTGTATTGAAGGAGCTGCACATGATCTTCACTTAGAGTTGAGCTGTCCTCATGGATTTCAGAAAGACGTCAAAAACAAAAGTGATGCTGTGAATAACAGATCCACGTCTGCAGCTTCAAAGCTTCACTTGAACCTGAATGAGTCTGTAGTGTTTAGAGCAAGGGGGCAGTAAAACATCTTAATGGATCCACTTCGGACTTTAAGAGCCTTTTGGTCTTAAAGATCTTTAAAGATCCAGATTTCAGCCTGACGTTTGTAAACTTTCATGACTGATGTGGTATGTGGAGTCTGGTGTAAACATGATAAAGTTGATTAAACATGGGTGGTTCACAGGGCTGTTTAAACCCTCAGCTTTGTCTTACAGGCTGATCAAACCGCAGAGGGAACAAAGAGGTGTGTTTGGTTCAGCTTGGTTTACAGATATAATTTCCACATGTAAATTTGTTCTGTTTATAATCAAGGTTCCTCCACACGAACGTTCTCCTGCTGATTTAACACTGGAGCATGGCTCTTCTGCAGGCCTGGGCTGCTCATTAAACCCTCTGTGTGCTAATTTGCTCTGCTACAAAGCATTTTTAATGAATTCCTCCGCCCTTAGCTTCATTTTACCCTGACTCACTAAGCCCTGATGCAAACACCGAACACTGCTGCGAACAAACAAAAGACAGGACATTTTTAACACAGGCAGTGCAGATCAGCGCCTTGATTCTGGGACAGTCAGCCCCGTGAATGTTGTCCTTAAGGTGGGTCACGTCAGGGCAGCAACCAAGTCCAAGCATAAATGCAAGGACAAAAATTAAAACATGAATGATAGAAATCATAGCAACTAAATCTGAAGTCCAGGAACCCCTGGATGCCACGGATCTCACGAAGGGGTCAGAGGCTAAGCCAGCTCTGAGGTGGTTCAAAGGAAGAACAAATCACAGGGCTGACACATTGAGTCAAACAACCATTCACTCACACATGAGAGTAGTTTCAAGGTAACATCATTACTTGATTTACAAACACACAACTTGAATTGCACGTGTCAACCCCGGCACTTGGATCACAACTATAACAACATCAAGACAGAGACATGCCATCAGCTCCACCTATCTCAGCAGCTCACTTAATGTATTTAAATGAGGACTTCACTCCATTATGGCTGAATCAGGCATCATGAGTCTTTTGACCTTTTCTGATGGCACCATGTCAGGCGACCTCAGGCTCATCAGTTTAAGTTTCACTGTCAGGCAGCAGAAAAGTCCTTCAGTGTCAAAATGTCTTACCAACAATTTCCACATAGCATAGCCTGCATAGGGTTCTGTATGTGGGTGTTGAACTGTTTCTTAGTCAAAACAACTCCTCACTCCCAGGGAATTCACCTTGACCTGCTGCCTTTGCACAAGGATCATGTTAACTGTGGGATGCTTGCAAGTCTTCAGTGGATCGTTCAAAGCCGCTGCACACCTAAACTGATGTGCCTAAGTGGCACAAACTGGTGAATAATTTAGAGGTGATTTCTAACACCTTTCTATTCACTTTGGGAGTAATGTGATTTAACACATAAATTAAAAACATTATAAAAAACTCACGTGGCTGAACTGGGAATTGTCTTTGACATCAAGTGAACCACAAGGGTACCATTCATGGAAGCAACACTTAAATATTGAACTGTTTGAAGCGGCATCCATGACCCAGTGTTCATGTGTGATTTGTGGTCATTTCTGTTTTGAGCACAAACAGATTTAATGCATTATGGCTTTCTCTCTTTGTATTCTCTCTGCTACATTTTTACCAGTAAGTCATTGTGCAGGGATGAGGAAACTCCTGCAGAAATGGGCTTTAGCTGGGCCAAGACATCACACTGCTTTTCTTCATTGAGGGGGGCAACAGAGTGAGAGAGCATCACTTTTCTGATGCAGTGATTCATAGACTTTTCCTGCTGAGCCCCCTTCAGGCAAGCTAAAGTACAGTCAAGCCCCCCCCCCCACTCAACACCTTACACATTAACACAAATTTGATATACTCCAATCACAATCATGTCCTTAAAGAACATCCCATACTTTTTAGAAAACAGCAGCTTGAACTGTTTCAGAAAATTATCAAGATACAGCAACATGTATCACCTAGAAAGCGCTCAGAGAGTGCAAACCTCTGCCAAGGTAGCTCACATATTGCTTTTACATCTATTACAATAGGTCCATGAAAGAGTTACCATCATAATATGATTCATGACCCAGAAAACTCACATCTAGCACTTAGAATCATGTCAATATTATTATTAGTTAGACAGTTATTGACCAAAAACAATCGTTCGCTAATGGTGGTTTAATCTTCAATCAATCTTTATTCGTATAGCACCAATTCACAACAAATGTTATCTCAAGACACTTTACAATAGAGCAGGCTGAAGACAAACTCTTCAGTTTATGGATACACATATATGCATATATACATATATAAAATGCACATATACATACACATAAATATTTCCAAAACCCAACATGAATCCATCATGGCAGCAAGAAAAAACCTGTTTAGCAGTGGAAATCTTGAATGTGGATCCCAGTCTCATGATGAACACGATGCTGTGTTGGGTGTGTGGGCGAAGGAAGGGAGATGAGCGGAGACAAGTGGACTAAAGTAAGAACTAAAGTTAGTGACAGATCCATGAGCCAATCATAGACCTGTCTTTGTCATAATTGTCTCTGCTGAATATAAATTTATTGGAGGTTAGCACCATGAGATGCAGCATCTGGTTTTCAGGAGGGTCCTCATGTCTGTATGACTGTAGTGATAGTTTTTATAGAAGTATAATCAATAATGATCATGAAAAGAGTAATTATCTAATATATACATTAACATCTATAAAGATTATAGATAATAATACAACAGCATCAAAATGAGAATTTATAAGTGACGTATTTCCTGCTGATAAATTGAGGGGGTGGGGGGTGGGGCAGAGTCAAAGGATTGAAAATAAGAATTTATGATGGTGACAAACTCATGGACGCCCAGACCATAAACCCGTATTTTCCATATTTAGCCAAGAAGTCTGCTGTCGATGTATTTTAACTGTTTATTTGGAAAATACTCTCATAAAACTGGCAATTTTTTGCTGATAGTCTAAAACAAGAGCCACTGTTCTAGTCTGAGGGTGATCAGGGATTCAGATGGTTCAGCATCGGCCTTAAAATCATTAACATTTGAGCTCTACCATATGGTTAATGAGTCTCCGGGACATTTTATTAAACGACTCCGATAGAAACATTTGTGGAGAGTGTAAGCTCTGATCACCCCAGCATTGTGCATTAAGTTAAACATTAAGTATTGTACCTTTTATTGTTTAGATAAAGAACTCCAGAAACAGCCTCATGACAAACTCTGCAGCAGGAAAAATCCTCCTCATCCGCTTCACACATCCATGAAGAGCTAACCAGAACTGTTTTAAGGTCCAGTTTGTTTTGTAATTTTAATCAGTTTTTCAGTCCATGCTGGGGTTTGCAGGCCGACTGTGGATCAGACTGGCCAAGACTTAATAAGCCTCAACAGCCTGACATTTACCACTACATTATGAAGTGTTTACAGCTCAGAAAAATGATGATTAAACAAATACATGAAATATCATCATGATTTGTTCAAACACAATTTCATGAAAAAGAAAATGTAGTCTTGTCCAAAAATTTAAAGGGAATGCAGCTTTCTGGACATGTTTGCTTGTTTCAGCAGCTTTATAAAATAGATTTATCAGCTGCTAGCTGGGTGTCAAAGGCACCTGAGGGTGGGATTTTTCTGTTTTTTTTATCATATGCTGCATCAACCATCCACTGACGATTCAGACTAATCCACTTTATTAATTTAAGACATTTAAAGCCATTTAAGTTTACCAGAGTGCTGCACAGTGAATACCAAGCAGGGAAAAAATAAAGCACATGAAATGGAATAAAAACGTATAATTATAAAATTCCAAACAAATAAAATACATTAAAATCCTAAGACAGGCAGTGAAATTAAAAGCAATTTAAAGAACAAAAACAAATTAGACATGGAAAAGGAGGATAATGAAAAATAAAGAAATAAAACAAAAAGAAAAAGAAATAAACTGTTCAGGAACAAAAACAAATAGCTTTCTAATCCCTTCATGCTCCTGTAAATTTACCTGAGAATGACACAGAATTGGCAAAAACCACTCCAGGCACCAGCGTGGTTGCAGCCGAACAGTAAACTATGACCTATAAAAGATTTTAGTCAGATACATTTTAGTCAGCCGGATAACCTGGTCTGCTCCTGTTTCCCTCCTGCTTTTGTACTCTCTGCTGTAACGCCTTCTCGGCCTGTCAGGCAGCACTCAGGGCTTAAACAGGAAGGCGTGGGGCTGGGGCCGCTGTGTTTACATACCACCCTGTCAGGCGACCAAACCCTCCAACATCACATAAACATGGAACAATGGAAAACACATGTGGAGAGCTCACAGAGTTTATAGAGGGGCTATGTTTAAACACACACACTGGCCCCTTTATTAGGCACACCCCTGTAGTCTCAGGTTGGACCTCCTTCACCTTCAGAGCTCCTTAAGTCAACAAACTGCTGAGACATCCCTCAGAGATGTTGGTCCATATCTCTATGACATCATCACACAGCTGCTGAACATCCATGATAAGAATCTCCTGTTCCACAACATCCCAAAGGTGCTCTATTGGATTAAGATCTGGTGCCTGTGGAGACCACTGGAGTACAGTGAACTCAAACCAGTCTGAGATGATCTGAGCTTTGAGACATGGAGCTGCTGGAAGTCTCCATCAGAAGTTGGTCCACTGTGGTCACAAAGGGATGGACATGGTCAGCAACAATACTCAGGTAGGCTGTGGGGTTTAGACCATGCTCAGGTGGGACTAAGGGGCCCAAAGTGTCACCCACACCATAAGATCACCAGCAGCAGCCTGGACTACTGATCTAAGGCAGGATGGATCCATGCTTTATGATGTTCACACCAACCTCTGAGCCTACATCTGAATGTGGAGCAGAAATCCAGACTCATCAGACCAGGGGACATGTTTACAGTCTTCTATTGTCCAGTTCTGGTGAGCCTGTGTGAACTGTACCCTCAGTTCCCTGTTCTTAGCTGACAGGGGTGGCACCAGACCTTCTGCTGTTGTAGTCCATCTGCTTCAAAATTGGACATGTTGTGTGTTCAGAAATGATCTTCTGCAGACCTTGGATATTATGAGGGATTATTTGAGTTACTCTTTCCTATCTAACATCTTAAACCACTCTGACCTTTCTCCTCTGACCTCTTACATCAACGAGGCATTCTGGTGCAGAGAACAGCTGCTCACTGGATATTTCCTTTTTTCAGACCATTCTCTGTGAACTCCAGAGATGGTTGTGTGTATAAAACCCAGTAGATCAGCAGTTTCTGACAGACCAGCCCGTCTGGCACCAAAAACCATGTCATGATCAAAGTCTCTGAAATGATCCCTCTTCTTCATTCTGATGCTCAGTTTGAACCTCAGCAGGTTGTCTTGACCTCGTCTACATGCCTGAATGCATTGAGTTGCTGTCATGTGATTGGCTAACTTGACAGGAACAGGCATACCAGCTCCCTGGCACATTATGAAGCGCATTATAAACCAACAGAGACCCGGACTGTTAAAATTCCACCGACAAAGCTTCAACACTTTGAGTCCTCAGTTCACAAACACTTAAGGTGATGTCACAGTGGCAAACAAATTGTCTTTCTAGTTTATGTAAATGACTATAGGTGGGGAAGGATTTGGAAATTTCTGTATTTTATTTACATTTTACTCAATGAACCGACTTTATTGATACTGGGGTTAGTAAAAAAATGACATTTTGTGTTTCTGATATCTGCATGGACATGAAATGATTTATTGCTGTGAATGAACGCTGATATTTAACACCCACCTTTAGACAATGGGTCGTCTCACTCGGGGCTGATCTCTGTTTCCTGGTGCACCACCACTTTGGTAACGGACATGTCGGGGTGCTGCTCTTTCGCTTCTCTGATGGCCTGAGCCAGAGCCTGAAGACAAAAACAGTGCCCGCTTGATAAGAACATGATTAATGATTTTAATTAAAATGACTGTGCAAACAGATTGGCTTCAATGAGGCTTCACGGATAGCTCCATCCTCACCTGTCAGGTACATCTGTGGTGATATAATCATGAGCCTACAAGCACTGGACTGTGGGCTCAGTGCAGAGCTTAATGGGGAAACAATGCTACTCTCACTTCACTAAGAGCCAGGGCTCGATACTCTATACCTCAAAACCCTCTTGCTCTTAAATAAGGGTTCATGAATCTATTTGTACAAAGTTTCAGCCACTTAAAGGGATACGTCAACATGCTTTGTTTTCATGTCATGCCTCTCTCTTGAGTCCATGACAAGCAGAAAGACACCATTCTTTAGACTGTGCGTGCAGTAACAAGAAAGAGTTGGACAAAGCTCGCCCACCGCTAATTAGCTTAGCTCAAACACTGGGAGTCAATGGGTAGTGCTACCCTGCCTCTGCCTACAGCCATCAGATAAACTCTCCAGCCACTCTAAACAGTCCTGTGTGCTTGTTGTGAGTCATTATTTTACCGCAATATTTACTACCTGCATGTCCGCGGTGGTTTTGTGCATGTACCCTGCGGTTTAGTTTCGTATGTATTTCTTTTGAAAATTGCATAAAGTGCTAATCTTAGTCAAAAATAGATAACGTAATATAACGCAGTAAGAAAAATGGGTCACAACAAGCACAAGAATGTTTGGAGTTACTGAAGTGTTTATCTGATGACTTTAGGCAGAGACAGGCTAACACTACCCATTGACTCTCAGTGTTTGAGCTAAGCTAAATACCATTTGGCTAGCTCATCATGTACTCCAGAGTGAGGCAAGACACGAAACCAAAAAAACATTGTTGGTGCATCTCTTTGAATATAAATTTGTTTTTGCTTGAGCCTTGGGTATAAGATTGGGCTAACAGAGAGACAGGACAAACAAAGACCTTTGTCTGAGTGACCTACAGTATGCTCAGTGATCCACATCTAAGACCCTCTGCATAAGTACAGACCCTCTTCCTCACCTTGTCGTGATCAATCTCAGTGTCTCCAGTGATGACGATTCTCTTCTCAATGCGGGTCTCAGAAATCCCTCCTTTCACCGTCTGCAAAAGAACAAAGAAACGTGCTGAAATAAAGGCAGAACTTGTTCAGACCTTTATTGTAATGTTTGACTGAAATAGACTGACTGTACTGAGGCAGATAGTTTTTATAGAGACGTATGAAAAGGAGGTGATCACAGTTTAGGAGAATCATCCTGAGCAAACAACATGAGCTATGTTTGTACAATGACCTTTAATGGATTCTAGGGATGCACCACATTTGATTTTTATCAATATCTGATATTTTAAAATAATGTTGGCTGATACTGATATCTATACTGATATAGAAAAGAAAACTCAGCCTCAAAGAACTCTTTGGAGATCACACCTGTGTCATTTATAAAATGCACTTTTGACAGGAACAGTAAAGTAAAGCTTCATCTGCCCTTTAAAAGCCAAAACACTGATTTATTTACCTGATGACAGAAAACCCGCCCTGTTTTCAGAGCTTTCTCTCTCAGTTGAAGATTATCAAGTAAAAAATATCCACAGTCTTCAAGTAAATATACAAGGCTTAAATATCAGCAGGAAATATTGGCAGAAATTTTTCATTTCTGCTGACATCGATATTTAGCTTTTGAGGCAATTATCTACTGATACTGGTATCATACCAATAATATGGCTCCTCCCTACTTGATTCGTGTGACAAAAAGCATAAAAAACATCGAGGTGAATGTCAAATTATAAAGAAATAAAGTACAAAGGCGCAAAAAACCCAAGTCAAACAAGTGAACAAGCACAAAGTCACAAATTAAAAGATAAAAGTGAAAAGACAAAATGTTTTAAGCAAAGTCAGAATTAACATGTTTAAAATATGAAAGCTTTTATTTAAACGCCTTCAGACAAATCAGATATCAAAAATAAGACAAAATTTTAGAAGTATAAACGTAAAATACAAAAGAAAACATCAAAATGTATAAAGTTAAACATCAAAATATTGAAGGCAAGGTCAAGCTGTTGAAAGTACAAGGTTTATTTTTTTTAAAATATTCAAATACATAATTCACAAAAGTCCGAGCTATGAAAGAAATATATTAAAATGATTTCAAGCCAAGGTAAATGTAAAAAGTTAGAAAGTTAAAAAAGTAAACTACAACTCAAATGTTGAAAAATGGTGTCCAAATGATAAAATAAAAAATGTTAAAAATCCAATTTTAAAAACAAAAATTCAAAATGTCAGAAAAAGACAATATGTCCATAACAAAACATTTAAACACTGAAAGCAACCAGTTGACATGCCAAAAAAATCTGTTTAAAAAAAACAAATGTTTCAACCAAAACTGAAATTATTGAAAGAGAAAGATGTTTAAAAAAACAACAACATTATTTAAGCATTAAAGGTTAAAAGCTGGGATGTTAAAGGAAACCTTGCAGTGCAGCTGGAGCCCCCTGATCAAGTCTGTAATCAGGCAGATCCATTTTGCCAAGCTCCCATCTACAATGACTGTGAGCGGCCCAAAGCGGCACGGCCCAATCAGAGTCCTTCAGAGCAGGAAGAGGAGGAGCTACGAGCAGTGACTGCATGTACAGAGATTAGCAAAGATGTCCAACGATGTTCGAAGTGGCAACTGGACTGGTTCTGATTCTTAGAATCGTTTGGCCTCTTCTTCAAAAGCTTCTTAAGTTCAGAGTTGACTCTGGAAGGGCCAGAATATAACGCCCAAGCAGACCATTAACATGCACTTGGTCTGGCCGGTCACCTGAGACTCGTTAGCAGAGTCATAGACCTGGTTTCCCCCTGGAGGTGGCGGGCTGTCTCTTCCCCAGTTAACTCTTAGAACTGAAGACGCCTTTTGGAGAAGAGGCGAAACATCTTTAAGAATCAGAACCAGTCCAGTCACTATGACCTAGATGGCTAAGACCCTACAGAGACTTTAGCAAAGATGCTAACAGCTTCATTAGCACGTTTGCTTATCTGGACCACATTTCTCTGTTACATGAAAAACAAACAACTCCTAAAACTTCTATAGAAAGTTTTCGTTCCACTTCAAACATGTTTTAGACAGTTTGTTTTACAGAGTTGCTCAAGTTTAGTTCTTTACACCGCAGCATCAGCACCCGCCTACTACGTTATTTGATTGGCCTGTAATGAACTTGATTGACGGATGGATCATCCAGGCAACTGCTAGGTATGCTTTTAAAGGGTTCTGCTTATTCCCAACCACTTTGCAAAAGCTCTTTCTCAGATGGAGAACCCTCAGGTTTGGTTCAGTGTGTCACGTGAGGACACACGTTTACGTGTTTAAAATAATAAAATAATAATATAACAATAAAGTAAATCTTAAGAGACAAAAAAAACTTGTTAAAAGTAAAACTGTTGACACCTTATTGATTTTTGGTCTTAGTGATTGCCCTTGTAATTCCTCATTCGTCCTGCCTGACTTTAACACTCGTCCATAAAACACTGCGGACAAAACTTTACGATCTTCATGTCTGGGGAAGATGGACGGATGGTTCCTCCAGTGAAAACTGTGGCCTCAGGCGTATGGCCCCACCCTCACATAAAAACAAATATCAAAGTGAGGAGCAGAGGTCGTTTTAATGAGAAGAAGTCTTCAATCTCTCTCCTGCAGTCACTTTAGGAGTGTGACCTGGAGGTTCAATACCTCCCCCTTCACAGCAGGACAGTCATTTACTGTATCGATCGGTATTGACCGGGGGTCAGGGACGTGGTGGGTGCTGTAAACAGACTTCCTGATCTGGGTTGTGGTGATGAAGGGGGCTGGGGGAGCTGTGGGTGCAGCAGACCTACCTTCGTGATCTGGGTGGTGGTGATGGAGGGGGCTGGGGGAGCTGTGGGTGCAGCAGACCTACCTTCCTGATCAGGGTGGTGGTGATGGAGGGGGCTGGGGGTGCTGTGGGTGCAGCAGACTTACCTTTGTGATCTGGGTGGTGGTGGTGGTGCTGACGGTCTCTGAGGTGATGGTCTGGGCACTCAGCAGCACTCCTGAGTCCCTCTCTGCCAGGGTGTCCACCGGCTGTGGGAGAGAAACCTTTTGAGTGTTAGATGAGGACCTGAATGAAGACCTTCCACAGAGCATTACCTAAACTAGGGGTGGGCAACTTTGGTTACCAGGAGGGCTGCATACATTTTTCTGATGACAAAGCATGTACCAGCAATCTAAGCTTGGTAGAAATATTTAATCATGGATCCTAATCTGTGCAGCATGTAGTCCTGGTTACTTCATACACGTCATATTTAGCAGTTGTTATTGTGATTTATTCATATTTCCAAATTGTTTTCTTTTTTGTAAATAATTGGTGGGCCGCATTGGCTTGTGGTGAAAATCCTCGTGTGTGTACCCCGCTTTAGTTAAAAGGCCGCACTCAGCCTCAGGGGGACACACTCAGATAAGTCCATTATAACTATCACTCTGATTTAAATATAGTAATGACCTTTCCAATGTGAAGACACTGTAAACTGGATTTTAGTGACTCAGTTAATGTTGATTTCCTTCAAACAGGGAACTTTCTGGGCATACAAAGCAACTACAATGTTTTATTTTAAACTAGAAAAGCACTCAGACAGCGCAGACCTCCGCCAAGCAGCTTCAGTCCACTTAAGGCGAAAATGGTCCTATCTGGCAATGTTAAAGAATCCTTTAGAAATTCAGGACTTCAAAACTGAGCTGAAAGTGAAGTTTACCACGTTCAAGGAGGAAATTAAAAAAGAAATCAAAGAAGAACTAGAGGATTTCAAGAAGGACATTAACCAGAGGCTCGCAAAAACAACGAGAGAGCTAGCAACACAGACTATGAAAACTGAGGGAGCCGAACAGAGAATTGGAGAGATAGAAAGCTGGAACATTGAAGTGAAAGACGCCCTTCTCCACTCGCTGCAACATCAAATAATATTGCAAGAAAGGCTGATGGACCAAGAGGGAAGAAACTGATGGAACAATATCTGTATCTTTGGCTTGACCGAGGGAGCAGAAGGCAGCTCTGCCACACAATTCATTAAACAGCTCCTGAAAAACGAGCTCCCTTTGCCTTCAGACATGGACTTGCAGATACAACGGGCACACAGAGCCTTAATGCTGAGACTGGATGCCGACAAACCTCCAAGACCGATCGTGGTAAACTTTCTCCAGTATACAGTGAAGGAGACGATACTGAAGGAAGCATGGAAGAAAAAATACAATATCAAAACCGGGCACTCTTTTTCAACCATGATTATGCAACTGAAGTAATCCAGAAAAGAAAAGAAAATAATCAACAATAAAAAGGTCCTAAAAGATAAAGGGATACACTTCCAGACACCCATGACAAAAATCAAGATCCACTGGGAAACTGGCCCGTGGACATATGAGAGCGTGCATGAGGCGGCAAAGGAGCTGACCCAACCAGGACAGGGACGGAGGAGCGGCTCCAGTGAGCACTGCCGTGGTAGCGGGGAGGAGACCCAAGCAGAGACTACAGGAATTTCAAGGAAATAATGGACAAACTAGGTACGTGAATGTATTCAAGTAACCTAGCTAAAGACACAAAGATGAATAATAGGCTTAATATTGACTGCACTCCTTAAACTGGTCACTATATTTGACGGTCTTTTGTTACAACTGATCAGTACCTATGCTCATATTTCCCACTAGGAGGTTAATGCACAAGTATTATTAAACAATAAGACTAAATCTACCAAGAGAGGGCCCTCATGTGTTATATGATATTCCCCTCAACCCACGAAGGTAACATGGGAGGCACACACACGCCTACCCTTGGAGGTTGAACTGTTTTGTTCCTTGTATTGTGAAGTTGTCCTCAGTTCCTACAGGGCTGTTGTTAGTCGTCATGGTTACAAGATGGTTGCATGAAAAGTGTATTACCTTACAAGAGTATATAAGAATAATATCTCAATGGTGTCAGTAAATGTAATTGAACAATCCAATCGAAAGAAGCAAGGTTAAGTATTTTCATTCAGGAAACACATTTATCGAAGGAAGAACATGAGAAACTAAAGAAATTTGGTTATAGAAACACTTTCTACAGTACATGTAAGCAGAGCCGCAAAAGACGAGCGGCAATATTGATCCAAAACTTTGTCAATTTTGAATGCTTGAAAGAAACTGGAGATGAAGAAGAACGATATATTATTGTCAAAGGAATATTAGAGAATAAGATAGTCACATTAATCAATGTCTATGCCACACCAGAAAGTGACAAACATTTCTTTAAAACCTGATTCACAGCTATAGCATCAGAGTCAGAGGGCACGGTGATGGGTGCAGGGGATTTTAATGTATTTCTAGACCATAAGATAGACACAACAAGCACAAGAAGACATTAAACTCATCTAACTAAACTCATGAACACATTATTGAAGGAACAGGGGATGTAGGACATATGGAGAGAACTGAATCCAACAGGAAATGAATACACACATTACTCTAACACACACGTTACTCACTCTAGAATTGATTATATATTTATGAACAGCTGGGACCCGCATAAGGTGAAAGAATGTGAAATCAGATTGGCTGATATCTCTGACCATAATGCAGTTCACTTAACTGTACATTTAAATAATAGACATAAGAATACAACCTGGAGACTGAATGTAGGCATGATGAATAATAAAGTAATAACTGAGCAAATTAAAACGGAGATAAAGAAATATATTAAAGAAAACAAAACAGAAGAAATTAGCCCGACTATTCTATGGGACATTTTAAAGGCCGTTACACAGGGGAAATTAATAGCCATAACCTCAAATCAAAAGAAACTTAAACAGGCTGCCTTTCTTAATCTAACTGAAGAATTAAAAAGTTTGGAAATAAAATACCAAAATACCCAAAATACTCCAGTTTCACAAGAAATAAAATTAAAAAAAGGAGGAAATAGACGAACTTGAGGGGAGAGATTGAGAAAAAACTCAGATTCGTGAAACATTAATATTACAAAATTGGGCTGAAAGCAACTAGACTACTAGCAAGGCGAATTAGGAAGGAGCAGGCTTTGAATTCATTACATAAGATTGGAGATGTCCATTCAAACCAAATTAAACATAACGCTACAGAAATAGATGATATATTTAAAGACTACTACAAAAATCTTTAAGCACAACCACCTTCATCTAGTGAAGATGCAAAAAGAAAGTTTCTTAATTTTCTTGATCTATCATCTATTTTAGACCAGCAAATAGTAACCTCACAGCCCTGATAACTCCTCTGGAAGTATCCAAAGCCATATTCAATCTTAAGGCTAATGAGACTCCTGGAAGCGATGGCTTCCCATCAGAGTGGTATCGAGTCTTTCAAGATGAATTAACACCTCTCCTTACATCTTCCTTCAACTGCACTCTTGAAGAAGGCCACCTACCACCCTCTTGGAAAGATGCTATAATTTCTGCAATTCCCAAAAAAGGAAAGGACACAGAATACTGTAGTAATTTTAGACCCATATTAATTCTTGGACAATAAATATATATGTCTGTCATAGCACAAAGATATGAAAACTTTATTAATGATCTAGTTGATAAAGACCAAACCGGTTTTACTGTAGGGCGCCAAACAGAATGGCATTAGGAGGACTATACAGATAATTAATACAATACAAACACATAAAAACGGTGCTATTTTGATAAGTCTTGATGCAGAGAAGGCTTTCGACAGCATAAATTGGAACTTCCTGTAATTAGTATTAGAATTACTCAGATTTAACAAACATTCAATGAACTGTATTAAAACTATCTACCAAAATCCTACAGCCAGAATAGAAATTAATGGTAGCCTTACAGAAAGAATAGAGCTAAAGAGAGGTACCCATCAAGGATGCTGCTTTTCCCCACTCCTTTTTGCTCTACACATTGAACCTTTAGCACAGGCTATTCGGCAGAATAAAGAGATTCAGTCTATTAGTCTATTTGATGACAATATATTGATATATTTACACAACCCCAACACAAATTTTACCCAGTTAATGCAGCTTACAAATATGTAAAGCAATCACTCAGGATATAAAATAAATGTAAATAAAACACAGATTTTGGCATTCAATTATACCCTATCTCAAGAAATTAAGAACATTTATCAACTAAAATGGCAATCAAAAACTATGAAATACCTTGGTGTCACTTTAACCAAACAGCTAACTCATCTCTACAAAACAAATAATGACCAGATCCATCTCCAGGTTAGCAGAGACATAGATTTTAGCTCAAGAATTGAAGAATTGAAGTTACAAAAATGAACATTTTACCAAGGCTGTTATATTTTTTTCAATCTCTCCCTGTCAAAATTCCAAATTTGGGATAAGATGATCTCCAGATTTACATGGAATGGTAAAAGACCACGAATAAAATACTGCACATTACAACTGACATTTTAAAACTTAAAAAGACTATTATCACGCAGCGCAATAATCAGACCAATAATCAAGTGGTGTGGCAAAGAATATAGTGCAAAGTGGAAAGACATTGAGATGACTGTGACAGATATCCCAACCCAATCCCTAATCAGTAACGCTAAACCATTTAACTCACTGCAAGGATCAATAGATCCAATAACACTTCACACATTGAATATTTGGTCTGACTTCATTAAAAAATATAAATTAGAAAAAGAAGTAAATCTGCTAAGCGGGTTTGCTTACGATGACAGATTGAAGATTTCAGATTCGAGTTTCCAGCAGCTGAAAACAAGATATGGACTAAAAAATAAGGATCAGTTCAGATACCTCCAGCTGAGGGATTATTTAATCAAGGATGTACAAAGTGTGAATACCTTGAATGTAGCCCTTAATGTGATGATCTGGACATACAGTAGGACAAAATTTAAGGCAATCTTGGCACTATACCCAGCCTAACAGTCTCAGAAGCTATCTCCACTTTATACATCAAGGAGAAATGGGGGATATATTGACATTACACCGGAAGAGTGGCACAACATGTGTGAAACTCAACAGACAACTACAAATTCAAGGACGTGGAGAGAATCTGCGTGGAAAAACTTAACTCGTTATTTCTTTACACCTAAAGTGAAGAGTAAACAGGCTGATTAAAAATATTTTGGGATATGTAATACCTAAAGAATGTAAGGTCATGTACCTGGGAAACATATATGATTGTGTCTTAGACAGGGATAGATATTTAACTAACATATTATTGATCACACGCAAGAAGGTGGTGCGAGATTGAACCCCCTACTGTAAACCAGTGGCTAGAAATCATAAGAGAATTCTATATAATGGAAAGAAGGACCTATCAGTTTAGACTGAAGGGGGGTGTTTTTGTGAAAAAAAATGGAAAAAATTGACAATTTATGACACAATGAAAGATACCTAAGGACTTACTGATATGTAAATTCAAGATTCTGAACCTATAAGCACTGCTTTGACTATGGATGTCGGTAACCATGACTGTTTTGTTCTTTATCTTAACACATATACTTCTGATGTGCAAAATACATAACCCAGTGTGAACTGTTTCTATTATTGTACAACAGAAAATTCTGACACAAACTAAAGTATCAAAAAAATCCCATAAGCACTAGGCTAACTTCCAGGTTGGCCTTCTGCTCAATTCAGAGTGGACACAGATGAACTGTGCTCAAAGCAGCTGACTAGATGAGAGAACTCTAGTACGGCTCTCATACTCGCTCCAGTGTGTTGAGCCATACCTCAGCACCATTGTCCATGTCCTCTCAGGCCTCTGCATAATTGTGTCAACCCATCGTTAAACATTCAGTCATTTCAGCAGCAGATAGCACAGGTTTATGACAATTTTAGAGGATATTGTGCTGCATAAAATGCATTTACAAAGGCCTGCAGAAAACAAGTCAAATCTACATTTTTAGTTTAAATGGTTTGACATGAAATTCCCAGAAATCCCCTCACCTGTGCAGACTCGTATGTAATGGTCTTGGTCTCGGTGTGTACTAGCGGGACCTCCTTGTAAATGACGCTCTCTCTCAGCGAGTTGGTGACGTCTGAGATTGTGATTGTCTGGGTCTTTAGCACTGGAGACTGCAGGGATCAGAAAACAAACAGAAAATGGTCATAAATAAAATCTCAGAAGAACAGCAAACATCATTCACACACCAGTGGTCTTAGAGTTGCAGCCACTTTAATCCTCCCCTCCCAGACCAATGCCTGCCAAGTTCCAGCCATTTCCCAGCCATCTTCCCACCACTTAGAGCCCCCCCCCACACCTCTCTGGAGGTGTTCCTAAATTCCACCATAAACACGCCCATTCATGCAGTTGCAGGGTGCCTCCATGAGATGGCGTTACCTCATAAGACCACACCTTCGCCCTTATTACAGTTTGCATTAATCAGTCACTGCCTTATATCAGCCAGGCCTAGCACATTCCAGCCATGGACCAGTCAAGAATCAGACAAGGACTACAGGGAGAATTTCAGTGGCTCCATCTCTATCCATCTCTGATCTGATTAAAGAAACACAAAAACATGTCACAGGTACAGACTCTTCACACTGAGTCCAATTTTTCCAAAAAAAAGTTAGACACCTGTGTGAAAACACATTGATTATCAAAATCATACACTTGTTGACACACATTGTACATTTATCTCCATGTTGCAGGAGAGTTTTTGACTGTGTGTGATCTTGTTGGTGTGCGTCTACCACCCTTATGTGTCCTCTAATGCTGCGTTTCATTTACATCGGAACTGAGAGGAGGGGAGTGGGAGTGGGAATAACGTCATATCCGAGTTATCAGCGTTCCAGGTACAAAGTCAAAAAAAACTTGACGCTCTACCAGGCTATTGTTAGCCATTTTTAGCACGGCTGGATTGTAGTTCATACATACCACACGAAGAATCTAACTAACACTATAGCAGCATTTTTCATATCTATGCGTCGAACAATACTATGTATACGACTGATGTAGTGCGACAAACACTAGCCAGAAGTGCTTGTAAACAGAATATTACAGGAGTTTGATAACTGTTTACACCCAGGGCAGCCATCTTCACTTGTCAACTCAGGGATGGTGAGGATCACCTGACTTCCCAGTAGGAAATTCCAACCTCAGGGGGGCCTTCCAGTTGAAATTTGAAAAGCTGCACCACGACAGGGCGCTACAAAGGCATACTTTGGGGAATGTGCTGGTAAGAATGACTCCTGTGGCAGGTGTTGATTAGAGAAGACCCTTAAACTGTACGCCCAGGCGTACTATAGGGCCTTACGTACCTTAAAGTTCATCATCTATCCTTTTCTGCCTGAAATCAAAAGATAGCCCTTTGACTGTCCAGCTAGGATAGCAAGTTAAGAGGGTTTTTTCCCAGCTTGAGTTATAAATTGTGTTGTGATATGGGTCAGTGCATTGTCAAATGTTCCTAGGATCAGTATAGTCAATCAGATCAGGAGCTAAGGTTCTCATTACACGACAATGAGAACGACTGAAAATGCGGAAGTGTGTATGCCAGGCCAGTAGGCCAGTTATATTCGCCAAGGACTGAGTCCATGGTGAATATAACAAATGTGTCTCCACAGGCCAGAGTACTGACAGAGGAAATACACATTTTGTTGGAGGAGCGATAACAAACTGAGTACAGCGAGCAGCACACATGTTGCTCTGTAGTCGGTAGCTGTTGTTGTTCCTTGGTGTGTGTGCAACCTTTACCTGAAGGAGTACTGTGCATGCACCGCGTGTCACTGTTTTCCCTGACAATGCTCATTCCTGTTTTCACAGAGACGGATACCAAAATGTTTTCAAAACTTTTATCTATGGACCCTGGTTTCAAAAGTGTCCAGATTCAGGCTCTCTGGGCACTGTTCTTGTGTATACGGAAAGCATAAACACAACGAAACTCTCCATTTTCAGCTGTTTTCATTATTGTGTAAATGGCCCCTAAGACAGTTGTAAATGTATTTTCACAGCATTGTTCATACATAACAGTTCAGATAAAATACATTTACCCTCCATATGGTGCAGAGATTTAACCCCCATACAGAACATTTTCCCACATTTGGTGTTTGGCAGATGCTGACCCATCAAACGTGTCACAGTCTATACCAAGAAGTGTAGAAACTTTCATATCAAGTAGACGTAAAGATCCATCATCAGAGACATGAAGGAACCGTAATTCAGACAAGAACACAAGAAGACAAATAAACCCCAAGGATTAGATGCATTTATTTTTAGATTATCTTAAATACACCTTACGGTAGCTTCAATTAAAACTGGAAAAGTAAAAAATAAACAGAATAACCCAGAGGCTGGATAAGGGCAAGTGCATCAGCCGACAGTGAAAACCACCTCAAATGTTTCTGTAACATCACAGTGAGAAGTTCAGGCTGAGATCAGGGATCACACAAGAACCCCTGACATGAGATCAACATCAGGACAGGAAGCATGCACAGTTGTTTATGGATAGATCAGTCCAACAGCTTTAAAGTCTCAGATCAGTCCCGACAAAAGGTCAAAGGGTAAACATTATACTCTCCCAGAGTTCATAGTACCCAGGTGTATTGTGGGGAAGTTATGGGGCTTTTCCAAACTGTGAGATCTGCTCGGCTTGGCTGGACTCTGCTCAGTTATTTTGATTTTCCATCAGGGATCAAATCTGGATTTTTAGTGTCACCGCTTCCAAGGGAGCTGAGCCAACACTAAAATATGACATGGAGACACTGCTAATCAGTGAGTCAGAGTATCTCCATAATGACAACTGTCCAGTGCTGTTTGACTTCCCAAACTCTCCTCTTCATCTTATCAAGGGCTGTTTTGTTGCTTGCCACTGTCTCTGAAGTTAAACTCACAAAAGATGCAAATCAAGAGCCAGCTATTGCCTCTACCTCCTCCGTTGTTGTCTCGAGGATGTAAAGGTAGTTTCTCCAAAATGAAAGGTATAGCACCCAAAGCATGCAGAATTGAGCCCAGCTGAACAGATACCACCCATGGAAGAGCCCCATTGGAGTTTAGTATCTACTGTGAGCATGGTCTTCACCGTGGATACAGCATTCACAAAGTGTCAACGATTCAAGACTCCATGATAGTCACTGAGTGGTTACATGTAAAATGGAGATGATATAATGATGGCAGAGTCCACTGAGTCCATCATCATCCTGGAATCTCAGCGTGTACAGATATCCAAAGCACACAGCAGGGGGTAAGTGCTCCTCGTTAAATACTGGAATTCATGAATGAAATATCAAGCATGCTTGAGTTCGTGACTTCAGATCAGAGAGGCTTTGGCCTGACTGAGAGCAGCAAAGACTTACACTGACAGCATCCACTTGAGGATTATTTAGACAATTTGTTGGCTGCGACAAGCCTGGAATCACACCCCCCCTCCCTTTTTCATGCTGAGCCTTGAGGGCGGCAAGTTTGGACATAAAGTCACCAGGTTAAACTCAATAAGATGCATGTGCTGAGACTTCTAGGCAACAAGGGGATGACCATCTCACTGCAGCTCAGCCTGCTTAGTATACAAAGGCTTGCCCTGTTAAGAACGCTACACCAAAGAATGGACACCACCGGGAGGGTGCTGGTCCAAAAGTTAAACCATTTCATCCGAGAGTGCTGTGGGCTGAGTGACAAAGAAACTGCTGACACCCCAGATCGCAGGGCTACATTGGTTCTGTAGAAAGCTGAGGGCTGCCAATAGAGACAGACGGCTGTGGACCTACGCCCTTCCCCTGTGTTCACACCAAAACCGACAAAATCGCCTGTGGATGCTCTGGTCACTCACATCGCATCGCCTGGCAGTTGAAAATGCACAGAACACACAGGCAGGCAATGTGATGTGAGCACCCAAAGAACGGGTCTTTCAAGCCGCGGTGCAGATGTGTCAACCAAGATGAATCAGCTGTGCTGTGGATGACCATAAACAGTCATTCTTGTTTACACGTATAAATACTTATATATATATATAAATGTGTGTATATATCTATCTATCTATCTATCTATATATATATATATATATATGTATATATATATATATATATATATATATATATATATATATATATATATATACAAAGATGTATATGTATTGCTTTTAGTGTGAACACAGGGCTACACTGTAATTTATAAAACTTTCATTTCATTCCTTTCCTCAGCCTATATTTTAAAGCTCAACTTCAACTGTTGCCTGTACAAGTAAAGCTCTTTTTTTTTTTTACCAGATTCAGACCTTCAGCTCATTGAGACATTCCTGCATTCATAACATCACATCAAACATGTCTACACTTTTTGTCCATTAATGTACTGAAGCCTGAACAGTCAATAAAAACAAACTCAATGCTAGCTTCACTGAATGTTGGCAGCAAACATTTAGATCCGCCGTGATGCTTCCTGAGTAATTTCTTGTCTTCAATGATGGATCTGTGACGAGCGCTCGGCCTGATTGTCTGCAGATACTTGGTCCAACATTTACACACAGCTGATGTACAGTACGAGTCAACACAGCATGGAGATTATTGATGAGCTTCGGTCGATTAATTGACTGTTGATAACATGCGCTGGGGCTGAATGACAGACATGTCCTGAATAAGTTCATACATCACACTTAAGTCAAGATTATCATGCAGTATACGGCATTAATGGAGGACTGAGGCTGAGGATGTGGTCAGTCCCTCAGGAAATACTTCATGGATGATGAAAACCTTACACCAAAGCATCTTGGAGTAACTCTTCATCTACAAAAACACTGCATATCTTTTTAAGCAAGACTGTTTAAAGGAACAGTTCTGGGTATTTGAAGTGGGTTTGTGTAGCGTAAATGTGAACAGTATGAACACTCGCCACAGTGATGGAGATCAGCTCTGCTCCTGTGCAGAAGGGCAATATATAGCTGCAGATGGGGCAGAGAACCTCATACAATTTAAAGGTTTAAAGGTCAAAACAAAGGTCAAAGGTGTTATCAGCAAATTCACAATAACACACAAAAGCAAGACCCCAAAATACCTGGGATCAGTTTCAGTACTACGTAATAGCTTCATGTCCTTACACCAGCAGCGCTTCGACCAGCTGACATCTGCAAGCTTCTCAAGGGGAAACAAACACTTTCAAACTGGATACACGGGTGACTTTTGCAGTGAATATGACCACTAGAGATCTGATTTCTTGCCCTTTAAGGCAGACAGATCTTGATCTCAGATCTCAAAGAGCCGTTCAAAAGACCGGCTCGTTCGTGAACGTCACATCTCTAGGGAGCATCAGGTGATGCTGGTGATGAGGACAGGATTGTGGCCTGCGTCTTACACTACTTGATGTGGAGGCAAAACTAGCAGATTCAGTGGAGGTGGAGGGACTGACAGAGACCTCACTCTCAATAGTGCCGGAGTCAGTCCATTCTTGTTGGACATCTGACACTAATACTGTCGTCAGGTGCTGAGTTCACATATGGTGTGGTGTTGCACTGAGCTTTACCTTGCTTTTCATCCCCACAGAAGTGCATCTATATGCTGCTATGTTTCTTACTCTGGCTGATTTTGTGTGTTTTTTTTTCAGTGACTATCTCCTCCTCCTTGATTTAGTTGTAAATAACAGATCCAGTACAGTAAGTCGAACTTGGGCTGCACTGAGCGCTGACTACTTTCTCTCCTCCACCCTGATAATACAGTGGCAAATGTCACTAATATCCACTTCCTGAAATTAGTTGCAAAATGCACATGTGTTTAGCTGTGTTCACATGAATGGAACACGCTGTGGACAACTCAAACTCAGAGAAGACTTTAGTCATTCATGCAAAGGCAGCATGCCGTGCACAACTCAGAATCATGGGACACACAGATGATCACAAACCAACGGCGCACTCACGACCGCAAACCGGTTCTCAGTGTTTACATTAAGGGGCCGCTCAAAAGAGTCAACTCGTTTGCAAACGTCACATCTCTATGACCACAGCTTACTCTGGATCATTGTGAATACTTGTATGCACCGAAGTACATGCAAGAAAAAAAGATAAACTTAGTCAGAACTGAGCTAGTATAACACTCAACTTCACTGAGCTCAGGCAGCTGGATCATCTTTAAACATCAGTACAATTAAATCATACTTAATCCAGATGTGGTGATATTAGTGTACCCAGCAAAATTAAAGTGAGACTGAATGTTGATCGGTTGGTTGCTGGTGGAAGGACATGAAGGCTGTGTGGTGTGCCACAGTAGTACCACACCAAAGAGTAGAGATGCACAACATAGGATTATTTGGCAATAGCTGGTATGTCTAAACTTATTTTAGCAAAACCAATTTTAATACCAGTAAACAAAAGTGAAAGAAAGTAGTATTTTTAGCTGTAGTAGTGATGTTATGATTGTATTGGTCAGTGTTATCTTATAACAGATAACAGAGGCTGCACACCAACTCCTCTGTCTCTGTCTCCTTCAAATGCATCCTGGAATAATATGAACTTTGACATCCATCTTAAACTTTAATCTCTTTCACCAGCTTTAGAATATCATCCATAGTTCAGCATTCTTGGTCATAGAATGAGTCAAGGGAAGGCCTTCAGTGGCTCATGGGGAGTTAATTTGAGGGAATAAAAATACAACAAACAATGAAATTCTTCAGAGATGATGTCTCAGTCCAGGACAACATGTTTGGTAACCCAATTCAAACACCCAGAGGAGGTTCATTATTACATATCAAACACCAATCATAACATTTATTATGCTACTCTAGCCACCTTGTTAGGTACACCTTGCTAGTCCCATGTTGGAGCCCCTTTCACCTTCAGAGCTCCTTAATTCTTGGAGTCATAGATTCAACGAGGAGCTGAAACACCCCTCAGAGATGTTGGTCCATATCTCAATGACAGCATCACTCAGCTGCCAGTGTGCACTCACCAGCCACAGGCATGTAGATATGGTCAAGACCAGAGGTTCTCAGATGGTGCAGAGGGGCACACCGGTGTGCCTTGAGGCAAGTCTCGTATTTTAAAATCTTTAAGGGGACACTGTTGTTGCAGTTAACAGAACAATGATAAGTCGAGGTAGACAGTGAGGCTTCCCTCTCTCTGTTTAATAAAATATCCTCATGTTTAAATAAGGGCTGAAACGATTCCTCAGGTATTTTGAGTTATTCGTTTACAAAAAAGCCTCGAGCTTCGTTTAAATCTGGACCACTACAGCGCACTGTGTTTGGCATGGATGGGCATTTCTGTTGCGCGATGCGCTGGCTTCTTTGGTTGTGGATCCTCCACTGTAACACAGATGTGAGGCGCGGATTGTAAAACCATGAGGGAAGAGAGGGGCAGAAAGAAGAGAGTCCGCAGAAGAAACAGCAGTATCCCAATTGTGGGATCACTCCAAGTTGAAACGAAAAGAAAACATAGTTCAGTTTCTATTGTAAAATGGAGTTAGCTTAGCATAACAGCACGTCCACGACGCTGCAGCACCTAAACAGAAAAATCCGGTCTGTACATCAAGTCCACAGAGTTTGGTGTGAACATCATAAAGCATGGATCCATCCTGCCTTGGATCAGCAGTCCAGTCTGCTACTGGTGTGATGGTGTGGGGGATGTTTTCTTGGCACCCTTTGGGCCCCTTAGTCCCAACTGATTATGGTCTAAACCCCACAGCCTACCTGAGTATTGCTGCTGACCACAGTGGGCCATCTTCTGATGGAGACTTCCAGCATGAGAATACTCTGGATGTGGTGGAACAGGAGATTCTCATTATGGATCTGCAGGGACTGTGTGATGCTATCATGGAGATATGGACCAACATCTCTGAGGGATGTTTACATGCATTTTGACACCAGCTGTCTTAAAAATGGCAACTATCTGCATTTTGTTCACTATCCATGTTTTTCCTGGCAGATCAAACAAAGGCATTAAACCTGTGTGATGAGTCAGTAACATGTGTTTGTATCCATCACAAACCAAGAGAACCCCATAAGAACATCTTGACATTTTCCACCTGCAGCACGATGTTGGAGGCAAATGGCTGCCCTATGAATTATGGATCATATTGTTTAAAGCTTGATAGATGTCAGTGCAAAGGTGAGGCAGAGCGTAGCAAAGGGCAGCAGGTTTGTGGCCTTCAAAAGTCCTTTTAGACTGGACTGAAGTGGTCTGAAGAAAGGGTGAAGCTGTAATGATGATTCAATGGAGAAGAAACGCCCAGCACTGGACGAGAAAGTCTCTAGAAAGCTGTGGGAACCTTTCAAGATTCAGTTTTCATGTGTCCTTACACTCATTTGTCTCCTAAATGAAGGCGAGCCACAGCATGGTGAGTGCCATCACCAGAAGCCCCGACAGGAAGAAGGACATTTTGGACGCCTTGATCCTGGCCGGGTTAATCCGACATGGATTGACCAAACTCAACCCGTCGTCTGGCACGTTTATAGCCACCCTAAGAGAGTGACCATGAGCGAGTTCCTCTTCTTCCTCCTCTTCCTCATCACCCTCATCAACCCATTCTACATCACTGTCCTCCTCGTCTTCTTCCTCGTCCTCGTCCTCCTCCAGCAGACAGTCCCGCCTGTAGAGCCGTGGTCCCCCGGGTGCAGGGGACAAACTACAAGCTCTTACCTTGTGTCCAAACAGAGCCTGCCTCCCTCGCTGTGCTCGGCAGCAGCGGACACAGAGAGACAGATAACAATGAACACAGAGGAGGGATCACTGACGGGGGGGGCAAGGTGAGGACATGAAGGGTGGGGGTGGATTGGAGGGAAAGTGCGGCGGGGGTTTTAGCATGGGTGAGCGAGTATGTGAGCTTTGGACTTTATCTGACATGGCTTCCTCTGAATGCTTCTTTCATAAAAACTTGGACGGGGTGACGTGACGAAGTGGAGGTCTGTCTGTTGGGAGTCACAGTCGGGGCCGAGTCTGTCCTTCTCTGGGAGAAAGCTCTTTTTGGGACAACCCTTCTCTACCAGCAGTCCGTGGTCACTGAGTCTGGACCTTGTGGGGACTTTTCGTGGTCAGGAAATCTGCCATTTTGTGTCATGTTAAAATAATATTTTAATGGTCTTTGTTTTTTTTGGGATGTGCCTTTACAACATTTTGTCTTTTTGTTAGTTAATAAGTTGGTTTGGTATTATTAGGGGGATGTTGTGGTTCCACAGCTGATTTTGGTCCTAGTCTTTTATCAGACATAAACAAGTGATGAGACACACATCCATTTAAACAACCCCGGTGTCACCTGATGGGTCATGTGATACGTCATACTATTAAACAGAAGTAAGACTGTATAAGATGCAACAGTGAAACTCAACTCAGAATTCGGATTAGATACTGTTTTGACTTTCTCAATTTTGATTCTGGTTCTATGTATCGATACTGGTTCCTAATGATTCCTTATCCTGATCAATATTATCTGTAGAGCACATTTTAATGATCATTTTTAGTATAAAAATCTACCTGCTGTCAGCCTAATTAAGAATGTAATGAACTGTCCACTGTGACACAGATTTAGCCAGTAGCCATATATTTATTAATTTTTGTAAAATTTGTACTTGTTTTATATTTATTTATATTTCAGTTTATATCTATCTTTTTTATATATATTTTTCTATTTTCCAACTGCTACTAGAGTCATAAATTCCCTGAGGGAGTTTCCCAAAGGAATTAATTAAATTCTATCTAATCTAATCTAATCTCATTTTCCTTTCCTCTCAGTAAATACAAACTAGAGGTGCTCCAAGAGCAGAAACCTCTGCAAAGGCATTTCTAACATCGTTGTGTGGGTTATTGTCAGAAATGTGAATGACTGCCCTGTCTCACAGCTTTAACAAATCCTTAAAAATTCCTGACCAGCATTCGGATTCAGATCATCAACAAAGTCCTGTCGCTCTTTCCTTGTACCATGGCCAACATCCCCTGAAAAAGTCATCAAAGTCTGTTCTTAACTTTTTTAGTTAGCCAGCAAACACACACATGCTAGCCTAAACATAGCCTGCCCAGCAGAGGTGTTAATCACTACTTTACTAACAGTCCTGTGTGCTTGTTTTGACTCTTTTTTATTTTTTTATTTTAAACCACATTATGTTACGTTATCAAATTTTAGACTAAGATTAGCATGTTAGCAGTTTAGTTTGAATGTATTTCTTTCGAAAACTACATAAAGTGCTAATATTAGTCCAAAAATAGATAATGCGGTAAAAAACAGTCACAACAAGCACACAGGACCGTTTAGAGTTGCTGAAAAGTTTATCTGATGACTGTAGGCAGAGGCAGACTAACACTACCCAATGAATCCAAGTGTTTGAGCTAAGCTAACTAGCGGTGGGCGAGCTCTGCCCGTCTCTTTCATGTTAATGCACACTAGGGCTGTAATGTGTTAGTCGACTGGTCAACTCATTGGTCGATAAGTGCTGGGGCGACCAGAACTCTGATTGGTCGACCAATCGTATTTTTTTTCCGCTTCAATTTATTTTTTCCCGTGGCAATTTACAGTCATCAGGAGGAACGTTCCAAGTGCTAATGGGGTTGTTTTCAGACCACCCCGGTTTCACAGGTAACTTGCCTGTCTCAGAACACCCCCTTGTTTTCACCCCTTTGGATTCGCCACCATCTGGAGACCTGGCTGGAGACAGGAGGATTGAAGAGCGTCTGCGTTAGCCTATTCAACGTCTGGTGGTTTGCAGAGTATTTATTTTTATTTTGAGCATCCTCCTCTACTCCCTGCCAAGACGCGCTCCGCTGAGCTTCGCCGAGTCGAGCTTCGCCGAGCCGTCCCCGCGCAGGAGGGTTTCCCGTCAGAGTCCCCCCCCGATTAGGTCGATTTTTGGTTCACAATTTCAGTTTGTCAGTCGACCAACAAATTGTTTGGTTGATTACAGCCCTAATGCACACACAGTTGAAAGAATGGTGTCTATCAGCTTGTCATGGACTCGGGGTGAGGCAAGACACAAAAACTAAAATAAAGTTGGGGTATCCCTTTAAGTGCAACTTCTGTCCAAGTCTCAAACTAGAGTCCGCATCTGTGGTTTCAGACTGTGTTCTCAACATGATGGTTGCCATAAATTTGACTCAAAAGCCCCCTGCAGCTAAACCGGCTGTTGTCAATCACACTTTATCAAATATTTTCTGCAAACAGGGTAACAGTAGGTTCCATTTTGCTTAAGGTGTGTACTTAACAAAAAGCATCAGTATGAATAAAGGAGGGGCAGCATCCTGAGCTGCAGAGGAAAAGGGTCGACAGACTGTGGTTACTTTGTGACAGTTTAATAATGATTAGTTCCTGCTGTGAGGAAGGAGAAGCAGAGTCACTGACGTACTAATAGCATCAAATCAAACAATTTAAAGATTCATTCATTATTCAGTAAAAGCCTGATCGCAGGATGACTTCAAGGGAGTTACTCTGACTCTGTAGGTCTTAAAATCATGACAGCTAAGGACTGTGAGGTGGTCTGAAAACAGGAAGACGTGGGGGTTAGGGGGTGCCTGCAGGATTAATAAGCCTTTGCTTCATGGAGGGGATAGGAAAAGCATTTTCTGGCAGCTAAAATGCTAGCTAGTGCAAACTATTTGGCAGTGCAAAGACACCTAAATGCCAACAGGAAGGAAGAAAGAGCAGGAGAGCTGGCAGGAGCGGGCGGTGTAATCTGCACTGCTTTTTAATCGCAGTGTTATAGTCCCGGCATCTTCTTCAGTGCTCACCATAAAACGGTTTTAAGATAATACTGCTCTCGATAAAGGTGATGAGGATGTTTTACTGGTTGTTCTGCAGGATGTGTGCTTAAGACTGCGCTCAGGGACCTGCAGGGAGGTGATGCAATCCGCTCTAATTCCATTTTTTCAATCATGTGTGTCATCTTGATTTTTTTAGCATTCAGCAGTAATATGAAATTGGTAAAATTGTGCCTCAGGCTCTCAGCAAAAACAGACTCTACGACTGGATTACCAAGTATAACAAAGTGAAAGATGGTTCGAGTGTAGGAGCTCAAGTCTGGGAGAGAAACTGCGCCTTTGGGTTTAGGGTGCAGGGGAGCCAAGAGCCCGAGGGAGACGGGGGCTGAGATCCTCTGTGACCTTCCACGTCATTGTCTGAATGTGCAGGGCTGGAGGGTGGAGGAGGAGGGGGAGGGGGGTACGAGGGGGGAGGATGACGGGGGGAGGATGAAGAAGCTCGGGAAGCAAGAAGGGCAGGAGACATAGACTGAAAAGGCAGAGATACAGGACAGAAAAACACAGACAGACATCCAGACCAAAGAGGAGGGGGCAGATACACAAGGGGGGGGGGGGCAGATGAAGACGGGGGAGGAGGGGAGGGGTCAGTCATCAGGCTGCAAATCAGTAGTGCTAACTAGGGCTGGGTAATATGGACCAAGAAATGACAACTACCTGTAGCAAGAGTCCTAGACAAAAGGTCAGGAGCCACTGTCCTACAGTGAGTCCAAAACAGTGGACAGCAGCGGGGTTAGAGGTCTAACTCAGAGGTGGGCAAAGCTCTCTGAGGAGGGCTTAGGAAAGCCACTCAGTCTCTCAGCTCTCCGTACAGACACCTGTAGACTTTGGACCAGGTTAAAGACTTTAGCCCTTTTGCCAGGACCTGAGTCAGGTTGTAGATCCAGCTTGTAGACTTTGGACCGAGTTTCAAACTTAGGCTGGATTTTGGAATTAAGACCAGGTAACAGACTTTAGAACAGGTTTTGCATTACAGACCCAGTTTGATATTTCAGATCAGGTTTTAGACTTTAGACCAGGTTCCAGACTATGGAACAAGTTCAAGAGTGTAGATAAAGTGTTAGACTTTAAATCAGGTTTTCTACTTTGGACCAGGTTAGAGACTTTAGGCCCAGTCTTAGACTTGAGCCAGGTTTTAGACTAAAGAATAGATTTCAGATACTTTAGACCATGTATTGGACTCTGGACCAGGTTTTCCCACAACATGATCTGATTGGCCAGACATCACACATGTAACGGCCAATCATCAGGAAAGCCAACTCAATGTCCCGTCCACTGCATTCTGTGATTGGCCCGATGTTACCCCCAAATTCCACATAAAGCGAACATGCCAGGTTTTTGACTTAAGACCGGGTGCTCCAGGTGTCAGATAGAAAAAGACACAACACTTTGCTTTTTCTCGGCCTTCATCAGGGCCTTCTTCTTAAATGATTTAGATTTTTAAACTAAACAGCTGGCTCGTGTGTTGAAATGATGTTTTGTCCCTTATTCTGAGCACAAAGACAATAAACAGTGCAGATCATCCACTCGCTTTCACTCTGTCTCTCTTTAAAGCACTTCTTAATGATGTAAAGGTGTCATTAAGTTAAACTCTTGACATTAACTCCATTTCAGTGAACATCTCTATAAATTAGCTGTAGTTATGATCTGCCTCGCCCTGACATGACTCAGAAAACACTTAGCCCCTGGTCTAACTTCATTGTCAACCCCTGGTTTAGCAGATTGTTCGCAGTTTTTGAACATAATTTTTAATAAGTCTACATAACTTTAACTGTAAACAACCTTTATATTAAATATTGGGCCTTACGACTGTTTTCTAATCCTTTCATCCAGCACTGAAGTCGATGCCAAAAAAAAGCAACAAATGGCATCCACATAAATCATCTAAAAAATATTACCAGTATATTGCCCAGCCCTAGTCTTTAGCTCGTTATTTTTTTTTAGTCTTCAACCAGTCAAGTCATTCACAAAAGTCATGCATCATCAGAATTAACCACGCCATGCCATTGATTGTCAGATCAAGCAGGATGTCAAAGCTGCAGCAGCCAATCAAAGAGTGAAGGCAGGGGTCAGGGGTGGGGGTGGGGTCAAAAGGGTGGGAGAGCCTATAAAGGTGCCAGTATGCTTCAAAATAAGTGATGGTAAAATCACTGAACAGCGCTGAGACCCTGCCCCCCCCATATGATCAATACTGGATGGATGTCAATGGTGATGAGAAGGTCTGGAGGAAAAAAACCTTGAGCATCAAGATGAATGCCTGGGACAGCAGCATAAATGTAATTCCTGTAGCGACCACTAGAGGCTGTGTCCTGCAGTGAGTCAGTCTGCACAGAGCCCCATGCTGGAATGTCAAACTTAACAGCACAAACATGTTTACAACCTGTTTTTAATAAAGTTTGTGCCTCGTAGCTCATTTCTCTCTTCACTACAAATATCTGGGCTGATTTGTTAACACGCTGTCTTCCTAAGGGCTTTAAGTGAAGCTGAAAACGGGAGCTGCTGGCTGTCTACTACATTAACTTCAGCTAACTGAAGATATCATTAACCAAACATTACACCAATAATTAGATGTTTTATACATTTTGTTCAAAAAAGTTAAGTGGAATAAAAACACTGTTTTTCAGGTTTAAATATTAAAGCTTTGATTTTAGCTACAAAACGTTACTGTGACTTATTACCTCCACCTAGGAGGTTATTTTTTTGCCAGCATATGTTTGTTTGTTTGCAAAATGATGCAAAAACTACTGGACAAATTTTGCTGGATTTACAAGAGATGTTGGTAACAGCCCAGCTAAAAATTGATTAGATTTTGGTGGTGATCCAGATAACTGCCATTTTGCTCAATAACTGTCTAACTAATAATGATATCAACTTGATTCTGTGTGCTAGGTGTGGGTTTTCAGGGTCAAGGGTTCAGGGTTTATCATGGAACTATTGCTTATAGATGAAACAGCAATATGTGAGCTACCTTAGTGGAGGTTTGTGCTCTCCAAGTGCTTTGTAGCTGTGAGTTTAATGGTGTTCAGTGTTGGGGTTCATTAAGGACTAACGAGTGGTGCAGTAATGAGTCCAAAACAAGGAAGTGAAAAAAGCATTTCATTACTTTCTGTTCCTTTATCTTAAAGTCTGAGAGGTTTTTGAATGGATTTTTTGGATGAATGCCTGGAATATGATCAGTGTTTAACAAAGACAGAAGAGATTTCCATGTTTTTCTACAACATAAAATATACCTGGAAGGTCCCCACCAGTGTATTTTAAAGCATTATTACATTTTAAAAGGATGGTTTCTTAAAGAAAACTGCAAACTAGGACCTCAGTCTTTGTCAGTGACATTTAAGACGATTATAAATGATGACAAGTAAAGAGTCCAAATTCTGCTGTTTTGAGCCTTTAATTCCCTTAAGTGTACTTAACCTGTCTCCTCTGTGTGATAGAGCACTTCTAAGCACAAGACAAAGGGCCCTATTTTAATGGCGTGAAGTGCATTGTCTAAAGGAGTGTGTTGCACAGTGGCCTGGGGCGTGTCGGTCTTTATTTTGACAACGTGAATTCTCAGCGTGAAGCCAGACACAGGGCACAACGAGGACAGATCATGTGCCATGACTGCACATGGGTGTATTTTGGACGTAACACATCGAACCAATCGGAGTATCAGCTCTCATTCCCTTTAAATCAGTGCGCCCTGGACAGCTGTCGAGGAACCATATACGGATTCAGTTGTTGGTCTGAAATTCAGTTGGATTATTTAATTCCTCCTCTTTTGCTGTGCCACTACAATAAAAAGCACACAGACCACTGCATGAAATACACTGATGGTTAGATAAAAGTGTTTCACTGAAGCAGACTCTTCTGCATGAGCATAGAGTAAAACCTTATTATTCATTTAAATCTCCTAAAAACAATGGGATCAGACTTCTATATACTTATGATAGACCTGTTTACTGCACATCAGATACCTGTTGGCTTTAAACAATTCATTTTATAATTGCCCTGCAGAAATTCTTGGCTCTGTTCTCTGCTGCATGCATATAATGAGGGTTGCAAAGGGGCTGAATACTTTCTGTAAATTTCTTAAAACTTGTCAGACACTTTCCAGAAGCTGAGGAATTTGGAAGTATTCCAAATTGGAAGCTTTTCATGGGACTTAATGGGAAATGACTGGAAAATGGGGTGAATTTAAGCAAACAGTATCATATCCAAATATAAATACAAACATTTTGTTTTGTCATAGGCAAACATCCATGCAGATTACTACAGTAAAAAAACATTTCAACAGATGTATTTGTATGTTTATTAAGTTTGAATTATTTTATTGAACAATCAATATAAACTTCTCTTTATGTCCACAGGCTCTAATGTGTGTCCTCATTAGTCCAGGGTGCTAGAAATCCTCTGTGCACGTGATGGAGGAAAGCACAGTGCATGTGGAGGGTGTGGTCTGAATACCCCTGCAGTGTGCTATGTGCAATAGAATAGATAATCTCAAGTATAAATGTGGTTGTTTTAATCAAGATTGTACTAAAACATATTTTCCTCTACTATATTTAAAGTCCCTTTAAAGACAGAACCATCAGTTTTGTAAATTCCAGGTTTATTCCCATAAAGTCCCACGGAAAGTTTCCAACTTTGAAAATCCCCAGAATCTTGCAGCCATATGTAAAACACACAGGACAGCCTGTTTTATCTAACTTTGCACAGCAGATGGATCCTGCCTGATTCAAAGTCTGTGATCAGGCAGATCCACCTGCCATCCACTGTGAGTGGCCCAATGTGGCCCGGTCCAATCAGGGTCCTCCAGAACAGGAAGAGATGGAGCTACGAGCAAGACGACAGCAGGAAGTGACTGCACCTAAAGGGATTAGCATAGATGCTAACATCTTCATTTACAGTTTAATCTAGACCAGATTTCTTTATTAAATGAAAAACAAATACAAACACAACAAAGTTCTCTGTAGTAAGTATATTTTTACTCCACTTCAGACATGTATTGACAAGAGTTTGTTTTATGACTTGGCTCACGTACTGTCCTCCCCAAACACTTTTTATGGACTCTTTCCCAGATGGACCAGTGAAATATACTGAACGGTCCACCTGGTGGGCCAGGTTATGTTTTATTACCTGTGAGCATAATTATCGGTGAGTTTTATGAGTATGTGTACACTAATTAAAATTGTAGCTTCTCAGATTTATCCTGATGTCACAGACTGCTGTGATAAATGTCACGACTCACCCTGTAATCTGACTCACATGTTTTTTCTTGCCCTTGTTTGATTAACTTCTAGAAAAATTATTTTGATTTGATGTCAAAAATACTCTCAATCTTTGTAAATACTTCTCCCCATGCTGCTATCTTTGGTGTCCTGAAAAACTATACTCAGTTCAGTCACAGACAATTAGAGGTTTTAGCTTTTACTTCCTTGATAGCAAGACGCCATCATCTTTTACAATGAAAATCTACTATATCTCCCTCCAGTGTTCAGTGGCTTGGAGAGTAATGTCCTTTTAGAAATTGGAAAGAATCAGATACTCTGTCAGAGGTAATATGAATATTTTTCACAAGAAATGGGATTCTTTAATAGCCTATTTTAATTCTTTAAACCCCTGTTAATCCAATAAAGTCCCTCTCTTCCTCTCTCTTCCTTCTGCCCACCTCTCTGCTGCTTTTTCTTTGAACTTTTCTCTTTTCTACAGGTTTTATTTAGTAGTTTAACTTTCTTTGTTTTATTGTATATGTTTATTGCAAAAAATTAAAAAAAAATCTTTAATGGGAGTACAATTTGGTGCAGTAAGAAATTGCACAGACTTGGATTTTTATATTGTGGTTAAGATGTTACTTGACTTGTTACAGAGATTTATTACCTCCGCCAAGGAGGTTAGGTTTTCACCAGAGTCTGTTTGTTTGTTTGTTTGTTTGTTTGTCTGTTAGTAAGATTACTCCAAAACTACTGGATGGATTTACATGAAATGTTTACCAGAGGTGTGCTTTTCTAGTTTATTTGATTTTTATACATGTATACGGAGATGTTAAGATGTCAGTGTAACTGTTTCAGCAATTTTTATGCAAAACTTCCAAATAAACATATTAATGAAAAAAAAAGTCCACGTGGAGTAAGAACATCTTCACTCTCGAGTGTTTTTCTTGTATCTGTGAGTATTATGCACACTGGGACACACAGTAATAGACAACTGTGTGCCAATCTCTTAAATGTGCCCTCAAAGTAGCAGAAACACTCGCACCACAGACTTTAGGCTTTAACCAGGTATGAGGAGGTTTAGGGGCACTTTTGTGCCTTATCACTCCTCATTTCCAAACAAACATGCCCCCGGGCGCGAACAGGAGCACATAATTATTTGATTTTTTTTAACAGCATTACTGCTGGACCTATAGTTGATACCTGCACCTTTCCCTCCAAATGTTTATCACACCAGCAGTGTCTGAAATGGCATGCTCCCTGACCCCTGGGCTGGTCAGCAGTTAAAGCCCACTGGCTTTGGCTGGCAATCCCTACAAATGTCAGTGATAATCAACTGGCAGCCAGGGGACCCATCAGGCCCTCTGCAGCTCCGCATGCAGGCCTCAGAATGTTATCAAATGCAGAAAGTTTTAGGGGGAATTCTGTAATGCTTTTATTCGTGTTTTTTGGTCATTAAGTTCCTACAACAAATAATGCATTCCCCAAACAAGTGGGATAAATTTTTATCAGGAATAACTTTATGATTGATTGATTACAGAGAAATGCAACCATCAGCCATTTTAATGATGATTCAACAAGGCCAACGAGTGCACAGGAATCAAACCCAGTGATGCAAATCATGACAGCCCCAGAGAGAGGAAGATAGTCCAACTACACTGATCTCACTTTCAAAGGCTAAGAAATACATAAAAATTTAAATTATTACACTAATAATATGATAATTAGATCAAATGCTCATAGAATTTCAGTTCATTCTAAAGTCCAGCCCCCATTGCTGATGCTCAGTAAGAACTGTCTCTTGTTCAAATACAGTCGATGACCCCGGGCACAGACTGCAGACAGAATACAGAATTTCTGACCACATATCGCTGACCTGAACTAACCAATCACCTGTTAACGTTTCTAATTTTTTTAAATCATGTGAGGTTTTATCTGCATTTTTATGAGTCATTTCTAACAAAGAAACGGGTTAAAACCAACATTTTAGATTCTTTACGTTTTTTCCTCCATCTTGACCCTGAGTAGTCAGTCCCATTCCCTTCGCCCCCCACCTCCCCTCCGTCACTGATGGCTGACAGCACTGGCTGTAAAGGGTTCGTCTTTCCTCACAGTCTGCAGGTGTCTCTGTGGGCTGCATGGACACCTGTGCCGTTCTATGTGACTCCTCTGGTTCGAAGCATACTGAACCCTTAAGCGAGCAGCGGAGAACAGTCTGGCGAGAGCTGTTCCTTATTTATTGGCCTCCAGCTGCAGTCTTTTTATTCTGCTCATAAAGAAACCATGTGCAGAGTTAAACCTGAAGCAGCCTGAAGACAGAGCTCCGTAAACACAAACCTTTACCTCTGAAACGCCACGGACTAGTTTGAACGCTGGTACAACAGTGGACCTCCTCCTCCCCTGCACACACACACACACACACACACACATTTCTCACCACATTAGCAAACATGAAGAAACATCCTGAAGCGTCTGACTGCTCTGTGACTGCAGGAGCAGCGAGGCTGAAGCAGTGAAATGAGATGGAGAAAGCCAACAGCACCACTCAGTGGGTGATCGGGGCACAGCTCAGCACCAAAATCAAACATACGTGTCCCTATGCATGTGTTTCCCACCCCTTGATGCAGCTCTGTGCTCATCACCTCCTCCAGGTCAAGTGTTCACCACTGTCTGTCTGTCAGTGAGCAGGATTACTCAAAAAGTTCACAACTGATTTTCAGGAATGTTGGCCACGTCACAAGGAAGAGGTGATCCAGGTGCGGATTGGAATTTCTTAAAGGGATACGTTTTCTAAGTTTTTTTTCGACTGTGCGTGCAGTAACAAGGAAGAGACGGACAGAGCTCGCCCACCGCTAATTAGCTTAGCTCAAACACTGGGACTCAATGGGTAGCATTAGCTTGCCTCTGCCTACAGTCATCAGATAAACTCTTCAGCAGCTCTAAACAGTCCTGTGTGAACATCCATGATGAGAATCTCCTGCTCCACCACATCCCAAAGCTGCTCCACTGGTTTGAGATCTGGTGGCTGTGAAGGCCACTGGGTTACAGCACTGGGTTACAGAGAACTCATCGTCATGTTGAAGAAACCAGTCTGAGAAGATCTGCTTTTAGTCTCTATCAGAAGATGGTCCACTGTGGTCATAAAGGGATGGACATGGTCATGGACATGGTCATGGGGTTTAGACCATGCTCAGGTGGGACGAAGGGTGTGACACATCTGTACACTCTGAGACTTTTATGATTGGATTTTTGGACTTCTGTGCTCCTGCTCTGGTGTGTGTTTTTTCTCTGCTTCATGTTGACAGTTTGGGTGTGGTTACCTGATGCTGGGGCTCGCTGCAACCTCACACCTGCTGCTTAATCACCGGTGCTACTTAAGGTCTGCTTTGTCTCATCTCCAGCGCCACATGATTCCCGCAGTTCCCTGTGGTATTGTTGGCCGCCTCTCATGCTCTCTAGAGTCTTCTAGTATCTTTTGGAAGATGGTGATTTGTTGTATTGTGCTTGTGCTCACTCCTGTGCCTGCTCCCTCTGTTCCAGAGCCTCGACTAGCCCCACTGCGTCACACGCCCAGTCTCCAAGATCGCTGGACTTGGACTTCACCACTCCCTGGATTCACCTTCACTCCTTGGACCCTGGATTTCCCCCTCCTTCCCCTTGGCTTCCCTTCAATAAACATTCATTGTAACCCCCCTTTATTCAGTCTCTGGCTTCTGCTTTGGGTCCACACCTCACAATCGGGAAAACATTCCCTCACAAAGGGGCCCAAATGTGCAGAGAAAATGTCCCCACACCATCACACCACCAGCAGCAGCCTGAGGCGTTGATACAAGGCAGGATGGATCCATGCTTTCATGATGTTCACATCAAACTCTGACCCTGATATGAACAAAGCATCACTGGATATTTTCTCTTTTTCGGACCAACCCCAGAGATGGCTGTGCTTGTAAATAATCCCAGTAGATCAACAGTGTCTGACAGACCAGTCTGTCTGGCATCAACAACCATGCCACATTCAAAGTCTCTTAAATCACTTTTCTCCTCCATTCTGATGCCCAGTTTGAGCTTCAGCAGGTCGCCTTGACTACGTCTGCATGTCTACATGCACTGAGTTGCCCCCATGGGATTGGCAGATTAGCTACAGTGTTAAATAGGAGTTGAATGAGTGTCCTTGGTAAAGTGTCAGGTGAATGCATCATCATCTATCATCTCTGTGGTATTTGAGTGTTTGACCCTCTGTCCTGCAAAGATGAGTCTTCACTCTTAGCAAAAAGTATACTTAAACTTCATTTTATTAACTATGCTTGAGTACAGATATAAGTATAGCAAGTACACTACGGACCATGTACTTGTAATGCACTACAAAGTACACTAATTTAATACTTTTTTGGACTAAATTGGAACATTTTAAGTTTACAAAAGTACACTTTCAAGTATACAACAAGTACACAAGTACACTAGTTAAATAATTCTAGTCCACTTTTCAGTATATTAAAGTATACTTTAGGTATGTGAAAGTATATTTTAGGCTTAACAAAAAAAAAAGATCAAATTTCTGCTTTTTATCCATGTGTCAAACTCTTGTGTTTTAGTTGAGGTACTTACTAAATCAGAAAGGCTTGTATGTGAAGATTCACAGATCAATGTACAAAGTATATTCATGTATGAGATTAAAAAAACAAACTGTTAATGCTGTCTGGCCCGAAATGATTAAACAAAATGTGTTCTTGTAGAAAAAGATGACGCTGTGTACATAACACCAGTGCCAAACCCTTATGAAAAGGACTAGAACTTGATCATTAAAGTCAAGTCAAATGTTTCTCTGTTTATGTGTTCAAGGTCATAAAGATAAAGCAATTGAGCACACATAATATTTATACTTACTGTAAACTTTTGAACTCCAGCTCTATATGATCTTGAACATGTGGGGTAATAAAGCACGTGTGCAGTGAAAAACATTTTTATTCTGCTAAATTAAATGTAAAAATAATGACTTGACCTTATTCTGTACTTGGATGAAGATATACTAAGTGTTAGTACTTTGTGGTAGAAAGAAGTAAAAAACATACTAAAGTTTTAGTATCAATGTACTCAGTCTTAGACTCTTCTTTACACTTTTCAGTATAAGCCAAGTATTACAAACTATGCTATTCTTACATTTATAAAAAGTAAACTTAAAGTATACTGCCTCAGTTTTAGTATAAAATAAGTATACTCATAGTACACTTGAACAGACTACTTTTTGCTAAGGGCGGGGTGACAGCAGGTCCTTGGTGTCAGTGTGCTGTGTCTGGGTAAAGACTTTAAGAAACGTCTAAATGTTTGGCCCCTCGCTGTGAGTCAGGCAGGCAGAGAACATCTTTCAGTCTCCAGCTCAGAGAAAGAAAAGGCATGTGATTAGCTTAGCGTAGCGCAGGCTTGGGGAGCAGCCAGGGGGAGAGCTAGCTGCTAGCATGGCAAAAGAAAACAAAGAAATAAACCTTATATCTAAATGAATCATGTGACTCCATGGATGAACTCATATCTCATAAAAATAACCATCAGTCCTCTTGAAGGTGGTTGGACTCACCGCGGGCTGCAGCTGGCCGTTGATGCTCGCCGTGCGGAAAGGTGAGTTGGTGGAGAGACGCTTGTCCCACTCGCTGGGTCGAGGCTCGGGGACAGACTCCATAAAGCTCCTCTTTAGCTCGCTGATGCTCGTGTGGTGTCGCATGATCCCAGTCTGTGTTTTGTCCAGGTCCTTTAACAGGAGGATAACAGTCAGAACAGGAAGGGAGAGGGTAACGGGCGACAGCATCAAGACAAGGAATGAAGACGATGGAAGATGAACATGACTTTTGAAGGGACAAGAACCGAGTGCACATTCTCCTGATGAAAATGTTCTCAGGTATCAAATTAATTTGTCTGATTGATCACATGTATTAGAGAAGTTCAGCAGGCTACATACGAGACAGGTTAATGGATTTTAGAGGCAAACTCAGGAAGAGATGACTGGCAGGGACAGCCTGGAGTAGGTGGTTTAGGCAAATACTAGGGGTGTCATCCATCCATAGGGGGACCACTGGCACCCCAAATGAATGAGGAGAAACAAGCTTAATGTAATAACTAGAGTATTAAGGGAAATGTACTTAATATTACTTTGTCTTATACCAAGTAACCACTGAGTAATCTTACTAAGGAAGCCAGGAGACGTAAAAGACCCTGTTTTCTTGGACCCTTCTGGACCCTGGTACACCTCAGCTTCTTGTTGCCTGCTTGATGTTGAGGAAAAGGGCTGGCAAGTTCTTGAAGGTGAGTGACAATAATCACAATAATTAATTTGAGGTTCACACACGAGTCTTACGTCAGTAAAGCCAAAGCCCACAGGTCCTCAAGACAAAGAAAATGTTTGAATGAAGCAGTGATCAATCTGTCAGGGTTGTGTGACCATGATAACTGAAAGCTTTTAAGGCCTTTGCACTGCAGATATGATTCCTTCATCCAAATGATTTGCTGGTAATATTTTTATTCAGACCTATAGCCATTGAATGACAGCTTTTGCAAAAGCTATGTTGCTGAGCAAATCTGTGGCTTCAGTCTTTCCTAACGTGGTTGATGTCCAACTTTGCCCCCCATGAAGAACACATTATTCTGCCCTCAGGGCCAGAGAGCTGAAGGCCATGCAAGTAACCTTAAACTATTTTAAATTATAACTCATCATAAGGGAAAAAAAAGCTGAAAAGTTATTATTTCAATACTGTTATATCTCAACTTAATTACAAAGTTATTAAGTCAAATTTTACTCATAATGTCCATGTTCTGGTGTGTTTGAACGTCTACATCATGTCTTTGGTATCTATTAATTAATGTTCTGAAATAAATTAACAATTAAAATGAAAAAAGTCCTCTCTGTCAAAGAACAAAATCAGCTCTATTTCCCTCCCCTTTGATCTGAGGGGGCAGAGCTACAGGAGGCAATGATAATGAACTGTGCTGATTGGCTGCCCAAACAATGTCTGATGGAGGGGAGGAAGGGCTACAGGCTGCAGAGCAAACTTTCAAAACAGACATGGAGTCTGTTGATGAGCAGAAAACACACATGTAGGTGGAGGCTGTATAGCTATGACATCATAAACCCCAGGAAGTAAAACAGAGCCTTTAAGGTCCATTTTCTTTAAAGAGAGATAGCATTTCTCTGTTAGCTGAGAGTTAAGTGAAGGTGTCATTTTTCTGCTCCACGAGCACCTTCAACAACATTAAAAGAAAATACATTTGATTTTGCAGGACATGAGACCTTTAAAGCCACACTGTGTAGTTTGTTCTCCCCTCGAGTGGTGAAACTGTATTTTGCATTCAAACAATTAGTGCTCTCTAGCGCCTCGCATTTTCAAATGTGCGTTGCAACCTCTGAACTCTATGGTAGGTGGTATGTGCCTAGAAGCTATGTCAACGTGTCATACAACAGTTTTCTTTCTGGTGGAGAGGTAAGTTATTTCAAACAAACTGCAAAGTGCATTGAATCATTAGTGTCATCAGCGTGTCTCGCTGTGCTCCTTCTCTGTTTCAGTCCGCTGGCTCTGAGTGAAAACACGTTTAGCCTTAGCTACTAGTACTACGTAGTGTGTTATGTCCCTCTCTGCTATTCATAGTTTTTATAGACATGGAAGTCTCTATAGGACTTACCCATTCCTCATTCACATACAGATAAGAAATTCTTCACTCGGGAGGACTAGTCAAGATTGTTGGCAGAGGTAGTTTGACACAAATGAGTACATATTTATGAATGTAGACGCTGTTTTTAGCTCATAAACTACTTAAAACGCTACACATTGCCCCTTTACATATATATTTCAATTTTTACAAGTACGTTTGGGAATATTTAAATTTTTCTTTACAGGAACAGATACCACCAACCCTTCAACGAGGCGGACCTCTTGATCATGTTTGTATCACAGCAGCCCAAAGTCACGCAGATATCAGTGATGATGTAAAGATAATGTCTGGATGAAGATCGTACTGCAGTATGACCATGGTGTGTGTAAATTCAAGCTTCTCCTGCTGTGAACAGTCAGCCCTGAAGCAGCACTGGGACAGTTTCAGCTCCTGAAGGTCTCCTGGTCTTTTACAATCGCACGGTAACATTCAGACTCTGTTTAATTAAAATGAGCACCAGGTCAGAGCCACTTACTGTCGAGTCCATTTCGACTTAGCACATTTTTTCTTGCTGTATATTTGATTTTGTCTGCAGTGCAAAGGGGCCTCGGGGTTCACTGCCAGTTATAACTGAATGGCTGTTAAAATATGTTAAAGTCCATTAACCTGTCAGAAAAGGATCAACACCTATCTTTTGATTTGGTCACCTTGATTGAGCCATTTTACACTTCATAAAGAAGTTTTAATTCAATACCAATAAACAATTCAACTGATGCAGCTTCGAAAATGATAATTATATGATAGAGAGTGCAGCACTGACACAACTGGTCCCCCTTCTTTTCCTGCATTATGACACATTTTTGACCACAATTCTACAGAAATTCAGAGACAACATGACATTTATATGATGAGTTACAACAGCACTGTGCACATGGTGACAGAAAGAGGCAGACATGACTGGGAAAGACCAGAAAAGTTATTTCAAAGTCATCTACGTATCAGATATGGGCTGATTTTAAGAAGAGAAACAACCGAAGTTGTCACAGTTGATGCTTTGAAATGGAAAGGCAGCTCTAAAATCAATGTTTCACCCTGAATTAGTGATGTGTATTGGCAAGAAACTGAGCATATGATGATACCATATGTCACAGTATAGGAAACAATGAGAAGGGCAATATATCCTTTAAATTTCAATGCTAAATCACCTATAGTTTGAACATCTGTATAAAAAAACAATCCCAGAGTATTACAGTGACATATTTGATTGGTCTAGTCTGCTGTCATGGAAAAGTTAAACTATCATCTGACAATGGTTGTAGAAAAACTGGTTTAAAAAAGTTATGCATACTTGAAACTTAATAAGTGAAATTTTAATAATTTAGACAGCGATGTCATGATTTGGACCTTGACTGGTTTAAAATGTGAATACATTTTCACTTATGTTGGTCTGAATCTGAGGAAAATCACATAGGTGTTTAGTCTTTAAAGATTTGACTTTGAAAGGATAAATATCTCTTGAATCTCTCCTTGTTTTGTTCAGTTTAACCACATCAAGTTTTAAAATAAGACATACTGTAACACCAGACAGGGATGAAAGAGCTCCAGCCTTCGCCTGCTGTTAATAAAAATCGTTTCCAGTCAAATCACAGTCACGAACACATGAAATGTCTACAACGATGTGAGACGTCAGTGAAGCTACTTGCATGAGTGTCAGAGAGGAAAATGGTGCATGCCAAGCCTTTAGGATTGAGCTGAAAATAAAGTGAGAGATGAAGAGAAACAGAGCCGTCAAAGCCAAAAAGAAAAGAGAGATGAACGTTCATGCAGAGAGAGAAGACGAGCAGCCCGAAAAAAAAAAAGGCTAAAAACAAGCAGATACAAACCTCCAACATTAAATTGCTATGTCTGATATAAATCGTTTCCCCCTCAAGTTTCTTTGCTCTTTTCTGCAGAAAAAAGGGAACACCTGGTTGGAAAGAATTCACTCAAACATTTTTAATATTTGTTTGTAAAGACGTCCGTGAGCAGCGCAGGCCCAGGCAGAGACATGGAGCAGAAGAAATAAAAAAGGCTGAGGAGCATGAGGTCAAAGGTCATGGTGTGTGTGCTCAGCTGGTGACGGGCACACACTCTTACGTGAGCTGTGTGTGAATCGAGGCAGACTCACACACACACACACACACACACACACACCGTGCTTTAATGTTCATGCTGTTCATGCAGAGGCTGCTGCGGTGCGGAGACGTCTGCAGGAGGAGGGAGTGCGTCTGTGCCGTCTCTGAAGGTCACATTTATGACCCTTCTGTTGGCTTAACACTCTCATCACACTGACCAAACATTGGCCTAACCATCCCCACTCCAGAAAAAATCCTTTTAATATGAAGGGGTAGCCTGTCAGTCATTAACAGTTTACCTCTTAACAGTGGAAAAAGTCTGAATCAAACCAACACGGCCTGCTGGTTTCTGGATTAGAAATCTTCTTTTTAAAACTGATTTATTCACTAAATAAGAGATTGGCTACATGATAATAAAAAATATCAGAATGCCCCACATTTTTTGAGGAAGTTTTTTGCTAAATATACTTGTCTGGCCTGAAAAATAAAGGGAAACAAGTGTGTCAAAAAACACCTTTTTCCAACATACTTAGTTTTCTCTCACGGTAAACATTGTGATTTTGCTGTAAAATTCAATTATTCTGCTGTTTTTAGCTCTCCCCTGACTCACAAAGCAACAACACCGAATAAAGAAGATGATTTCAAAACCAGAATGTGAGGAATATAAAAAAAAAATCCCATTACAGTACAGTGCCCAGCATAAATAACTACACCCACTATTAAAAGCAATGTATTAATCAATAACTAAATGAACAAAAAAACAACTTCCAAAGTTTTGACAAAGCTGAGTTTAACATACCATGTTTTTTACCATAAGATGAAAATAAGGGTAATATGATAACTTAAATTTAGCTTGCTCCCACCCCTTTGATTGGGGTGTACTCATTTTTGCATCCTGATCTTAAATTGAGAAAAATACTTTTTTATGTGCAACTTAATAAGTCTTGTTTGCAATCAATGGTCCACATTTGAGGGAGTATTTTGTGGTATAGTATAAAATGTTGCTTTTGAAAGGAAATAAAGGTTTTCTGACAAATCTGAAGGGGTGTACTCATTTACACTGAGCACTGTATATTACTATATATATTGTTATGAGATGAAATATCATTTTGACACCAGGGACGACTGATATGTCCTCTAGCTGCTGGAGGACCGTTGGTGTGAAGTCATTAAAGACGAAGATATACACACGCACGTATATATATTTATATTTATATATAGGTGTATACATATATAGAGAGAGGGAGGTTCGTTGTAACTCCTCTCTGATCCACGTCCTCAGACAGCACAAACTCGTCCTCCTGCAGGTCTCTCACACTCAGACTTTAAAAACTGTCTCAGCTCTTCAGATTTTCCTCATTAGAGTTTCTCACTCCGAGCTGACACAGAGGTGTCAGTAGAGAGTGCAGAATATCCTTTACACATCCGGCATATCTGATGGTGTTAACAATGAAAAACCTGAAGAGCCTGAGTGAATCGAGCGATGATGTTTTTCCTCTTAGAAAAGTTAAAGTGACAAGTTAAACTGTGTGTCAGCTCAGGTGTCCTTCCTCCTGAAAACTCAAGCGTCCGGTGTCTTCAGAGGACAGAGACATGGAGCCGTGAATGAGCAGGTCTTCAGTCAAACAGCTCTGGTTATGATAATGACTCATAATTATCACGATGGATCGATGTCTGCGCTCTCAAGCAGAAAGTTGACGTGCAGCTGACAGGATGTGCTTGAGCCCATCACAGAATAACAGAGTGCCATAAATCATCACATAAATCTTTAAATAAATCTTTAAATAGTCCTTCAGATGGGACTACAGCGCCCTCTGTGTGTCTGTGATGGAAATGTCAGAAATCAAAGCGTCTCTGTGTCAAACTGATGCAGGATGAGGATGTGAACGGGTTCAGGGGGCTAACCTTCCTCACTCGCATCACCTCCATCTTTGATTTGTCCTGAGGAGAGTGCTGCCCCCCAGAGGAGAGACACAGTTACTGCATGTTACACTTCAGTCTGAAGGCGGTTTCACACTCAATGCATTTTACCTGTGATCTGGCTGTGGGCTCCTGCCTGGTTTCATTTCAGCATGTGGAGCTTTTACAGTGACACTTCCCTTTTAAGCCTTTCAAAGTAAAAGCTCAGTTTTGTACTTATGTGGAGAAAATTCCATTCTTGCTGCAGGATTCTTTAAATCTGCAGTTTCCCCACATCAGTTATCAAATTAATCAGGTAACTTGTTGTTCTTCCTAAACTTTCAAATCTCAATTTAAAGAGCAATAGAGCAGGAGGATGCAGGCACAGCTGGCAAAGCCGCATGCATCCAGTGTGAAACCACCGTAACTTCTCAAACCCCGATCATTAACACAAAAAAACAACAACACAAAGAGTCTTTATCGCTGCATGCCACTGTTACCAGTTCAATAACCTGACCCGCAGACTTGACCAAACCCTCCTTTAGTGTTTCGCACAAAAACAAGTGTGCCAACTTGATGCCCCTCCCCCTACAGCCTGTTAAATGTCTGTATCCACAAGGATACAAAAAAATCCTTTAAGGGTTAAGATAACACACATTATTTCACTATTTAAAGTACATCTTACTTTTTAACTTCCACTTGCTGATGTTTAATGCTGTATCATACGACCATGTTTAATTCCCCCTGCACATTAAGGCCATGTCCACTCGTAGGCGGTATTTCGGGGAGGAATCATTAATGTGCGTTTGGCCCGCTGTTTAGTTCATTGACTTTCTTGACTACTGCTCATGGTGCCCCTGTGTGGACAGAGAAAACTGAAACTGGGCTTGAAACAGACCGTCTGCATTGACCTCTTCTCTGGATGACACAACAGTGCTACATTTTCACTAAAGCGCGATATCAACTCAAGTCCATTTGCCAGAAGCATTGTGCTGCTAGCCTTGCTTAAATTTGCTGGTTTCAGTTTTGCTGATGTGACTATTTACAGGCTTAAACAGACCTTCAGTTGCTTCCTCACTGTAATGAGTACAAACTCAGCTGACGTCATAATAGAAACTATAGAACTCATCACTAACTGTGATCTGAGGTTAACGTGACTGTATCACAGGGATTATTAACTGGCCCTGCAGCTGACAAACATGTTTCCAAATAACTTAATACGGTGAGAGCAGCTTTTGTAATGTCTGAATATAAACACAATATCCTAAAGCAAAGTGCTGCTGCATTATCTCTGTATGCTAAGACGATACTCTAACTGTAACAGTAATTTTTATGACCTATTTTAAACATGTAGAACTGGACAGAGCCCTGTCAGAAGAGGAGCAAAGTTTTGTCTCCATGAAGAGATGTCCTCAGCATCTTCAAATAATGAACAGATAACATTCTGTTCTGATAAAACTGCTACTGAAGCAGGTAGTATCTATGCTAATCTCTGAACTAGCAGCCATTGTTTACAGGCTTGAAGTCAATTTTCACTGTTGTTGAGCTCTTTCAAAGGATGCTGAGTGGGCAGAGCCTCAGAAAGATTGAAGACTGAATCAGGCGGATCCAGTTTCAACAGGAGCACCGGTACAGGCTTTGTCTCTAAAGTATTCGATCGGCCACATCAGGAATGTCTCAGGTTGATTTCCAAACAGATACATGCGCTAAAAAACACCTGTTAGCACCTGCTAACATGGTCACCAGTTAAATTATAACACTGGTGTTGTTTGGCATAAAGTTAGCTCTATGACATAGAAACAACAGTGAAACTATTGCATGTCATTGACTAAATTGTGTGTTCTGACAGCATTTATGCAGGAATGTGTTTTCATGACGAGGATGTTTCTGGAAACTTCACGTGTTTGGACTGTGGGACAGAAAAACCTTTTTTAAGAACCACCTGTCTACGTGTGGACACAGCCTTAGTTCTATATGTCCTCATTTACATGCTGTTCTCATTCCTTCAGTCTTTACATGCATCTCAAACAAACCTGGCTCTTTTTCTCTCTCTCCCCGTTGGCCGTGGTCACAGAGGGTGAGTGCCTTCGCTCTCTCCTCGCCACGGTCTGACGATGACACACAAACGTCACCACTTTGACAAAAACCACCAAAGCTAAACACACCAATCCACTGCTCTGCACTTACTGACAGTACAAACTGAAGGACATCTTTTGATAGGTTGTTCAGCTGTTTGCTGGAGTAACAGTGAGTTTTGTTTAAATTGATAATTAAGTAGCAAAGTCCCTCACATGACACAAAATGCATCAAATGGAACAAAGAAGCAAAAAGTCCAGTTCAGACCAAAGATTCATGAAGGGAGATTCAGATGAGTCAGATGATTGAGATTCGAGACTGTCTGCAGCAGGATCCTCTGCAATGTTAAGTGTGTGAATTCATACCACTGCAAGTTATGAGATGATGTGTCATCTCCATGGAAACGACCCTATGGGGTGATCAGGTGCTGAAAAGGAGTTCAGTAGTAAAATCACCGTTCTACTGTTATATTACCTGCCAAGCATTTTTCTCTGCCACTGCACAATGCAGTCTTACAGCATTTTTAGGGCATTTTTAGAGCATGCATGAAAGCTGAAACATTTTCAACATTTAGACTCAAGAAACAGAGTCGCACTGCTTGCTAACGCCACAGCAGACACAAATAAAGATGGACACAGATGAGGAGAAAAGTGCAGGTGTGTCTAGACGCCCCAGAGGAGCCTACTGTAGTTTTCAGGCACTTTGGACCGGACCAAACAAACTCTGGTTCACTTTTTCTGGGGAAGTTCCTTTGATTCAGGCTGGTGTGAAATTTCACATGATCTCTGGGGCAGACCAAAGAACCAAACTGTGGTTCTCGGTTCACTTAAACAAACAGTGGGTGTGAAAACTCTCCAAACCAAACCAGGACCAAACAATGACCAAAAAGTAGTGACTTGTGCCTTGAATTTGGCAAAATATCTCAACAGTAAGTAAGCTAATGTAGCATTCACTGACTCATCAAGTAGAGGATAGCTAATATTAGCTTCAGGTCATTAAACAGGGGCAAATAATGGGCCTGGAGGCAAGAATCAAGACTGCAGCTACAGCCCTAACGAGTGCTGGTGGCTGTATTACACACCATCTGACAGGCTTTGGTCTGCCTGGCAAAGTGCATGTGAAAGAAAATTCACCCCCATCTGAACCAAGTCCACCAAACTTTAGGGTTGAAAGTGACCTTATTTGGGAAGTATTGTGAATCTTTCTGATGAAAAATGAAGAGGATAGAAAAAAGTCTTTCACATTATTGAGACAGCCATTTCAAATACTCTCCATCAGCGAAGCAAGGCTGGAAGGCTGGAGGATTTTCCTCTCTGAAGGTGTTTTTGTTACAGTTGTGCCTTGAGCAACACGTCTGTGTGATCAGCCCAACTGCTGGCAGTTTCTCTCATAAACTCCAGGAGTAGTTTATAATTTAAGAAGTTGGTACAGCCTCTGTGTACGGAAAGCAGTTTTGGCATGAAATTAATTTCAACCGTAGTTCAGCTCTACTAGTACTCAAATTTGGAGTACATGTACTCAATTTTGGTCAACTAGTGCGTGAGTAGATTTAACTAGTGAAGCAAAAAGTGTTACTAGTATACTAGTAGATCGAAAATGTTCACTAGTTCTACTAGTAGACCTAAAAATCTTGACTAGTAAAGATTTTTGGTGCACTAGTGTGCAAGTAGACCTTAGCAGTAAAACAAAATCATCATCCAGCATACAATTTTGTGTTACTAGTAGTACTAGTCAAGCTTTTAGACCTAATGCAAATGAAGTAGGAAGGATTATAACCAAATCCAGCACTCTGATTGATTGTCATTTTTTCAAAAGCCGATGGGAAGCCTGAATTTGCTTTTCCCTAGCCCCCTTATTAGCATATACAATTAATAGTTGTACTAGTGAAAATTTTTAAGTCTTCTTGTGGTACTAGTAGACCCAAAACAGTCTACTTGTTGTACTAGTGAACATTTTTTGATCTACTAGTAGTACTAGTGACATCTTTGGTTCACTAGTAAAGTCTTCTCACGCACAAGTTGACCAAAACTGAGTACATGTACTCCAAATATGAGTTCTAGCCGAGCTGAACTATGGTTGATATCATGGATATCAATTTTATGCCCAAACGGTTTTCCATATCTGTGGACAAACCCTGCAGGCAGGACTGTATTTAAACAGCTGATGATAACGCTGAACTTCTTGATGACAAGCGCGACACAACTTGATGGATACCACATGTAGACTTTGATGGTGTATCCCATTATACGCTTTTTCTATCTTGGCTTTAAGGCTCTCATTGGCTGGCAAAAGACATGACTTTTTAAAACGAATGACAAAAAGACAGCGGACACCATCAGCTGGATTGAGTCAAATGCAACAGCTCAATTCCACAGCTGGGACTGGCCCCTGAAGTATATAAATATTTAAATATAACGGTTTCGTTATGCTGTGAATCTTTGGTCTGAAGAGTTGGGATAAGATTTCTACTTTTTCGTTTTTAATGCAAACAATCACATAGAAAAATAGTGAAATAGTCCTCTAAAATGGTCAAAAACTGAAAACGAGGGAAACAAACTGTTTAAGAGGTGAAAAAAAGAAGAAATGAATCAGTGACTCTTGTTGCATTGAAACAGTCAAATGTTCCTGAAGCGTCATAAATTCAGAGCAGACACGGCAACTTTGGTCACCACATTAAACTATTCTCATTGCCACGGGTCCAAATTGTTGACTCTCAACAAAACTATTACAATTACTCATAATCCAAAAATAGAATATATACCGTATATCCATCATAATCAGTTATTTCAACATTTATATACAATTAAAATGTAAATGCATAAAGTAAAACTTACTCTAATGATTTCAACGCCCCTGGACCGCCAGCTGCCCACCCCTGATTTAGAACAACACATCTGAACTTACTTCATGATCCTCGCCTCCCCAAACACCCAACTTTTGTAATAATCAATAATCACACTAAAATTCCACAGACTGATGCACTCAGAGGATTCGGTACCTTGATTTCCGGAGTGTTCTCTGGTCGTGGACTCTGGCCCTTGCCGTGCTCGCTCTGCTGGCTCTCCGCCTTCCTGGCCGACCTCCTGTCAGCACAGCGGTGGGATTTGGGGGTGGAGCCGTCGTGGTGGTCGGAGCGGCGCAGCGCGGGGAGCAGAGGGGATGGAGTCACCTCCCCCGGTGACACTGGTGACATCACAGGAGCGCTGACCGGGCGAGAGGACTTATTGTCTGGGGTGGACGCCATGGCTGAGGGGACGGAGAGGGGGAACAGTGGAGACATTCATGAGGACCAGAGCAGGACAGAGAACTGCTCAGAGGCAGGAGGACTCTGATAAACCAGGACGGGACTGCAGGTTAACCGCTAAAGAACAAGTCAGATCAAAACTGACAGTTATGAAAGCGCTTAAATATCTTAATATTGCTAACTGGCCAACTTATTGGGCACACCTGTTCAACTACTTGTTAACACAAATAGATGGCCCAATCATATTGCAGCTAATAAAGAATACAGTCATGTAGACGTGGTCAAGACGACCTGATGAGGAAGAGAGAGGCGATTTAGGAGACATTCAATGTGGCATGGTTGATGGTGCCAGACAGACTGGTCTGAGTATTTCACAAACGGCTAATCTACTGGGATTTTCACTCACAATCATCTCAGAGAATGGTCTGAAAAAGAGAAAAATCCAGTGAGCAGCAGTTCTCTGGGGTCAAATGGAGAATGGTCAGATTGGTTGGAGAGGATAGAAAGACTGAAAATCAAATAACCACTCGTGACAAGACCATGGATGAACATGCAACACGTTCAGTATTAAAGCAGATGGGCTACACCAGGTGCCACTCCTGCCAGCCAAGAACAGGAAGCTGAGGCTCCAGTTCACACATCTATGGTTGTAAAAATGTGTCTTGGTCTGATGAGGCTGGATTTGTATCAGTGGTTCAGGCTGCTGATGTTGTGTGGGAGATTTCAGGGGACATTGGTTACTACTGGATAAAAACACTGACTGCTCATCTCCTCTTTCAGACTCAAAACAAGAGCAAACTGCACAGAACTGGAGCGTTGTGTTCTTTTCAAATCAGACCTTGAGACGGAGAAGACAGCGTATCATATAAGCTAAAATGATATCTTCTATGAGAAGCTGAAATCAGTCTGCCTTTCTTTCTCAATGAAACACAAGATGCAGGTCCTGATGCAGGTCAAATTTCCTGTTTATTTGGGGATTTGCTGTTGGCCAACTCAAAATGGATTGCAGGCCATAGCTGGCCCTTGGGCCATAGTTTGGTCATAGCTGCCACAGGGGAATTTTGGGATGTGGTGGAACAGGAGATTCTCAACATGAATCTGCAGCAGCTGTGTGAGGCTATCATGGAGATATGGACCAACATCTCTGATGATGAATTAAGGTCCATGTCCTGCTGTGTTTGACCCTTTCCATCATGACCTGGGTGTCTTTGATCAAGGACTTAAGAAAAATGTTGTCTCTGTAAAAGAGTAGTGCAGGTGCAGCTCTCTTTCACTCCGCTTTGGGAAACGCTCTAATCTGAGGGGGTGGAGCTAAAGGAGCCTATAATAATGACCTCTGTGCTGATTGGCTGCACAAACAATGTCTGATGGGAGGGGGGGAGGAGGGGCTACAGGCAGCGGAGTGGTTTCAAGCAGAAAACACACATGTAGGTGGAGGCTGTATAGCTATGACATCATAAACCCCAGGAAGTAAAAGCAGAGCATTTTAAGGTCATTTTCTTTAAAGAGGGACAGAGCATTTCTCTGTGAACTGAGATTAGTGAAGGTGTCATATTCTTCTGCTCTACAGAACCCTTCAACAACATTAAAAGCAGTGAAAATAGATTTTGTAGGATATGAGACCTTTAAGGCAGCTCTGAATATTGTACTCGATAACATTCTGTTTTTGTTGAGTATTTGAGCGTTGCCTGCACAATTCAAATCCTTCAGTTTAGATCCTCCTGAAAATGAGTCACTGAAGAGAAGTCCTGCAGACTGGCAGCAGCTCTGCACCCAGAGGGAAACACCTACACCTCTACACTCTCTGCTGTGACTCACGCAGATTCATCAAGTCTTAATTTAGTACTTCACAACATGCAGGTTGTGAAGTACTGCTCTTCACGCTAGTACAGTGATATCTGCTGATTAAAATCTCTCATTACCTGGTTCATCTGTTTTTGGGAATACTTCAGCTGCCAATGACACACAAATACATCCAAACACCAACCCATCTTACAAGTTATCCATCCAACCATATTTCCATCTGTCTTTGCAATATCCATTCATCCCTTTATCCATCCATCTATCTTTTTATTAGCGATTCATCCATCCTTCCACTCATCCCTTTGACAGCCTCTTTATCATCCATCATACTTTACCTGTTATCCTTCCTTACATATTTGCATATTTTCTTTCATCTATGGCTCCATCCATCTTACTTAACATCCATTGATCACTTTTACCAGTTTTACAACAATGGATCCATCCCTTCATCCATCCTCCCATCATCCATCCATCTATCTTTTTTTTTTACCAATTTATCCATCCACTAATCCCTTTGACAGTCCCTCTATCCATCCATCTAACTTTACATCCTTTTTTCCATATTTTTCTTTCATCTGTAGATCCATCCATCCATCCCATCCATCCATGTATCCAATCATACATCCATCTGGCCTTCCACTATTCTACTACTATTTTAATCCATCCATCAATTATCCATCCTTTAATCCATCTATTCACGGCCCTTATCCATTACACCTGTCCATACAGTTTCCTTATATCAAAGACTCTATTTCATTTTTGAAAATCCCTCATCATCATCCTGACGTTTGTCTTTTCAAACTGACTGATTTGACTAATTTGATGTGATTAAACCATAACAGGATAAAAAATGCTGAAACAAAAGGATTCAGAAACGATCCTGTAATTATGCAGGTGAGCCGAGTGTGAATGCAAACGGCAGGGTTTTTCATCCTGAACTGTACCTGCAGGATTTCCCCTCCACCACTCCTCCATCAGCTGATCTACAAACTGCAGGGAAACCTCCTGTTGTGAGGGGCAAGTGTGAGCGAGAAGGTCAGGGAGGTTAATCTGGCATTTTCTAGGTATTATCAGGGCTGCAGGATTCTGAAAAGATCCCTAGAAAGTCTATCTTCAGAACTTTTGACCCAACAAAACCCTGAAAGACCCAACAAACAACTTTTAAAATCCATGTTATTTGTACGGATTTTCATGGTGATGAGAAACATCTCGCCACTCTCAACATGCACACATGAACACTCAGGAGTCACGGTGTACCTCCATCCAGGCTGCGGGAGTTCCTCTTGCTGGACGAGCGTTGGAAAAGAGGAGCCGGTCTGTCGATCAGCGAGCTCGCCTGTTTGGTTTGGGCCTGAGTGCGACCGCTGTAACGGAACTTTGAACCCAACGCCAGGAATCTGCGGGGGGTGGTGGCCATCTCTGTGGACGTCAGTCTGCAGACAGAGAGGAAACTCTGACATGAACATCTGATCAGGCGCTGAATCAGACAAAACAAACAAACGTGGGGACAAACACAGAGTTTCTCATCATGGTACCTGAAGAAGGTGTGATGCTCCACACACACCTTCCACAGCTTCTTGGCCGCCTTGTAGTTTGGCAGTTTGAAGCCGATGGCGCTCTCGTACTGTTCCACCTGTCAGAGAGAAAAACACACTCAGCAGGTATATGAACAGACTCAGGGATTTAAACACATCTGTCATCCATCCATCCATACATTCATCCATCCATCCTTCACTCAGACAATCTGTCCAACCATCCATCCTGCATCCATCTGTCCATTTATCTTTCCAAACATCAATCCATCTGTTCATCCATCTTCATTTATCCAAACTTACATCCATCCAAACAATTATCTTTCCATATATTCATCTATTTCATTCATCCATCCAATTATCTGTCTTCAGTTATCCATCCATTTATCCATTCATCCTTCTCTTCGGTTACTTGGCCTGGGCATTGTTAAGAACCTCACGATTCGATTGGATTGAGATTCTTTAGGTTGCGATTCGATTTGTGCATATGGAGTACAAACGTAAAAAAAAAAAACACGAGAGTAAATATTATAATTATAAATGTCCACCTGGTCTTTTTGTCTTTTTTTGTCAATAAATGTGTGTGAACTGTCCTTGAAGTACATTTTTCACCCTGTTTTCACGAGAAACAAAAGCAAACAATTCTGGGAAGTGTTTGTCATTATTATGTTATAAATGCTTAAAACACTGTGTAATTACAAGAAAAGAATAAAAACAGATTGGATTTTTAACAGGATTCTCTTCATAAACAATTGTAAATGAATATGTAGAAATGTTTTCTGAGATGACCAATAAGTAAACTTCACCTATTTTACATAAACTCAAACATTTTTGTTTGCCTGCAGTATTTAGTGTCCATGTTACAGCCTGTTATATCAGACCATGTCCAGGCGTTTTTTACTGATGGTAGCCTGAAGCGGTTCCTGTCCAGCTGAAGACAGAGATCTCGACATTTCTTCCTTTAGTATTTCTATAATTACTATTTATGGAATCCATAAAAACGAACTATAATTAAAAAGACGATCAATGACAAAAAGACGGTAAAACACGGGGAAAATATGGCAAAAGAACGGAAAGAAAACATTTAAGAATTATACCAGTGCTATTGTTTACAGTGTTTTACATCTTTTACACAAAAAATACTGATAAACCACCATTAAAATACACACATGTTCAGCTCTCAATCCTATCACTCTGCAAGCATGTCTTGCGACAGCTGGTTAAACACTGAAAAGGTGCACAGCGCCCCCCACTGACCAGGAGGTGAATCGATTCAGAAGATTTGCTGAATCGATATAAAATTGAGACAATAAATATTGCAATGCATTGATGAATCGATATTTTTGCCCACCCTTATCAGTTACCATCCATCCATTCATCCTTCCATCTCTTTAGTTATTATCCATCCATCCATCCTTCACTTATATTCCTCGTGTCAGTTATCCATTCATTCATCCATCCATCAGTCTGTCTATCATCTATTCATCAGCCTTTCCCGGTATCCAACTGAGTACTGTACTGTAATCCATCCATCCATCCATCTGGCACACCTTCAGCCTTTCATTTTCCAACGTAGAATGTCAGTCTGTAGCAGCTTTAAGATAAAGACATCCAAATACCAGGGACTGCTCAACATTTGAACATTTGAAAAGTAAAAAAGAAAAAACATTCTTGAAAAACTGGAGGGCTGAATCCTACAAACAGGCTAAGAAAATAACAAAAATTAACTAATCTAAGAAATAACCTTTTTTTGAAAACATGTTCAGAATGATAGATTTTTTCTGCAGTTAAAACAACTGTAATCACTCTTTTAGTCGAGCATTTCCACGTGGACCAGCTTCACATTTTGATCTGTTCACTGCCCTAATGAGCTGCATCGCTCTTAGATATAAAGTTAGATGAAAATGAAATTTAAAGACATGAACTCTCATGTCTTTAGCAGCTCATAGTTTCCTCTGCAGTTAAATAAGGTCAGATATTTTTACACGTGGATGGATAAGTACTGATTTAAGAGTCTGGTACCTCAGAGGGTCTGATCTTGATGAAGAAGCTGCTCCGTTTGTACGACACTTTGAGCACTTTGGGCCACGGGAAACGGTTGATCCTCAGCTTGTCTTTGTAGACCATCAGACCGCTGGAGCAAACGCCAAGCATGATGTCCACGCCATCCAGGTCCTGAAGACACAGAAGGGACGACAAAGTTTATGTGAGGACATGAGCAGAAACTCAGAACAGGGTAATCACAAGAACGCTCCGTAATGTTCTTCATGAAGACAGATCCAGGGTGTGAGAGCCAAAGTCAGTTCATATATTAGATGACACTTCAATGGAGAAGCATTGTAGTCTTGTGAGGGTTTTTCCTCTTTAGATGAGCATACCTGAGTGAATTCAAGGTCTCTTTCTGTCAGTAACACACCACAGGGGCCACGTCCTGTTGTCCTACACCCTTCAACACCCTAGATTAATGTTGTTCTAAGGAGATTCTTGACGCTAATCAAAAACTACGATACTTCTCGCTATATGATAACTTCATCCCTGAGGCAACACTGGAGGTGAGAAGCCAGGTAGATCATTGGTTCACAAACTGGAGGAGGGTTTGCAAGACAAAAACATACATATAAATGAGATTGATCTGATACAGAACCACATTCTTCTTAAAGATATTTGCTGATACGAGGGAAATTATGACAAAAGATACTAAAAATATCATATAGCTTGTTGAATTAATCTGAAGGTGAATGGGGGCCAGCCTGGGACAAGCATAGTGTACCTAATAAAGTGGCCAGTAAGTGTACACACAATATAATAACAGGAAAATTTGCTTATGTAGGTCTTGAATATGTTATTGTTGCCTCAATACAAACTTTAGGGTAAAGACTTTTCTGTGTTGAACACGTGCATCTGTTGAATTTTAAGCGAATCTTGTCGGCACCTTATGGCGCCCGTCTTTTAGCCAGCATCCTGTCAGTCTTCTCCTGCTTATTGTATTTCTGATGTTATCGCTGCTTGAACATCCGATTGTCCTCGTCAGATGAATCAGGACTCTTCTGTTTATCTGTACTGCTCACCTTCCTCCAGAGGGGGGCAGTGTGAGCACACGCAGGTCCGCCTCTCTACATGAGATTAAATCCAGCTCTCATCCAAACAGATTGACCTGATTTCTGCTGTAAAAGCGGACGCTCACGTGTCGTCCTGTTGTTCTGATCTGCACGCTGCAGTGATGGTTAAAAAAAAACACAGCTGCAAACACACAGGGAGTGTTTTTTTCCTCTGTTTGACGTCACAGCGGCTTGTTTTTCTGTGGGACTCAGAGATTACATCATATTTAAAGCCAGATTCAGAGGGATGTTGTGTTTTTTCAACTTTCAGATGTGACTTGACCAGGAATCGGATGGATGGCTGGCTCAGCTGGCTCACCTTGGCCTGGTGCAGATCCACGCCGTACATCGACAGCTTTTTGGCGTTTTCCAGGAACATCATGTCGGCCTGAGCCGGACTCATGGACCTGATACACAAGCAGAAAAAGACAAAATTTAGAGGCACAATCTTTTTTTTTTTTTTTTTTTCCATAAAACCCTTCCACCTAAACTTATGTTACTGGAAATAAGTCCCTGTTATAGAGCTCTCTGTGTGGTCCTGGGAGCAGAAATATAATTTAATTTCTTAAAAATGGATTTGATTCTAAGCCACAATGTCATAACAGGGCAGGACACACACCTGACGGTCCATTTACAGCTAATTACAAGTATTACTTGTATATGTCTTTATGGGAGAGGTTATGACACTGTGAATTTCCAATCCTGTTTCTTTTTTAAATCTGACTTTTTGTTTTGGATTTTGGTTTAGTTTTACTCGTTTTTAACACTGGTTTGTGAGCTTGGATTAGTTCAAGTTTTTATGAAGCTTCTATTAGTTATTAAAAGCTTAATTGTAGTTTAGCTTTTACTGGTTGAAGAGTTAATATCAGTTTTTTGAAATTTATTATTCATGTTCAGGATTATCCTTTTTTTTAGTACGAGTGCACTAAGCAAAACCCAAATGGGCCAGAAAATAAAAAGATATTAGATATTCACATGCTTTTTACTTAAACCTTCATTTTTATATCAACTGTCCTGATTTAGCACAAAAGGTTCAAATCTTTTTTGGAGCCACGCTGTAGAGAGGGTTTCTTTACTTTGCTCAGCATTTATGAGTGCTTCCAAACTTTTCTGTCCCCTCACGTCACAACCAGGCCCGGGGACCAAAAGTTTTCATGATTAAAAGAATCAATAATGGATGTGAGTTTCTGATCCACATCCCTGTTCCTGAAAGGTTTGATAAAAAAGGTTCTGTTTTGATGATTAACCTCCGTGCAGATACTACCGTCCATAAAGGTTTTTGCATTTGCATCTATTTACAACCATAAACATCTGCGTTTTTCTTTAAGTGATGATTATGGTGTTACCAACTCCTCTATCTATTAAAGTAATACCACAGAAAATAAATCAAAATATTAACTCCAACAAACGTGTGTCACAATTTCACAATGCCCAAAAACAGAAACTACATGCTTTTTATGACAAAGGGTAAATGGCTGAGTAATGCTAAAATAACAGAAATGTTTTCAAATATAATTTTGATATTAGGAAAAAAGACAGAATCGTGATTTAATATTTTTTTTTAATCATTGCAATAAGAAAAAATAATGAGAAATGATCAGAGCACAGAGAAAGACAAATGTTAATTAGAGGTCATGTTAAAAGACAAATATTCATGATTATGTAATGCACATGTTACATCAGGGTCACTTATTCTTAAATATGTTTAAAAAGCATTAAAGGGATATGCCAACTTTGTGTTTGGTTTTTGTGTCTTGCCTCACTCCAGAGTCCATGACAAGCAGATAGACTACAGTCTGAAGACTGGGCTTGCAGTAACAAGGAAGCCTGCCTACTGCTAATTAGCTCAGCTCAAACACTGGGAGTCACTGGGTATTGTTAGCCTGCCTCTGGCAACAGTCATTCATCAGATAAACTCCTCAGCAACTCTAAACAGTCGTGTGCTTGTTGTGTTTTTTTTTTTTTTTACTGCATTATGTTACGTTATCTGTATTTAGACTACGATGAGCACTTTGTGTAATTTTCCAAAGAAATACATGCAAAACTAAACTGCAGGGGACACACAAACCACCGCAGACCTGCTTGTAAGTAGACCAAGCAATTCAGTGACAGTACAGTTAAAACTGCTTTTTTTATATTATAAATAAAACAGTTGAATTTGTAAATAAAATCATCCAGTATCGATCACAGACTTCCTAATGGGATAGCATTGATATCGTATCGTGGCAGCCTCTCTCATATCAGGTAAAATCGTTTCATTGTCCTCGTATCTTGCTGCATTATTGATTTACAGACACACATTTGTGCCTGTGATGTGCGTCCCTGTCCATGCAAGGTTCCTCCACCGACATCATACGGCAGAAATCTAAACTGCATCCTTGTTCCTCCATTTATCTACACCTCCTGCAGTATGTGTGCACAACTAAAGAGACACAAGTGTGACATCTAACTTCACTGTACATCAACAGTTTCAAAGCAGGACAGCACAATAACCTTTAACAGAGACAGTGCTTTTTCCAGAGGGGTGGTGCCTCCCTGCTTTCAGTGTTGTAAACGACTGAAGTGTTGAGCTTTATCGCAATCGTGCACATCCCAGGCTTTAGCTGTGGAGAAGCCAGCTGGTCTGATGAAGAAGAGGACAGTGACTGAGCACTGGCGCTTGCAGAAAAAATGCAAAAGGACTGAAACCATTTTCCTTTTAAAAAGTTATTTTACTGTTGGCTCAACAGTCAGACATGACCTTAACGAAAAGTTTTTTTCTGGTCTATATTTCCTGGTCCTCTACGTGCTCCACCGGGCCCACTCACACTTGAACATATCAGGTGGATATTTGAGGGTTATGTTCGCGGACTGTTCAAGCACATTTAACAACATTCAGCTCTCCTTGCCCTGGAATGAGCTCGAGGACATGGGGATTGATACCTCCTTCACTTCCTGGATCACAGACTACCTCACACGGCAACCGAAGCTCGTCAGGCTGGGGAGCTGTGTTTCTGCCACAGCGCTGAGCAACACTGGGGCTCCTCAGGGCTCTGACTCCAGTCCTGTTTACCCTGTAGACTGCAGATTTAAGTTACAGGTCTGAGTCCTGACACATTCAGAACTACTCCGATGACTTGGATATTTTGGCGTGTATCAAGAATGGGCAGGAAGAGGACCTTCAGCCAGTCTCAGTCAGAAGGGAGGCCACTAAAGGGGTGCAAACCATTCAGTACTTAGGTGTGCACCTTGACAACAAGCTGTAAACAGATGACGTGCAGTTTTGCCTCTGGAACTAGAACCCCTGAAAGGTGAAAGGTCAGCGACCAACACATTCATCAGTTGGTTTGGTTATATTCACATACCGGTACGTTTGGTGCAGCTCCATCATCTTGTCCTCCAGCTCCTTGGTCTGTCCCACCACCATCTTCATCTCTTTAGCGTACTCGCTGCCGTGCACCTCGGGGTCATACTCCCCGAGCTCAGACTGCAGGGCGTAAGATCCCAGCAGGGCTAGAGTGACGAAGGAGCACGGGAGACGCCCCTGCAGGATGTCCTTCCTCAGCTGCAGACAGAGATAGTACCTGCAGAAACACACAAGAGTTCAATTAAACAAATAGTTTTGATATCTGAGAGGAATTTTTTCAATAATGATTGAAAAATTTGAAGGCTGTCCATCATTTTGACCAACTGGAATACTGAGGACGATCCAGTGAGCCGCCAAATGTAGCCTCTTAAAGCACCCACTTTCCATGACAGGACTCTGCTCTACCTCATGGTTTTAATTCGATTAGACCCCTCCCCCGATGACTGACGTTGTGACAGGTTGACGCCCTCGAGAAAATATGCACCATAAGCATCCTCAACTACTACTCAAGGGTGACTTTTCATTTGTCAACAATTTGCAGTCCTGAGAAGAATTGGTATTTATTGTTCCTCTTTTGGGCGCACGAAGCCTGTATAGGACGGACACAGAGACATTAATTTGTTTACAGATTATTTCTGAGCATTATCTTCACTAGACTGTGAGACGACAGCATGGCCAGCAGACTGAAGCATCACTTCAGCGTCAAATCAAATTGAAACTTAGGTCAACCATCTTTAAGGACCTGAATTTAAGCTTCTTAAGTTGTAAAATCATCTAAAACTCATCCTTGTTCTTTTTCTTCTTGTAATAAGACACAAAACTTGTGAAGAATTCTGTTAAAAGCGTAGTCAATTTACAGGTATCAGGATACATATCGTATCGTTAGGTTGCTGGAAATACCCAGCCCTAGTCAGTACACCATGTGATTCATCCCTGCTGACACGGGAGCTTAAAACCATTTGTCAATTCATTTTCCAAACTTTAAAGACAGATTTTATTAGTTCAGATGGTAAAATGAGGTTTAAAGCCTTCGAAGATTTTTGCAAAATTTCACCAAAGTTCACAAACATAGTTGTTCTTAATCTGGGTCATCTTTCCAGGGCCTCTGATTGGATCTAAAATGATGTTTTCAGAAGGTTACCAGCTCTAACTCTTAGTGAGGACAATAAGACCCCGTCCTCGAGTGATTAGAAGCTGGAACATGTCAGATGAAGGACATTTTCAGCCACAAAGGCCTTCTTGGTTCTGATACCTGGTGATGTCTTCAGAGAGCTGGGCAGGGTCTGGAGGATAAAACTTCACGTTGAAGGTGAAATTGTAGTTGGCACCTGGAGAACGACAAAGAACATGAAGTTATTAAAAATATTTTCAAAAAGACAAAAAGGAGCTGGATTTAGAAACTAAGATCATCTCACCTTGTACCTGCCTGCGGATCTCTTTGGTCAGGTCCATCCATGTCTGAGGAGAAACATAAAAACAGGTGACCAAACTAATCAGAATGAAGGCATCTGAGACCACTGCAGCAGACTTAAAATCCTCTTGGACTGTCTATGAGGAGTGTTGCTCTAAATCTAAATCTGTCACACACCAACGAGAGCAGCTACCTTCACGGTGGGCGTCTCCCAGATGGTCAGACCGTAGTAATCCTTCTCCAGCAGGTTGAGGTGGTCACACACCTTCATGAAGAGCTCCTGGCCTTTGGCGTGTTTCTGTTACACACACACAGAGGGTTAAACCTTTGACCTGTGGATGATTTATGAACGTGCGGATTGAAGCAGCAGATGGTGAGCGAGAGGACAGTCCTGGCGGACACTTTAACATCTGTCAGATACAAACACCCTGCACTGTGCAGGACCTCACACTGGATCAGCACACTTTTTAACTTAATATCTAAATCTCCTCTTCCTGCTGCTGTGATGGATGGTTTTCATGATGAGCTTCAGGCTTTGAGAAGATTCTGATAAAAATGTCATAATACTTATAAACCAAAGTCATTTACGCTCAATAATGGAGATTTTTGTGTGTGTGTTTTTTTTTTTTAATTAATATGTTCTTCTGTTTATCTTTGCACTTTTGTGTCTCTTTGGGAGATTGAGGTCAGTGATGATGATCATGAAACTCCACCTGATGTGTGACCGGTTACCCTGATAATCTAATCTGGTTATCTGTAGTACGACTGGGCATAGACGTGATTATAATCCCTTTAAGTGTTCATAAAATGTTGCACTCCAAAAAAACATGGCCCTTTGGCTCCATGACCTTTGAACCAGGATTTTTTCATCTACATGCATCATCCTTTCATTCAAGAAGAACTTTGAGCAAAGTTGATGACAAACTCTTAAAGCTTTTTGAGCAGTGAATTCACGCACATAAGAGGACTACAAAGTTATTTAACATGACCTTTGACCAAAGGTGCCGCATCGGGGTGTAAAGCCCATTCTAAGAATCTAAGGGCCCATGACCAGCAGGGGCTCTAAAAAGAAATTGGATGTTTTTCTCAATATAAACATACATCACAGATATAAGACATGGTTTTAGTCACTTTTAGTCATCCTCCCTTCTGATGAAGTCCCATGAAATGGTTCGGGCTGGTATCAGAGCAGAACCTGTGCAGACAGGTCTCACAGTCATCCACCAGTGAGGACTGTCAGTGCTGTTATCTCAAGCATGGTACACACTGTAAGATAATCAGCTCAAGTTTTGACTCGGATCCCTGCTTCAGACCAAAGTCAGCGAAGGCCCTGACATGAAACTGTAAATACTACACGTGTTGACTCTTTGCAAATATTCGCTGAATTTAATGCCTGCAACATGTTCCAAAAAAGCTGGGACAGGGGCAACAAAAGACTGGGAAAGTTGAGGAATGCTCAAGAAACACCTGTTTAGAACATTCCACAGGTGGACAGGTGACAGGTGAGTGTTATGACTGGTAAAAAAGGAGCATCCCTGAAAGGCTCAGACTTCCACAAGTAAGGATGGGGTGAGGTTCACCACTTCGTGAACAACTGCAGCCCAGTTCACAGAGCCTCTACACAAAAGCACTGCAACGAGGCTCCACTATATTTACATCTGAAGACATTCACATTGATTCTGCCAGGCCGTAATATCTGTGCCATTCATGCTTCTGTGAGCATATAGTCCAACAGTTAAAGACAAGTGTTCCTCAACGTACAGTTGCAAGGAGTTTATGGATTTCATCATCTACAGTCCATCATATCATCAAAAGATTCAGAGAATCAGAGAAATCTCTGCACATAAGCGGCAACGCCAAAAACCAACATTACATGCCAATGACCTTTGATCCTTGAGGCAGCACTGCAGGAAAAACCAACACCATTCTGTAAAGGATATCAGCACGTGGGCTCAGGAACACTTCAGAAAACCACTGTCAGTTAACGCAGTTCATCTCTACATCTACAAGGTCAAGGTCAAACAAAGCCAAAGCCAAATATCAACAACACCCAGAGATGCTGCCAGCTTTTAGGATTTATTAGGATTTATATATTTTTTAAAAATGGGACAATATGCATTAATAAACAATTACATGTAAATGCATGGGATTATAGCCAAGCGGCTAATTTCCATCCCCAGTCCCATTAGCAGGTTGGTGTTAACACATAAAACCAAAACAAACATCAATAATAGGAATAAAACAAACAGAGCATATTAAAAGACAAGCAACAATATAGATGACATACAGTCAAAAAAAAAAAAAAACAGGCTGTGAGTTGGGGGACCATGGGAATGATACACAATGAATTATAAAGTGCTGGAGTGCTAAAGTGCCAAATGCTTAAGTGCACAGTGCTAGCTGCCTGGGAGCTCAGGTCCCCATTACATTGCATATTGCCCAATATTGCACAGAAATAAAAGTGCCTGTTGCTTTGCACATTACCCTAACTGCCCAGGATTATAAAGTGCCAGATTTAATATAATGCCCGATATAATGCACGATGCCCACAGCACACCGTTATTGCACTAAGAAAGCATACATAGGTGTCTTATATAAGCACTGATTCAAAAAAAAATGGCATACATAGATGCACTTATGTATGCAACAGTGGACAGTTATCCATTGAAAATGTGTGATGACAACAGAGACCCCGGACTGTTGAGCAACTGAAGTCGAACATCACCAAGAATGTGAAAGAATTCAAAGCTTCAACAGTTAGAGTCTTCAGTTCACAAACACTTACTGAGTGTTAAAGGAAAGGTGCTGTCAGAGTGGTAAACATGTTCCTGTCCCAGCTTTTTTGGTACATGTTGCGGTCGTCAATCTCAAAACGTGTGAATATTTGCAATAAACAGTTCATCAGTTTGAACATTAAATATCTTCTCTTTTCGCTGTATTCAGTTGATTTCAGGTGGGAAAGGGTTTGAAATCATTGAGTCTTAATTCACGTTTGACACATTCCGTCCCAACATTGAATTTTCCTTAATTTTGAATATTTAAATGACGTTAATCTAACGGATACTCACATCGAGCTCACACTCGAGGACAGCCTCGTCCAGCAGCGTCACCTTGATCTGCATCGTTTTGGGTCTTCGTGGAGCTCGTGGAGCTTTAGTCTCCTCCTCTGTAACCTTCTCGTCCTTCTCTTCTTTACTTCCTCCCTCAGGACCCTCCTCCTCCTCCTTCTTCTCCTCCTCCTCCTTCTCTTTATCCTCCTTCTCCAGGGTTGCCTCCTTTGCTTTCTCCTTCTCCTTGTCTTTGTCTTTGTCTTTACCCTCCTGCTCCTCCTGCTCCTCCTCCTCCCCCCCTGCCTCCTTCTTCTCTATCTGAACAGCCTGGGAAACACAAACTTCAGTCAGAATACAGTATCAAAACTGCTCATCAAGTTTCCAGGGGACTACAGAGGGTTTAAAATCATATTTCACATGGTAAACAGGTTTATATGAGTCTGTCTGAAAGCTTTAAATCCTAAACCAAACTGTAGATGCAACTAGTGGTGCCACTGATGCTCATTATTCATTTGCTGAGTGGATTTTAATGTTAAATATTAGTGTAGCCTGCAAATATCACTTTCAATTGATTAAGAGAGACTTTAATAAACCAAAATAAATACCAACTACAAACCTTTATATTGTGGAATACTTTGAAACTTTGCTATTGAGAAGAACTAAATAACAAACTGCTGTTTTAACTCACCCATGCCAATAAAAGACTACAACTACCACACAGGGCTCAACAACATATCCAGCATCGCAATTGAAAGGTGAGCATGTACGATGGTCAAAATGTAGGATATGCAACACATTGAGACTTAATGAGCTTCATACTGCCATTTGTTGGCTGACTGATGTGAATCAAAATCATCAAGTTCTGGTTTTCTTTATCATCTAAAATTAATATCTGACTGGTATAAATAACCACTGGTATGCTTATTAAGAAAACATGCATAGTTTGTAAAAACTATAAGTTACAGACGACGCCTGTCAGAGACAGCGGTGTTACAGTTCAAAGAGTGACCGTGTTAAATGCAGACTTTTAGATTACTTTTTCTCTAACAGGTCTTCATGAATCACATTTACAAAAGACTAATCCTATGTGTCAATGAGAATATGTTTAATCTAAACAGACATTAATCATGACCTTTCCATCTTTAAAAATAGCCTTGATTTTTACAGTCACAGATGTTTAGTAACACAACGTAGAGAGCTTTGAAAAGTTAAGAACACAGGATTGGCCATGGGGTATTAACTTAGGGTACAGTGGTTTTATAGTTTAAAGAGCGACCATGTCCAACTCAGTGAAAACCAGTCAGTAACTATTTCAATACTATGTAATGTAAAAGCAGGTGTGAACCAGCCAAAGTCCAGTTGTTCTTTAAATCTAGAATATATCCAGTTATTCCTGTTTCAAACCAGTGCAAACACAGTTGTTTCTCTTATGGACCAGTAATAATCCAGCTGTGACTCTGTTAAACCAGTTTAAACCCAGTCCTTACTACACTGAACCAGTCTAACACAGTTGTTTCTCTTTTGAACCAGCAATAATCCAGCTGTGACTCTGTTAAACCAGTTAAATCAAGGTATTACTCCACTGAAATAGTTAATACAGTTGTGACTCCAGTAAAACCAGTGTATCCTAGTTCTAACAAGGTAAAGCCAGAATAAACCTGGTAATGTTTGTTCTAAACCAGTGTTAACCCAGCTTTTACTTTATGGATACATAGTGTAAATCTAGTTATTATTACATTAAACCAGTCAAACCCAGTTGCATAAAACCAGTTTTAATCCAGTTTTTACTCTTTGAATCCAGTGAAAATCTCGTTATTTCTATTTTGAACCAGTCATAGCCCAGTTGTGACTCTGATTAAACCAGTGTGTACTTATACTACCCCAAGATAAGCTCAGTTTGTAGCCTGGTAAGTTTGGTTTCAAACCAGAGTAAATCCAGGTTTTACTGTGTGACTCCAGTATTAATCAATATTTAATAATATTAAACCAGTGTAAATATAGTTACAACTGTATCTAAACTGTGTATACTCAGTTATAACTATATAAAACCAGTGAAAACCCAGCTGTTACTATTCAATCCAGAGTAAATCCAGAAGTGACTCAGTCACACCAGTTTAACTCTTTAATATTAGTGTGAATCCAGTTACTATTTCATGAAACAGTGCAAACCAAGTTTTGACTAAAAAAAAACAAGTCCCATTGTTATAACTAGACAGAAACAGGTATTTTTGTTTCAAACCAGTGTAACATAAATTTTGATCGATTTATGAGTGAAAATCCATTTTTTACTGTTAATAGTTTAATGTTTATACAACATAAAACCAGTGTTAGTCAATCACAATGTTGTGCAGTTTATACCTATCACTGTCTGTGGCCTTAAGAGTAAAGAGTGATATCGCTTAAGTACCTACATGTCACCTGCAGGATCAGTGCCCCCCCATGCTGCTCGAATAGAGCCTGATATGCTCTGTTTACACTCATTCATTATTTAACCATTTTAAATCTGACAAAAAATATTCATTCACCTCATTGGACCAGGGGAAAAGAGGTCACAAAAATGCTCATGTAATCGGTCCCAAATTTGTTTAATTTTCAGGGAAGACATTAGAAATGAAAGTCCTAAAATGATCACAGAGTGATTAAGAGCTCGTTCCCTAAATGAAGTGACAGGATGAAATTAACCTGAGAGCTTTCATCCTGTCCACGACAATCACCAATGATTATAAAACAGAAACTGAGGGCAGATCAACCCTCTTCCTTTTTTGGACCATCACAGAGATGTCATGGCGTCTCCTTCAAATTTTCTACTCTAAGGTGACCTGTCACCAAAGTTTAGCCCCGCCCACAGACTGACCTCAGCCTCAGCGCTGCTCACCGAGTGCTGGTCGGGGGCCACTTCGCCCTCCGCTCTCAGCTCCGGCTCGGGGTCAGCGATGGGGGCCTTGGCCTCCTCCTCCGCCTCCTTGTCCTCCTTGTCCCCGCCCTCGCTGTCGCACTGCGAGCGCCTCTTCAGGAAGGATGAGAAGAGCCGGGACAGGCCTCGACCCGCGGAGTTTCGGTTCCGGGGCCGGAGCTGCTCGCCCTCCTCCGGCGAGGGCGGCCGGGCCTCCTGACCGGACTCCTCCTGCTGCTTCGGCTTCTTCTGGTGACTCTCCGCCTCGTCTGTCGTCATGGCAACGGCTGAGGAGAAGGAAGGGTTATAGAGAGAGTTATAAAACAGAACAAAACCTACAATTAAGCAGGATGAGAGGAGATAATGAAGCACGTTACTGCTGCATATCAAAAGAAAATTTTCAACAGCACTGTTCTTGATTTTATTTGATTTTTGGTTTCTTAAACTTGATTCAATATTTTACTCAAAAACTGTCTGAGGATTCAGCCAGTGGAACCCTCTTTGTCGTGGAGCTTCATGCCGTGTTTCCCTGAACCATAAATGACCTTTAAATTATACGATCATGAGGATGGTCCATTCATTTATTTATGTTACAACCTGTAATGGAAAACAGTAAGAGGTGAACATTATTTTTTTTCTCCTTCTGATTACAGCAAATAATTTGTATTTGAAGAATCTAATGAATCCAGCATCACAGGTGAAAGATGGAGCCACATGAAGAGCCACTGAAGAACCACAGACCCCTTCCTTTAACCCATTCCTTTATCATTTCAGGTCCTGATATCAGCTAATTAAAACACACGGTAGTCTCAGCAGAATTCGCACATACATTAGTGTAACCATGACTACTATCATGGACGACCTGATGCTGTGGACACACTTGGGAGTCACCAGACGCGTCATCCTACATCAACCATCAACAGAAAGGACATCATTTAAGCAAAGACCAACATGATGAGGACAGATTTATGTTCTGGGTGTTCACAAATTTGTTGCTATCATGAACTCTCATTTCAGTCCCTTTGTCTCTGCCCACTCGCACCCTGAACACAGCATCAGCAGACTAGATCTGCTCAAGATGAGCACCGTGACTGTTGCCAGTTATGGAAAATTACGGCACTCGTGGTTTATGTTGGGTTAAGAATAAAAATAAAAAACAGATAAATTAATAAAAGAGACAATAAAAAATCTTTATAAATGATGAGTGGCTTCGATCTGCTCTTGTGTTTCATATCTTGAGAGCACATTTGATATGATTTGGAGCTATACACATTATGATTGATTGATTGAATGATTGATTGGTGGACCGACTGATCGATTTATTGGTTCAGCTAACAGGGTGTCCAGGTGGCACCAGGTGAAGGGGGCTGATCCATGAGGCACAGGTCAGGTTATGATCTCCTAGACAAGGTTGTATGATCTCAGAAGCTACTAAAACACCTGAAGACACTTGATAACATGGCTGGTGATGTACCCCAGCATTCAGGTTAAACATTTCAAGGATTCAAGGATTCAAGGATTGTATTTACAGCAACCCCACAATACAATCTGTTTCCCAATACAGGTCACAATAACAAGTTATTGACTCTGCCTACACCTCGCCTTTAACAAAAACATTCTTTAAGTACAAAAAGAGCAAGGACAAAGTTTAGAGGATTCTGAATCCATGTTACTTAAATGTCAGGTCCTTAAAGGCCTAATGGCGGGATCACACTGGAGGCTGGTGGCTGATGTATGTGCCAGCTTCAGCTGGAGAAGCTATGGCTCTCATACCAGTCGCATGTATTTGCTGCATATCCCTATTATGAGCTTCTATATAAAGATTAGTAGGAGCCTCACGAGGAGCCTGATTCATTGGATAACTAAACTGGGAAACCTTCAGAACAAGGAGAGTTTCTCCACACAGCAGGCAAACTGAAGCTTTAACTCTGAGAGACTCGACATGTTCTACCTCTGTGGATGTGCAAACCTGCTGGATTAAGGTTAATATGGCTACAGTTTTCATTTTTCTGCCTGTTTTGGCCAAAAAAACTTACAGACAAGCCTCCTGTTCTTGATGCTGAAGATTTTTGATGCAGTGTAAAAGGCTTTTAGAGGTGACTTAAATGGATATATCAACATTTTTTTTGTTTTCCTGTCTGGCCTCACTCCAGAGTCCATGACAAGCAGAGAGACTCCATTCTTTAGACTGAGTGTGCCGTAACAAGGAGACGGGCACAGCTCGCCCACCGCTAATTAGCTTAGCTCAAACACTGGGAGTCAATGGGAAGTATTTTCAAAAGAAATACACACAAAACTAAGCCACAGGGCGCATGCGCAAACCACCGTTGATGTGCTTGTCAGTAGGTCAACCAAACAAAGCCACTGTTTACGAGTAGAAGAAGACTGGCACTGAGGATTATCGCCGACTTTGTAAGAAAGGACAAGGATGACTTTTTCGGGACTGACGAAGATCCACAACTTTACATATCTGAAAAAGAATACACGGAGGAGGAATTACATAAAGTGCTAATCTTAGTCTAAAAACAGATAACCTAACATAACATAGAAAAAAAAATGAGTCACAACAAGCACACCGGACCATTTAGAGTTGCTTAAGAGTTTATCTGATGACTGTAGGCAGAGGTAGGCTTACACTACTCATTGGGCGAGCTCTGCCTGTCTCTTCCTTGTTACTGCACACACAGACTAAAGAATGGTGTCTACCTGCTTGTCATGGACTCAGGAGTGAGGCAAAACACTAAAGCAAAAAAAATATTGGTGTGTCCATTTGAAAAAGATAAAAGAGTGTAAAGCTTTATGATGGTCATTCTCTCTGCTTCATACAGCACTTTCTGCTGAGACATGATTTTCCAGGACACACAGGACCTTCATACCACATTAAAATGGTCATTTGTAATTAAGAGATAAATTCAGACCGTTATGATGTGTCTACTGTAATGGCTCATATTGCTATAACAATAAAATTGCAATGAATTGCACAGCCTTAATTGCTAGTGAGAAAATCATGAGACTATATGGTTATGACCCTTGATCAATGACCTCCAGAATATGATCGGTTCTGTTTTACAAATGTGTGTCTCTGTGTAAATGTTTCTGTAGCTCTCTAACAGCTATCTTGAGAAATCCCTGTTAAGAGCAAAGAATGACAAAATATCCCATCATGACCTTTGAATTATGACCTTTAAAATATCTTTGCATCACCCTTGACTCAGAACAGATATTTAAGCAAAATTTACAGGAAATCCTTCAAAATGGCAGTAACATACTGAACTCACAACACACTATGTTGGACAGCAAAAATTAAAAATGAAGCTCTGTGGCCCTGACCTCTGACCTGACCCATCTATGCTTTAGTCTGTAGATCTCTGTAAAAATCTTCAGTCTCACTTTCACTCTGCATTTACAGCCACACTGAACTCCTGCTGAGAATCTCACTGTAATGATAAAACATCGACCAGCACCGTCGGCTGTGATCACAGACTCGGTCCCGTCCCCCCCACCGCCCCCAGCACTTATCAGCTGCAGGTTGATTTATTTTTATGAGCTCGGTCTGCTCACATTTACATCCTGACGCCTTCACACACACAAACTCGATCCCAGCAGAGAAGGTGGGCGGCCTCACGAGCTGAAACACAACAACAGTCGGATTGTTGTTACCATGGCAACAGTGACAGAGTCCTACCACGATGAGGAAAAAGAACAATTAACGGAGCTTTATGCCTCCATGAGGTCTACATCAGGTGGGCAAGCACAGTGGTAGGTCACTTGACCTCTGACCTCTGAACTTCTACCCAGGGGATTTTTTAGGGGGGGTAGGGGGGCATGATTGACAGGGCCCCCCAGAGAAATAATATTTGTTGGTGAGATCTGCAGAAGTTCTGAATCTGTTTCAGAGAATCAACAATCCATCCATCATCGACCACTTTAAGGTCACGGGGACTGGAGCCTATCCCAGCTGCCACTGGGTGGGAGGTGGGGTACAACCAGTCACTAGTCAATCGCAGGGCCACATAAAGAGACAGACAACCACTCACACTCAAACCTAAAGAACAATTTGGAGTCACCAATTAACCTAATGAGCGTGTTTTTGGTCTGTGGGAGAAAGTCACAGTGCCAGGAGAGAACCCATGCATGCACAGGGAGGGCATGCAAACTACGCACAAGAAGGCCCAGCCCTGCCCGACCCGGGGATCAAAAGGGTCTGTGTAGTCCATAGTTTAACTCAGAGGAAGTGCGTTTCCTCATGTTTGAAGCTTACAGCAAAATAACTTTGCTCTAATAATTTTACGTGGTCCATAACAGGAATGTTTCCTCATATTTATTCATCAGTTTGCTTAAAAGATGTTTGGTTTGGAAACTGTGCACAGCTGGTTCAGGAAAGGGCCCAATCTGATATCTTTACATGGGGCCCAAAATGTCTGGCAATGCCCCTGCTCATGCCTCCAGAGTTTAATTTACTGATGGTAAGAGAGCACATTTGTGCAAAGTTTGATAAAAGTCCTGCGAAGAAATCTGGACATAAGAAGTTCATAAGCACTATGGCGCTCAACAACATGTTATTTTTTCTTCACTGCTGCATCATGCTCAAGCACCATCACCATGACACAGGACATGGGATTTTGGTAATGTGACCTAAAGCACATCCATGTTGTTTCACAGAAACCCTCCACCCCCCTTCTGGTTAATATGATACACTAGAAGTGCCCTGAGAGCACAAACGTTAGCCAAGGCATTCCTGACGTTGTTCAATGTTGAATTATTGAAAATGTGGAAAACCGCCCCATTGTGCAGGGTTAACAAATCCTTTAAAACAGATTCTGAATCTGCACCTGCATTCCTATCACCACAGAAATCTAACCATGTCTTCCTTGTGCTATAACCAAAATTTCCTGAAAATGTCATTGAAATTTTTGAGGAACTACTTGAGTTTTCCGGCTCAAAGACAGACAGATAAATAAACCCACAAATGTGCAAAAGTTGTTGTTAAGTCAGTCTGATGAGGATGACTCCAAGATGCCTTTACCTCGACCATGGACCGATGACCACCAAAGTCCAGACCATCAATCCTTGATTCTGCAGGACATGTAGAAAAAGTCTAAAGAAAATCCCTGAGGACCTCCTGGGTCAGAAGACTGACCTGTGGAGACGGACATCAAACAGACGTTAGATGGAAGAAGGTCCATCTGTCCTTATGGCCCTGGGAACAAGGTCATTACTTCCACCAAGGAGGTTATGTTTTCGCCAGCGCATGTTTGTCTGTTTGTGAGCAGGATTATGCAAAAACTACAGGATGGATTTACATGAAACTTTACCAGTGGTAGATGGTAAAGTTTGATCCGCATATATGCCTGGATGCAAAAAATGCCAAAAAATGTCTAAAAATCCTTTAAGTTTACATTGGGCCATATTAAAAAAAAAAACATATCTCTGCTGTTACGTAATGGATTCGTTTCAAAATTTAAAGGATATATAATATGTCTCTTTCATCAAGGTAAATTTCATGTGGATCTGATCCAGATTGATGTTACAAAAAATCATTGAACTTTCTAATGGCAAATCCCATCCATTTCTCTCGGCTGCTCTGAGGGTTTCGCCCCTTTACGTCATTATGAGAACTGTAGTTTATTTGCAAACTGACGTCAACGTTTTTCAAGCTTATGTGACCCTATTTCCCAGCTCCCCTTGAAATGCCGGCGGAGGAGCTCTCCACATGCAGAGACATGAGCTGAGACTCGGCTGTCCAATCAGAGCACGTGGTGATTCACAGTGGTATCTTTTACAGGGGATGTGGAAAAGCCACTGCCGTAACTGAGCTGCTTGGTGGAGGTCTGCTCTCTGAGTGCTTTTCTAGTTTTAAAAGTCTTTATGGGATGTTCTCCTAACTTTGATCTCATGACTATCTGGATTCAAGGATGAAATTATGGGATTGTTTTGGTCAAAGGTGAAAGATCACGTCACTTCCGGGCGCTGGGAGACGGCAGCCTGTTGCAGCAGCTCCGACACAATGTTCTTATTTTGTGTATTTTTTCTCCCCTTGTTGTTCTTTATCTTATTTATTTTTCGGTTTAAGCTACCATTAATACTGCAACGTTTTAGTTGTGGTACTTCTGGCGGAGTTCTGTCGTTCCCTTTGGACTTTTCTTTTGTTTACGATGCTCACCTACACACGTGAGGAACTCCTGCAGCACCGTAATGGAGCCGGTTGCCCCTCTGCACGTATACCTGAAGAGATATGGAGGGCGACACGCAGAGGGAAGAAAGCCGGCTTCAAAGTCAGAGAGAGGATCGAGAGGGACAGGAGATTTAAACCTTTCCTTCCATCGATCATTATGGGGAACGTGAGGTCACTCGCCAACAAGACTGACGAGCTGACGGCGTTAGTGAACAGCCAGCGGATCTACAGGGAGAGCAGCCTGCTTGTCTTCACGGAGACATGGCTGCAGAGAACAACACCGGACAGTGTGATCGACCTGACCGGCTTCACGCTGGTCAGAGCGGACCAGGGGAAACAGAGCGGTAAGAAGAGAGGAGGGGGACTTGCTGTCTTTGTGAACTCTAAATGGTGTTGTCCCGGACATGTGACTGTGAAGGAGACTGTCTGCACCCCTCATGTAGAACTTTTAGCGGTGGGATTACGTCCGTATTACCTACCGCGGGAGTTTTCACACGCCATTGCTGTTGCTGTTTACATCCCGCCGTCAGCTGTACCGGCCGGCGCCTGTGACGTCATCCACGCTGTGATCACGGGACTCCAAACCCAGCACCCCAGCGCCCTCATACTGATCAGCGGGGACTTTAATCATGTCTCTCTCTCTCCTGTCCTGACGAACTTCACACAATATGTAGACTGTGCTACAAGAGGGAATAAAATCCTGGACCTCCTGTATGTCAACGTGAAGGGAGCATACAGCTCTTCTTCTCTCCCTCCTCTGGGGGAATCAGACCACAACCTGATTTACCTTGATACCACCTACAGGCCGCTGGTGGAACAACAGGCGGCCACCATCAGGACTGTCAAGGTTTGGTCTAAGGACACAGAGGAGGCGCTGCAGGAGTGCTTCAATGTCACAGACTGGGATCTTTTTAAAGAGGACTATGGTGATGACATTGAAGGCCTCTCTCATTGCATCACAGACTACACCCGTTTCTGTGAGGACAACATTGTCCAAACCAAAAAGATCCGCTGCTTCCCAAACAATAAACCCTGGATTAGTAAGGACATTAAAGGCCTTCTCAACAAGAAGAAGAGGGCCTTCATGTCTAAGGACTGGGATGGGCTCAGGGCTGTCCAGAAGGAGCTGAAGAAGAAGCTGAAGGAGGCTAAGAACAGCTACAGGGAGAAGATTGAGGCCAAGATGGGGCAGGAAAACTCCAGAGAGCTGTGGTGTGGGATGAAACGGATGACAGGCTTCAACAGACCTGCACCCAGAGCTGAGGGAGACCCAGAGTTTGCTTCTGAGCTGAACCTATTCTTCAATAGGTTCGACACAACCCCCACCCCGGTGAGCTCAGAGAATTGATCTGGGTCTTCAACCCCCACCCCAGCCCCCACTCACAACTCTGCAGGAGACTCTGCCCCCCTCCCTGGCACATCTTCATCCCCCTCCCCTAGCTTGCAAGTGGCTCCAACAGACAGCCCCCCCTCTCCCCCCCAACCCACTCCCCTCGGACACTGACTTCACCCAGCACCCCTCCCTCTCTCCCTGCCTCACACTCACGTCCAGCCAGGTACAGAGGGAGCTCTTCAAACTCCGCACCAACAAAGCCAGTGGGCCAGACAACATCAGCCCCAGGGTCCTCAGGGTGTGTGCCGGGCAGCTCGCTGGAGTCTTTCAGCACCTCTTTAACCTCTCCCTGAGGTTGATGAAGGTGCCCGAACTGTGGAAGACCTCCTGCATCGTCCCGGTACCAAAAAAAGGACGTCCCAGCGCTCTCAATGACTACAGACCTGTGGCACTGACGTCACATGTCATGAAGACCTTTGAGAGGCTGGTTCTTCAGCACCTGAGGACTCTGCTCTCTGCTTTCCAGGATCCTCTGCAGTTTGCATACCAGCAGCACATCGATGTGGAGGATGCCATCATCTTCCTCACCCACAGGGCCCTGTCACACCTGGAGAGGCCAGGGGGCACTGTGAGAGTCATGTTCTTTGACTTCTCTAGTGCCTTCAACACCATCAGGCCCTGCCTCCTGGGGGAAAAGCTGCTGGACATGCAACTGCACCCTGACACCACAGCCTGGATACTGGATTACCTCACAGGCCGGCCGCAGTACGTCAGGGTGAATGGCTGTGCCTCTGAGGTGGTCACAAGCAACACCGGAGTGCCCCAAGGAACTGTTCTGGCGCCCTTCCTCTTCACCCTCTTCACTTCAGACTTCCGGTTCAACTCTGGTTCCTGTCACCTCCAGAAGTTTTCCGATGACTCCTCCATTGTTGGATGTATCACCGACGACAACGAGGGGGAGTACAGAGGACTGATCGAGAGCTTCGTCACATGGTGTGACAGCAACAACCTGAAGCTCAACATCAGCAAGACCAAGGAGGTGGTGGTGGACTACCGGAGGAGCAGGAGGTCCCCTGCCCCCATCATCATCCAGGGGGAGGAAGTGGAGAGGGGGGACTTGTACCGGTACCTTGGGGTCCACATTAACGATAAACTGGACTGGTCACACAACACAGACGCCCTCTTCAGGAAAGGACAGAGCAGGCTGTTCTTCCTGAGGAGACTCAGGTCGTTTGGCGTCTGCAGCAGGCTCCTGAAGACCTTCTACCAGTCTGTGGTGGCCAGCGCACTCTTCTTTGCTGTAGTGTGCTGGTGGGGCGGCATCAAGACTGCTGAGGTCAACAGGCTCAACAAACTGGTGAAGAAGGCCCGTTCTGTGGTGGGCCTTCAGTTGGACACTCTACAGACTGTGGCTGAGAGGAGGATCAAGGACAAAATCATGTCGATCCTGGACAACCCCTCTCACCCTCTCCACGACGAGCTGTGGGTCATGGGAAGCTCCTTCAGCCAACGCATCATCCCCCCCAGAAGCAGAACTGAGCGCTTCAGGTGCTCCTTTGTGCCCACCGCCATCAGACTTTACAACAGCAGCGGAGGCCACAGTCTGTCACTGCACTGACCAACCCCCCCCAAAACAGCAATGGATGTCCTCAAGCAATATGACACTGGACTGCACTTTAATAGATTTATAATAACCCTCCATATGCTCCAAACCACCTCTATCCATACTGTACTGTTATTGATTCATATCCCTGATCATGGTTCATTACTCTAGGTAAATAATTTGCACTGTTACTGTGTGGTCAATAAGTGCTGCTACATTTCACATTGTCACTTTAATATCACTGTCACTTTATTTTTATCTTTACTGCACTGCACAGGAGGCTCAGCTGTTTTGTACTGTGTTAAATTATTATTTTAGTATGTTAGTTAATTTGATAATTGAACGCCACTTACTCTGTTAATTTAGTGCTTAGTATGTTAGTTAATTTTGATAATCGTATATATCTTCTATTCCTTGATCTATGTCTTATGCATGCTACTATCCCTGTACTTGCCCTGTACTGCTGCAATACCAGAATTTCCCCTTTGGGGATCAATAAAGGACTATCTTATCTTATCTTATCATGGTCACAGAGTCTTATAGTCATCATTGGCTTGTAAATGCTATGTCTCCAGAGCACTTGGAGAGGTTTTTGTCAAACTTGGCACAAATGTCTGTTGTGACACACAGTTAGAGTTAATAGATTGTGAAGGTCAAAGGTCAAAGACCCAGAGCCTCATGTTCACCCATTTTTCCAGAAAGCAATTTAGCTAATGTGATAATACAAGAATGCTCTGAGTGTATGTTTCATGTCATGTGTCCATCTAAACATTGTCCCAACATCCCTGTTCATTAAAGACCCCAATACCAATGAAGTTGGGACATTGTGTAAAACCTCAATGAAACAGAATACAGTGGCTTCCAAATCCTTTCTGACCTATATTCAATTGAAGACACAAAGAAAGACATTTCATGTTCAAACTGATGAGTATCAGTGTTGTTTTACACACATTCGCTTGTTAGGAATTTGCCTGCATCACGTTCCAAAAAAGCTGGAACAAGGCAAACAAAATACTTGGAAAGTTGAGGAATGCTCAAGAAACACCTGCTTGTAACATTCCACAGGTGAACAAGTTGATTGAACAGGTGAGTATCATGATTGGGTATAAGGAGCATCCCTGAAAGGCTCAGTCATTCACAAGCAAGGATGGGGGAAGTTCACCACTTTGTGACTAACTGAGTGAGCAAATAGTTCAACAATGTTTCTCAACATACAGCTGCAACAAATGTAGGGATTTCTTCTTCTACAGTCCATAATACCATCAAAAGATTCAGAAAACCCAGAAAAATCTCTGCACATAAGCGGCAAGGCTGAACACCAACACTGAATGCACATGACCTTGGATTCTCAGGCAGCACTGCATTAAAAACCAGAAAACCACTGTCAGTTAACACAGTTCATCTCTACATCTACAAGGTCAAGGTCAAACTCTACCATGCAAAGACAAAGACAAATATCAACAACACCCAGAAACACCGCCGGCTTCTCTGGGCCGAGCTCATCTGAGATGGACTGAGGCAAAGTGGAAAAGTCTGCTGTGGTCTGAGTCCACATTTCAGACTGTTTTTGGACATCATGGACGTGGTGTCCTCCAGGCTAAAGAGGAAAAGGACCATCCAGACTGTTATCAGGGCAAAGGTCAAAAGACAGCATCTGTGATGGTATGGGGGGGTGTTAGTGCCCATGGCATGGGTAACCTGCACATCTGTGAAGGCTTCATTAATGCTGAAAGGTACATACAGGTTTAAGAGCAACATGCTGCCATCCAAGAGACGTCTTTTTCAGGGACGTCCCTGCTTATTTCAGAGACAATGAAGACACATTCTGCTCATGTTTACAACAGCGTGGCTTCAAAGAATATAACAACAGAGACCCCAGACTGTTG
>JBAMNC010000113.1:0-90040 GCA_037902135.1 Cetoscarus ocellatus | reverse complement strand
CCCAGACTGTTGAGCAACTGAAGTCGAACATCAACAAGAATGTCAAGGAATTTCACCTACAAAGCTTCAACAGTTAGTGTCCTCAGTTCACAAATACTTACTCCGGTTAAAAGGAAAGGTGATGTCACAGAGGTAAACACGCCCCTGTCCCGGCTTTTTTGGAACGTTATGCAGGCATCAAATTAGGGCTGAACGATATGGACAAAATTTCATATCTTGATATTCATGCAAGACATCTCGATATCAAGACGATATGATATGACTACGGGTTCGGTGAAAACCAAGCATTTTTCAGAAAAATAAAAACGGTTTGAAAATAAAAAAGGTTTGTGGTTGGCTGGCCTTAGCGGTGCATTCAAGGGCAATCGTAAAAATGAAATTTGTTGTGACTTCCAGAGCTGTACATGCAGGGCGAGCGCAGGGGAAATCTATATCGTTTATATCGTTGCTTTTTCGATATTAATATCTTGAATGTTTATATCTCAATAAAGATATGATAACCATATATCTTTCAGCCCTACATCGAACAAGAGTGAGTAAATATTTGCAAAAAAACAATAAAGCTTATCAGTTTGCTTGTTATATATCTTGGCTTTGTAGTATTTTCAGTTTAATAAAAGCCAAAAAGCATTAGAAAATTATTGTTTATTTGTTTTTCACAACATTCCAGTTTCACTGGCATTGTGGTTTGTAAGAGATGTTAATGATAAATATTGTTAAATGTAGAGAAAGAAAGAAAACTTAATTTCAAAAATTGAATTACCGGTGAATTCAAACTAACTCTGACAGATGTGTAATAAAAGCAGCTTTCTCTCCACAGGCAGCCATCTTAGTCTCATCTCACCTGCTGTTTGTAATAAAAGAACTGAGACCTGCTGAACGTGGACAACCAGAAGGAAAAACCACTCAGATGTGTTTGATTTAATGACCAAAGCAACAGTTAAAAAAATTACAAGGCTGAAAGTACAAGGACAGAAAAGTCATTTAAACTGCTCACTATTGCAAATAACAAATCAGTCAATCCCATGGCAACAACTCAATGCATTTTAGGCACATAGACATGGTCAAGATGACCTACTGAAGTCCAAACTGAACATCAAGATGGAGAAGGTGATCCAGGAGACTTTCAGCATGGCATGGCAGTCAGTGCCAGACAGGCTGGCATGTCAGAAACTGCTGATCTACTGTGATTTTCACACCCAACCATCTCTTAACAGAGAATGGTCCAAAAAAGAGAAAATATTCAGTGAGCTGCAGTTCTCTGGGCCAAAATGTCTTCTTGATGTCAGATGTCAGGAGAACAGTCAGAAGGGTTGGAGATGATAGGAAGACAACTATAACTCAAATAAGCACTTGTTACATCAAAGGTCTTGAAAAGACCACACCTGGTGCCACTCCTGACAGCCAAGATCAGGAAACTAAAGCTGCATTCACACCAAACGTGACTTTGCAACTGAAATCGCGTCATCCACTGCGTGTCCATAAATACCTCTTGTGGTCACCATCGCCCGTCACCGCCCGCTCGAGTTTTACCACAATCATATCATATATCATATAATAGGACGTGTTAGCTGACATTATTCCAACTGTATCCTTTTCACTCACCTACCAACCACAGAACACTGCAGCTGATGGCCCTGCAGCATCTTCTGTGAGTTCTCTGTGGTCCGTCTAGGTGGACTGTCACTCTGTGAACCGGAATGAAAACAGTCTGTCACGGGTACTGTCACACACCCACACAATGCTGATTGGCTGTTGCTGCACAGTCGCATGCGACATCGCCTGGAGAGTTCAAACTTTTCAACTTCGGTCGCAAAGTCACGTTTGGTGTGTACGCACCTTGAGGCTACAGTTCACACAGGCTGACCAAAACTGGACAATAGAAGATTGCAGAAATGTCTCCTGGTCTGATGAGTCTGGATTTCTGCTCCACATTCAGATGTAGGCTCAGAGTTTGATGTGAACATCATAAAGCATGGATCCATCCTGCCTTGGATCAGCGGTTCAGTCTGCTGGTGGTGGTCTGATGGTGTGGGGGTCATTTTCTTGGCACACTTTGGGCCCCTCAGTCCCACCTGAGCATGGTCTAAACCCCACAGCCTATTGTTGCTGACCATGTCCATCCCTTTATGACCACAGTGGACCATCTTCTGATGGAGACTTCCAGCAGCTCCATGACTCAAAGTTCAGATCATCTCACACTGGTTTCTTCAACATGACGATGAGTTCACTGTACTCCAGAGGCCTCCACAGTCACCAGATCTCAGTCCAATCGAGCACCTTTGGGATGTGGTGGAGCAGGAGGTTCTCATCATGGATGCTCTGCAGCAACTGTGTGATGCTGTCATTACGATATGGACCAAAGTCTCTGAGGGATGTTTCAGGAACTTGTTCAATTAAAGCGGGTCGAGCCTGGTCCTGACAAGACGTACCTAATAAAGTGGCCGGTAAGTGTAATTTTTAGGGAATTCATCCGCTCAAAATATTTTAATAAAAACATGTTTTTGCCGTCCTGCAGGGACACTGTGCTGACACACGCACACAAATGCTGACCAAGCAAAGAGTGTGATCAGAGCTCCAGGTGTACTGGGGAGGGCGTGACGAAAACCACACACACACACGCACACACACACGCACACTCTGGTGTGTGTTCAGTCAGCATGAGGTCAGAGGCAGCTGGTGTCTCAGAGAACACATGAGTCTGCAGCTTCAGACTGTATGAGCACAGATACAACACGTCCTGCTCCAGCTTTAAATCAAGATGGTCCGTCTGTGTGCAGGAATTAAACACGACCTCCTGCTTCACAGCGACGATTTCAGACACAGCAGGTGTGTGTGCAGGTAACAAGTACAGGAGTGAACCGAGCCTCGAGCAGCATTTTCAATAGCTTTTGTGTATAGTTATTTTATTTTGTTTTTGTACATAGTTATTGCATGGTGTAAATGTAGCTTATGTATAGAGTTATTGTGTGCAGACTGTGTAGTTATTTAATTGTTTGACGTTGATTGTTGTATTTATAATTTATTACGATTAATACTATTTATTCGGTTCACACCTTTGATCCATGAGTCTGAGCAGACCTCTGACTTGTCTGAGGTATCGCATTCACATGAGTATATTTAAAAGCAAAGGAAGACCCAAAGACCCTCTAGCCTTGACTTTTTGACCTCTGACATCCAAAATCTAACCATGTCGTCTCTGTGTCATGGTCAGAGCCGGCCCTACCCAATTTGGCACACTAGGCGACATTTTAAATGGCGCCCTCCTCCATCGGCAATTCACATACACTTACAAAAGAAATCGAATAGCACTGTTTTTACCATTGTCTCTAATTTATAAGATAACATGTCACCTAATTAACATGCTGAACAAATTACAAATAAATACAAAAAATCTGAAATTTAAATACCCTAACTACAAAATCAAAATACTGTAAGTGAATAAATAGTATTAATAGTAATAAATTATAAATACAATAATCAACATCAAACAATTTAAATAACTACACAGTCTGCGCACAAGTACTCTATACATAAGCTACATTTACACTATGCAATAACTATGTACAATAAAAATAAATTAAATAACTATACACAACTGACTGGTGACTGGTGTCACAAAAGATTTATTTCAAACCCAAACTTCAAACTAAGAGTTTTCCCCTTCAAAGTAATCCCAGCATGTCTACAAAGAGATACTGCAGCGTTTGCTTCGTCCAGTGCGCCAGAAGAGGCGAGAGTTGTGGCAGGACAAGTCGTAGCTGCTTCACCATGACAGCACGCCTGCTCACAATGCCCTGAGCATCCAACAGTTCCTGGCCGAGAAGAACATCATTCACCTTCAATACAACATATAGTTGTATTGAAGGTGAATTTTTGCCTGATTTTGTGGCGCCCCCTGGAGGCCATAGCGCCCTTAGCGTTTGCCTATATTGCCTAATGGGCCAGCCGGCTCGGATCATGGTACACATTACTGCAAACTTTGAAGAAAATCCTATTGAGCATCCTCCAAGCATTATCCTGTTCAAAAGCAGAGGATGATCAAGAGGCTATATGAACATAACCTTTGAACTATGACCCTCAATATCTCATCAGCTCATGAAGTGAAGTAGCTCTCCAGCTGTCCATCCCTGATCTAGATGCAGTGTTATTATTTTTGGACACAATCATAGTTAAAGACTGTTTATGGCTCATTAGGGGCAGCAGGGCAACATTAGCATCAGTTGGGCCCCCGGGCAGCATCTATGAAAGTCTCCTTTGGAAACCTGCTGCCCTCCAAACTAGGGGGCCAAAAGCTAATATTTGGCATATTGCAGATTATTTCTATTAGCAACTTATTTTATCTTACGCGTCAATGTTGTTTGTCTGTCTGCTTTACTATTGTTTGTATGCCTGCCTCTGTCTGCCATAGTGTTTTCATCATGTTTCATAGTGTAGATCCATTATCCATTTAGGTGTAAATTTATGTAACTATAAAGCACTGATAGATTTGATGTTGTACAGTTTAACTTATAATTTATGGTTGTACAAATTATCAAGGTACACATACAACTGCCTGAAGGCACACTAATGTGCCCCTGCATACCATCTGAGAACAAACCATCCATGTGTTATCTCGGGGCAGTCCACGTGGAGACAAATTCAGGCACATCCACACAAGTTTTAATCATAAAGGTGTTTTGTCCATACGGATACTGTGTTTCAGGTGCCCGAAAAATGCACACTTTAGAAAACAGGTCCCGGAGTGGATAAACCTGCAAACACCAGCTGGGTTTGTTGTGTGGTGTTGTGTGTTGTGTTGTGTGGACAACAAATATGGATAGCTTCAGAGACGATGACATCGTAGCTTCATCTCTCGCTTCAAACACATGCACAGACCCTGACAACAGAAGCAATGGCTGAGCACAGTCCTCCAGGAGCTCCTCAGCTTGTTCAGGCTTTAGGAGCAAAATCCTCTGCTCCTCTACGACCACCGTGAGAAACAAGAGGACACGGAGAACAGCAGAGCCAGAGTTTGTTTATATTTATCATGATGTCTGAGCACGCTTCATGTCTTCTTCTCTGGTTTTGGTGTATGTCTGCAGCAGTGTTACAGCTCCATTTACAGGCCTGGTAAATGTACTACAGCACTTTTATGTGGATGGACAGAATTACTGAAACGATGGCATCTTTACAGACAACTTTTCAATCTTAAAAAAACACTTTTGTCTCCGTATGGACAGGACTACTTGTCCCTTTTGGGGTCTTGGGAGACTGGGTCTATCCAAGCAGACACTGAGTGAGGGGGGATACACCCTGGACTGTTTGCCAGCTAACTGCAGGGCCACAAAAGCTGCATTTCCACTAAGTGGTCTTGTTTGGTTCGCTTCAGTTAGGTACGGTTTGGAGTGGTGAACCCTGGTCTTTTCTACTGCCGGCTACACCTTCATTGAGGGCAGGGCTGTGAGCTGTGAGGAAAAGGTCTCCCCAGCTTTGGATCTGTGTGACATGCAGCAGTGCGACACAGTGCACCAATCTGACGTAGAGCACGATTGTAAACAAGAAGCAACACTGGAGGACTTCAGCACTCCGGTTCTCCATGGAGCACTGATCTGTGCCGACATTCTCCACAGCAACAGCAGTGAACAAATCATCAAGGGCTACACCATTTAGGGTTGGCTTGGTAAGCTTGCACCCCTTCGGCGAGGCACTAAAAAGTGAGACAGCATGTTCCAGTTATGTGGGTACTAGGGCTGAACGATTTTAGAAAAAGATCTAATTGCAATTTTTCTGGCAGATATTGCGATTTCAATTTCCTTCACGATTTTCTTCAACTCAAGTTTCAGTGCAATGTTCACTACGTTTACAGTACAGAAAAGAGTAAGGAAATCAATGATCAAAAGCACACAACACATTATTCATCATCTAATATTGATGATAAATAATCTGTTTTCATGACTTAAGTGATACTCCAACTTCTACTCCTAAAAAGAGGCTTTGGATCGTTTACCTGCTTACCCATAAATGCAAATGTCCTGCAAATTTGTAAAATAGTTTGTGTAAAACAGTTGACACAACAGATCCTGGGTCAGTCAGGAGCACTGCAAAATATGGCAGCTTGATATGATTGCTTTTTCTGAAATTGCGATTTCGATCCAAAAATGATAAATCTTTCAGCCCTACTGGGTACCTCCTCTTACTTTACCGTAGAAACATCTATAATCATGTATCGTACTGAGCCGAACACAGCATCATGCACACACGCTCAAACCTGAGGGCAAATTAGAGTCAACTAAAGTCAACTGAGTCAACGGTTAACCATGAGCATGCTTCTTGTCTGTGGGAGGAAACTGGAGAGCCAAGAGAAAACCCATGCAAACTCCACTCAGGCAGCCCCTGGTAGACACAGAGAATCCAACCAGCAACCTTCATGCTTGACAAAGATGTTTGATGTTAAGGAGTTTATTTGTAAAGCTGATGAAGAAATCTGGGCTGGGAGGTATATCGATTTGATAGATTGATTCAACTTATTTTTGCATAAGATTAAGACATTAAGAGAAGTTGTGGCAATGTTTGAAAATATAAACGCTAAAATGAACACTGTTTTCAATATGCTAGGCCCTGACAGTTTTTGCACAAGCACGTTGTCTGATGTCCGAACAACATAAAGCATATTTGATAACAAAATTACAGCATGCACTTTAATAGTACGATGGAAATACAGTTTAGGCTTTGAAATATATTTAAAAATATATATATATAAAAAGACAGCACCTGTTTCGTGTCATTTCTGTGTCATGTAGCCTTTGTTCTTTCAGAGGGAAAAATGATTAAAAATGAATCAAGTTTAAAAGAAAAAAAAAAAGATTCAATTTGTAGGGTCTTATTGCCCAGCTCTTGAAGAGATGCACTGCTCCACTCTCCCTCTGTGTGTTTATCACTGTTATTGGCAGACGGCTGCAGCGTGCAATGAAAAAAACAGCAGGTTTATCAAAAAATAACTAAAGATCCAGTTTCAATTGTTGCTCATAACAGGACACATCATATATTCAAAGTTCAGCCCTTATGTGCAGCCAAAATATTAGCAGTAAAAATTCTGGCAGACAAAATGTTCATATCTGCAAATATTGATAATCAGCTTTTCAGGTGATTATCAGCCAACTCCATCATTTTTCTTATATTATCATGTATCCCTAAAAATAATGCTTTATAGCAGATAACAGACAACAATGCTATGATGACTTTAGTTAGCTTAATCATCTGTTGGATGAAGGCTGCAGAGCTGATGGGGGGGCACCAATTCATGATCTCACCAAGGGCACCAAGACAGCTGGAGCCGGCCCTGGTCACCTCGTAAAGAATGCATGTTAGATGCATTTTCACTCTGGCTTTTCAATGTCATGTTGACACTGTTGTGGACCACAAGGATAACTCAGTCATGCTACATTATGAGAACACATCAGGGCGCTGTATGAAGAGCTAGAGCGATACTAGAAAGACAGGCTTGAGTGAAGGGATATCAAACCTGATTTTGTGTCACTCACTGCCCTTGGCCCTCTTCAGGCCACTGCCCTCTCGCCCTACTGGTTAATCCAGACTTGATACAGGCTAGAACGTCCAAAATGTTCCACCTGAAAACATGTAAAAACACAATCACTCCAAAAATAAACTCCAAGATCCACCGTAATCCAGGAGTTTGTATCAACATGTCGTACCAGTGAATTATTCAGAGGACAATAGCCTGATAGTCTGTTAGCTGATTCACATCCAGCATACAGCGTAAACCTCTGAGCACAGCACACACAAGTTTATTCTTTAGAGTGTGGCTCTTACTCTAAACCTAGAAATCAGCCACAAACCTTCATACTGGATCATAGCTCTCAGATCTAAGCTCAGAGTTTGGTTCAGTTTCAGGGCGTGTTATAACAGACTCAAGAATATACCAGTGTGTCTGTGTGTGTGTGTGTGTTGGGGGGTGTGTGTGTGTGTGTGTTTGTGTTTGTGAAGCCGTGCCATAGCTCTGAAAGTGAGCTTAAGGTCTGAAAGCGGCTTTAAAATTAATCGTTCCCTGTGTGGGATTAAATCTGCTGCTGGACAGGAAGCTGGCTGCCTATCCGACCGCTGGACGCCTCCACGAGTGGCCCCGCCCCCACCCCTAACACCCCTCCCTCATATACACACACACGGAGGGCGGCGGTGCTGGCACGAGCTCTGGAAACGTCCCAGAAAGAGCGAGCCGCTCTGACCCAGATGAGATGAGATATTTAAAGACAAGAAAGAAAAAAACAAAAAAAGCTGAAACACAAAAACATCTGCAGGCTGACGGAGCAGCTGGAGAGGCTGACGCCGGGTCACAGCGACAAACACACCCGAGACATCATGAAATCATTCAATCATCAATGACTGACAGCTGTAATCAGGAGACATCAAGAAGCAGAATCAAAGAGCAGAACGAGGCTGTTTGGAGGGAGGATGACACTAAAACTTCTCTGTTAGAGGCTTTGCTGTCAGAGAAATGGACTCTGCCTCTGAGGGGAGACAGCTGGGTACAGACACTCAGGTGTATAGTGGTACATGATGCCATTGAGACCCTCGTAATAATCCCACTTTGGGTAAAACTACACAAAAACTTCACTGTAAAAAGGTTACTGTAAAATCTACAGTAACTTACTGGCAACAAGATGCCACTAAGTCAAGCCCCGGATGGACCTTCAGAGCTCCTTGAAGGGATACTGTATGGCAGGATAACACTACCCACTGACTCCCAGTGTTTGAGCTAAGCTACTTAGCGGTAGCTTTGCACACATGGTTGAAAGAATGGTGTCTATCTGAGTCAACAAGGTGCTGCTGGTCCATATCTCCATGACAGCATCACACAGTTTCTGCACATCCATGATGAGAATCTTCTGTTCCAACACATCCCAAAGGTGCTCTTTTGGATTGAGATCTGGTGACTTCGGAGGCCACTGGAGTACAGTGAATTCATCGTCATGTTGAAGAAACCAGTTTGAGATGATCAGAGCTCTGAGACATGGAGAGCTCAACAAGCCTGGCTGGCATCAGAAAACCTATCAGACTTAAGGTCATGTCACATTCTGTTCAACCAAAGAGAATATTACCAACAGTGTCTGACATTATGATGGAGGCAGAGAGTTGAATGTGACGTCAGGAGCACTTCAGTCTCGATAGAGAATGTGATCACGATGTTTGAGAAGTTTCTGGGAAAGGCAGAGTCTGACATGCTGCTTTGCCCAAATGCCCCTGTGTGTCTTCTTAAAAAGCTGACCTGCAGTCTAACCTCTGCACTTTGACCTGACATAACACTCTTAGACATGTATGAAAAATTGATCATACCTGATCATACTAACCTGACATGCCAGATGGACAGTTCTATATCCGCCACAGAAATTGTTTCTTGGCTATAATCTTGGACATATTGAACATATTGAACATTTTCTATTCCTTACTTTAATTTGAATTTATAAAGTTCAATTCTTATTTGTTGCTTTTCTGCCTCTGTTCTGTTTGTATATGTATGTACACTCTGGTGTGTATCTAGTCTGTACTTAGAGAGTAAAGTAAACCAGCATCAAATTCCTTGTATGTCTAACATACAGTACCTGGCCAATAAAGCTGATTCTGATTCTGATTAAGAGTACCTGAACAGCCAAAACAGGAAGTTCAGAGGTATGCGTAACTTAACTAATCATCAGTGCGATCCCCTGTGGTTAAACTTCAGGATGTCAACATATAATCCGCCCACCTGTCCACGCCCCTGCTGCTCCGTCATCCTCTAAATGAACTGTGGTAGAACCTCAAACTCTGTTTCCAGTCCATTTGGTCAAAGATGTTAATCCAGAGTTTCGCACAGAGACCATATGGGTGAGTTTATTCAGATATAAGGGGGCGTTCCCTGCCTGACTTGGTTCACTTAAATGCATACATAACACAACAGTCGATCCCTGCTGCGGTACGAACAACCGTGCCAAGCTCGCCCGAAAGAGGTGGTCTCTGCTCTCTTCCTCGAGTGTTTCATTTGCAGTGAGGACACAACTGACCCAAGCAGCAGCAGTGATAATAACAACTGCATCAACTTAATATTAATGTTCTGAACAACTCAACAACATGAACAACAAGAACTGGTTTGTTCAGAGTTTAGTCCAAGCAGGAGGATTTTTTCCTTTTTTAATCTCCTCTCTTATTTTACACATCTCTGGCAGTTTCTCTGAGGACACTGCTACAGGTGTTATGTTGCTATAAGCTACCATGCTATCTGGTGTCTTCTATGGTAAGCCCTTGACACCAGCAGGTGTTGAAGGCCCCTCCTCTTCATGCACTGAGGCATGTCTGATAAATCTGCTCATCTGTACATCTTACAGAGGATATTTAACCTGCACTATTAATCAGTGAGTTGTTTTCTGAGTAGCTTTCTTTCCCATGATGCACAGCACAACTTGTAGTCATAGCAACGCCAGCTGTGACGTGATTATGTAAGGGCAGCTCTGGCCTTTTGTGGGACTTAGACGCCAATTAGACAAGTGTGCTGTGGTCTGACGAGTCCACATTTCAAACTGTTTAATGCAAAAAATCAATCTAATTCATCTTTATTTGTAAAGCTTAAACTCATGCTAAATGTTATCTGAGCAGTCGGCCAACATCTCAGTCGTCAAACCATAATCAGTCCGTCACAAAAGATCAGTTCAGACCAAAACCATGTTCCTCACCCAGAATATCAGCTCCTCTCCTCAGGCAGAGGGAAGAGACGCAAAACTGCTTCAGGAACTCAAGGACCCTGTCCACCAAAGCCCTGAACAACACCTGAGCTTGTAGACATACCTGATGCTTTGCCACTTTGATGTGTTGATTTCTATTGTTGTGTTTTACAGATGTGCTAAGTGCTTTGTGTAATCGATGAATGTTTTAACCTGTGAGTTAGAACTGGAAAAAACAGTATATTAATTAAATTAATTAATTTGAATTATTTTCTGCAGAAACATTAAAAATCACGATTTTCTTCTTGACTTACTCTCATTGTAAGTTGTTGCAATGTTTGAAAATATAAATACTGAAAATTTACAGTTTTTATGATGTAAGGCCCTGTCAGGTTTTGAACAAGCACATCTTTAGGGTACTATTTGTTTTTTTAAATTAGATAAAACATCTGTCGGAGAGTTCCATGTTAATATGCTGTAAAATAGCTCATCTTTCAGTGTTTATGTAGACAAACTACATCACTAATCAACATTTTATGACATCCACTTTAACTTAAAGATGGAAATTCTGTTTGAACATGAAGGCAAAACTTGATTCATGTCATCTTTGTGTCACTCTGAGTTTTTTTTTAAAGCTAGGGTCGGTAATTTTGGAAAACTAGCATGAATTTGAATGTAGCATCTCCTCAGGACTCCTTTGTTCTGGCCTTCTCTGCCTCCATCTTTCTTCTCTTCCTCTGTTTAGCGGGAGGAGCGGTAATCGGGATATAGATAGTTTCTCTGCCATTCTCCACATAGCTGTCAAGTCTCCCGTTTTGGCTGGGACAGCATTCCTCTGCCTCTCCAAACTGAGCTCCGTCATTAGCCGAATGGGGCGGTGATGCACCAAAATGATGGATGCCAACCACCGTAAAACCGAAGAAGAAGAAAAAGCCTGCGAGAACTGCCACCTGCAGTAGCCTGGGTGGAAGTTGTCGTGAGATTAGAGCCCACAGCGGGAGCAAACCAAGAAAAACAAAGTGTTTGTTTTAGATTTCTTGTACACCTGTCTTAAATGCAAGGGATACTGGAGCTTGGTTGAGGTTGTGAGACGGCTCGCAGCGGTCTTCCCTTATTTCCAAAGCCAAAACTTGACAGGTAAGCATTCTCCAGTGTACTTGGATCCTTCTGAGCTCAGCTACGCACATTGAATCAGGGTCAGTTTACACCGGCAAAATGTACAATCAGAAGGTGGGCAGAACAGCATTTGGACAGGATGTACAGGATTTGATTGGTTTAATAAATTCGGTCAGAATCGCTGTGATTGGTTGGTGTTTTCCCTGTTTTACTCCTGCTGTAGACAGCGGCTATTTTTGCTCTCTTTTAAGAAACACATTATGCATTGATTGCCATCGGGACATAACGATCATTTTAACCAGTATAATAAAAAGGGTATTTAAATCAAATTACCAACCTTAGCTTTAAGGGGTAAAAAGAGGTAAAATTATAAATCAAGTGTTATTGGAAAAAAATCTGAGATTTTATTTTTAGGCCATATCATCCCTCCTGTGAGTCTGTTTTTATGGCAGTTTAGGGAGTTTTAATGTATGTGCTGTTTTTATTCTGCAGTCACTGTAGAGTTCAAGGCAAATTTCCCCTTGGGGACGATAAAGTCTGTCCTTTCCTATCTCCCTGTAGAGTAGATCTATGCCAGGTGTGGCAACTGGCAGCTCGGGGCCTCATGTGGCCCTCCTACATGAGGAAAACCTGTGATAATCTGCTATGACAGCATTAGAAATGTAAAAATGTTTAAGAAAATAGGGCTTTGACTTGATGTATATCTGGCCTCCTGAGACAAGTCAGGGCAATGGAGACAAAAATGAAGAGGACATGTTTATGGTCAGGGCACCCATGAATTTACAGCTATCATGATACCTATTGTAGCCCATTTGTCTCTGCAGAGGCTGGTGGTGCTAGCAATGCTAACATTAGCCTCACTCTGCTTGATATTGTCAGTGAATGCTACATTAGCTTTCTTACTGCTGTGACATTTGGCCAACCCACAGTCCACTAGCTTGTCCTGTTCGGTCCGTCATTGGTTGCCTGTAATACCAACTGCAAACCGAACTTAGGTCCACTTGAAGGCGAACCAAGACCCCATGTCTTTGGTGAATCATAGCTTGGTGTGAGCTCTCAAACCATCCCAAATCAACCAAACTTTCTAAAAAAAGTGAAGCAGAGTGCGACTGGTCAGGACCAAACATGTTAGCTGTAAGAGCACCCTGAGTTTAGGTGTTGATAAATGAACTTCTGATGGCTGCTACAACAGATTCACTGCTTGATTTAGTGCTTCAATTTGCAAAAGAACTTTCTACTTCTGGCAGTAATGACAATCATCACGACAAACAGTGACGTCATAGTCCCATCTCTCCCTTAAACCACCTGCACAATTCCAACAACCATTCCATTCAACAGAAACAACGTCTGAATACAGCGTCTGCTTCGTGCTCCTGAAGCTCCTGACTTTGTTTTGGCTTTAACAGCAAAATCTTCTGCCAGAGTTTGTTCATATTTCTCATGATGTACTCATGCTCCATGTCTTCTTCTCTGGTTTTTGTTGTTTGTTTGCAGCAGCGTTACAGCACCACCTGCAGGCCTGGCATATGTACCACAGCATTTTCAGTGTTTGCATGTTGACAGACACGTTTACTGAAACAATGCTGTCTTTACAGGGAAAGTTTTGAAAATGAAAAAGTTTTCATCTCCATGTGGACAGAGGCTTAACCTGCTGACCCCCTGAGTCCCCTCCCCATTACAACGCAAAACAATCAGTGCTGCTGAGGGACTAACGAGCAGGTGTTTCAAAGAGGAAGCTCCTCGTCAAAGACTAAAAATGAATAAAATGTGTTTTTATTTGCTCTAAAAAATCCCATACAGTCTGATTTTGTTGATCTACTTAACTTGTAATTGACCTTTTATGTTTCTAAAACTAACTTATGCAAAATTTTATAAACACACACCCACACATACATATAAATACACATATATATGTATATGTATATGTATATAGATATAGATATAGATATAGATATAAATATAGATAGATAGATAGATAGATATCGATATATATGCTGTTCAAATGCTTTTAAAAGTCCGCGTCAGATCGTTATGTGTCTTGAGATAACATTTATTATGACTTGAATGAATGAAACCTTTATCGCCCCTAAGGGACTTTGTGTTGCACAAAAGGCATAAAAACACAAACTAAACGACAAAGGATGTCAACAACCACACAGGACAGCACACAAGATGGAAGTTAGCCAAGACAGAAATAAATAAGTTAGTAAAATAACATTAAAGCAGTGCATGGCTCGATGTAAGCCAGATCATCGTCAAGGTCTACAAATAAAGATTGATGGATTGAGGGATGGATTGGTTGATTGGTTGACTGATTGATTGATTGATTGATTAATTGATTAATTGATTGATCATTTATGAGCATCAGGTCAATGTATGATTACTTTAATTGTCTGGAGGACTGGGTGAAACTGCCTACAGTCATCATTTTCCTTTGGCCCTCTGTTTATCATGTCTTTAGTGAACATCTAAAAAGAGACATTTGTTGAGACACTGTGTCCTCAAACACTGTCTGCGCTGTGAGCACCACAGCAGAGCTGAACGGTGACCTTCTGTGAGTTAAAACATGGGACTGCTCATTGAAATTTACTTCAGACATGCACATAAAATAGACAGCATTTAGATGGAAAATCAACAAGTTGAAAAACTCCAATTTATCTTGCAAGAGAAAAAAAGCAATTTAAATTTTCCAGATATTGTTCAGCCCTGATCATGACACTGAATTTCAGCAGATCAGAGGATCAATATCTTAGATGACGATGCACTGAGGACAGAGGATCATGTTAAAAACCCAGTGGAGTCCTTAACAACTGCTAGGTTGGACAGCAAAAAAATCAAAAAACAGTTAAGTCTATGGATTTTTATCCCAAATTAATAAATAATTAAGTTATCAAGACTCATATTTGGTCCAATTGTTGATGATCTTTTCATTTATTTTTATGACATTAAAATGACGGCTACACTTCAGCTAAAACTGTACAATCAAAGGAAGCCTGCATTTTCAATGTAATTTTATTAATTGTGGGGGTTTATTAGGTATTTCAGGGGCATTTTGGGCCTTTATCTGATAATGTAGTGTTGGTGGACTATGGAAAAGAGAGGAGAGACAGCAGGGAAAGACATGTGGTAAATGGGCCGCAGGCAGGACTATATCAGACTGAATCAACGTTTCCTGTGATGAACATCATTAAAACTATTTAGGACTGCTGAAAATGACTAAAAACAGCACATTTCAGGTTAATTAAAGCATTTACCTGTTTTAACACTGATACCAGTTACTTCATGTTGCTCTAAAGTTAGCTTAAAACAGTCTTACTGTATCTTTATTAATCAAAGGTAATCAATGTGTGTTTCTTGTTTACGTGGTATCATAACATTATTTATTAGGGATGCATGATATGGAAATTTTCCCGATATCTGATATGTTGATATTTTAAAACTCATTATTGCCAACACCAATACTGATATTCTTTGTTAAGAGCACAAAGCCTCCACCTAACGAGAATAACGCTTTTCCTTTCATGGCTACAGTTATGTTACAAACAGATGTGAAGCAAAAAAAACATAATTTTATTCTTTAATAAATGATGCTATTGATTTATAAAATTAAATATACAGTGATGTTGAGGCAGACCATTGTGATATTTGCACCAGTAATGCCATGCATCCTATTGTTTATGGGAATTGGGGGCCTCATACTCGTCCCTTCCCGAGGCCTCCGAAGGAGTGAAACCGTCCCTGGAGCGAGCTGCTCCCTGTATCTATAATACATGACAGACAGTCTTACTACAGGCTGAGTAATGTGTAGAGATGATGAGGATGAACCTGATGGGGATGATGAAGGTCCATAAAAACTGTCTGTCTGTTTCACATCATCTGAGGTTTGATCTCCATCACTCTGGATCACTGAAATCGGGATCGTCGCTGTTTACATGAATCTGATCCTCACATCGGATCCGTAAATTATCCAAGCGTCGCTCGGATTTCAATTTAAGCCCCTAATTAAAGGTTATTTTTGAAAACTCTTCTTTTATATAAGCCCCGTTTCCGTGCCCGGGGTTTTTCATAATAAAAGCCTCGCGTTAGACGGTGGGAACAATAAAAGGGGCGGTAGGTGTACCTGTCTGCAAATGGCGCTGAATGTGAAAAAATGTCAACAAACGATGAGGAATATGAGGCTGTACAGCCGGACTCACCGCAGACTTCAGATCATCCAGCAGAAAAAGATCAGATCCGTCAGAGGAGCTCCTCAGACCTCCAGAGGAAACAGCAGCAGCGTTTTTATCAGCCGCGTTAACGACAATCTGTGTTTAGGTGAAAGGAGCTGACGACGAGGGCGCTGTGAGCCCTCAGTGCTGTCTGACAGGCTGTCCTCACCTACACCCGGACCTACAGGAGGAACAGGACCGGGTCTGCTCACGGAGAGCCACGGAGCAGAGGACTGCCTGAGGTTTAGGGGGAGCTGTGAGCTCCAGAGACCATGAATGTGAGGCTGATTTGTAAACAGTATTTCACCATAATATTTACAGTAATTTACTGTTAAACAGTCTGTACGGCAAAGTACTGTAAATGGCAAAAGGTTGTGGGAAAACATATTGATTTCTGTGCAATTCACAGCGTTTTACCAAAAAATCTACAGCTATCTAATGTAAAATGTATATACAGTAAATTACCGAAAAGGGCAATGAATCAACAAAAAATTCCATTTTGCCCGGGAAAACTGACCAATAGCAGGCAAGAGTTCTTTTAGGCTTTTTTTTCTCACAAAAAGAAAAAAAGATCAGTAAAATGATTCAAGATAGTATGATGAAATGAAAATAAATAAAATACAGCGAGCTCACTGTAATTTAAAATGGATTAAACAAGTTGTAGAATGAAATACAGTTATGATACTGTAAATGAAAAACAGTAATTATGCTGTTTTGAAAGAAAGTACCTTGAATACCTTGATACTTTGAATTAAAGTACAGTAAGAATACAGTAAGAGCGCAAACCTCCGCCAAGATAGGTTTTTATGGAGTTATATGCACAAATGCTGAAAATGGTCCTATCTTGCAATGTTAAAGAATCCTTTAAAAAATTCCTGGATCCGGATGGTGATTCAGATCAGTCCCAAAATCTAATCATGTCTTCCTTATCCCATTCCACACATTTCCTGAAAATTTCACCCAAATCTGTCGATAACTTTTCAAGTTATCTTGAACACAGACAAACAGACAAACAAACCAACGCCAGCAAAAACATAACCTCCTTGGCGGAGGTAATTATGGAAACTCCTGATGTTTTATTGCTCGTATTCAGTAAAGCAGGAATATCGAAATATGTGAACATCTGATTAAACATAAGTATCAAAATGAAGCAGAAATAAGCTAAAATGATTGTTGTTAATTATTAATTATTATTTCTAATGGATTCAGCACTTGTTCATGTTTCTGAAGAATAAAGACACACTCATGCACTGTGGTGCAGCAGGTAGAGCTCATGTCTCACAACAAGAAGGTCACTGGTTCAAGCCCCCCATCAGTCAGGTTCTTCCTGTGTGGGGTCTACATGTTCTCCTTGTATGTGCGTTGGTTTTTCTCCAGGCACTCTGGTTTCCTCCCACAGACCAAAAACATCCTCATTATGTTGATTGGTGACTCCTTTGGTGTGAGTGTGAGTGAATTGTTGTCTGTCTCTACATGGCAGCTCTGTGATAGGCTGGCAGCCTGTCCAGGGTGTAGCCTGTCTCTTTCACAGCCCCTGTGACCCCAGATGATTAGAAGGATGGATGTTCTGGTTGTTTTGTAGCTGGGTTCAAATGGTCTTAAACATTTCTTCATGCACATTGAAGCGCTTTGTAAAGCCCTGTAAAAGTATGTGTGTGATATTCTGATTATCACCGGGACACATGATGGTGGATCTTCAAACTAGTGATAGTTGCTACTGACATGGACTCTTTAATTATATATTTAATTATTTATTTTGAGAGCAACATCAAGTCTCTCCTTTAGCAGAATTCTCCTGCTGTCTGTGTGCTTTGAGTTTTATCTAAAGTTCTGGTGTAAAGTCCGAAACCCTCACACATGTTGGCACTAGTTCAGTTCGTGCTTTCAAACTAAACAAAGTATTATCGCAGGTACAACGCTTTACCATAGTTGTCAAATCAGTTAAAGGATTTTTGTTAACATGATGAGTAGCTGACATCTAAAGGTGACAGCCTTAATCCACAGCCTGAGTAAAAAAAATTAAAAACAGTGTCGTGAAATCATCAGTAACATCAAAATAATTTAACTTTTGTCATGAACAGCTGAAATAACCCTTGCCGACTGAGAACAAAAGTGAAAAACCGGCACTACAAACATGTTTCCGAGGGATGGGCTTTATTATGAACACAGTGCCCTTCTTCTCCTCTTCCTCCTAAAGTTCACTGCCTTTATCAATACACTGTCGCAACTGCATTTAACCGCAGTCTCTACATCCTCAGAGAGGCTGGTGCAAGACTTAAAGATGAACCTTAAAGGATAAGTTCGGTTTTTTGACACCTGGACCTTATTTTTAGGATTAAATACGCTCGTAGACTCACCCAGACAATTTTGGCGGAGCTCGGAGCCGTTTTCGAGCAATTTAGATCTATCCGACAGGCGTTTTTCCTCATGCCGTAGTAGTGAACGGGGCCAGAAATCGAAGCCCCTAAATTAGACATTATCTGCTGCGAAACTCGCTCATTTCAGCTACATTTTATAAATGAATGGCCAGTGTTATCACCATGTCAGCTCAACTTTGTTGTTATGGTCATCCGGGGCTTTACAAGGACGGGTAACTTTTGGTGACGTCATAGACAAGAACATGAGTAGAGCCGCTGTTGTTGCCAGGCTACACGGCTACACGGCTATTTTTGTGCAACATGGCGGAATATTTATCCAATGTAGAAGTGTCTGACGACGACTTTGAGTATAATGGATGCCCGTATCGTTTTGAGCCAGAATATACAGACGAGGAGCTATTTGAAAGGAGGATGCAGAGGGAAAGAGCCGAACAGCTGGCCAGAGAACAAGCAACCACTGCACGTCCACGAATGGGGGCTAACTGGTGGTGTTGTTGTGGACATTGCACGGCAAACACAACAGAGGAGGAGTGCCTTTGCTGCTCAGAGTGGGACTTGAGACCAGAGGAAACACGTATTGATGCCTCCCAAAATACGATTTCTGGCCCCGTCTGCTACTACGGCATGAGAGAAAAACGCCGTCGGATGGATCTAAATTGCTCGAAAACGGCTCCGAGCTCCACCAAAATTGTCTGGGTGAGTCTACGAGCGTATTTAATCCTAAAAATAAGGTCCAGGTGTCAAAAAAACGAACTTATCCTTTAAGCATCCACTGGTGGAACAACTCAAACAGAAACAGGAACTCAAATAACTACGCAGTACAACCAGGGTCTGCAGACTCTGATCACACAGGACATCCAATCTTGGACTACAGCAGCAGAAGACCACAGCAGGTGCCACTCCTATCAACGGAGAACAGGATCACCAAAATCGGACATTAGAAGATTGTAAAAGTGTCTCCTGGTCTGATGAGTCTGGATTTCTGCTTCACATTCAGATATAGGCTCAGAGTTTGGTGTGAACATCATAAAGCATGGATCCATCCTGCATTGGATCAGCGGTTCAGGCTGCTGTTGCTGTGATGGTGTGGGGGACACTTTGGGCCCCTTAGTCCCACCTGAGCATGGTTTAAACCCCACAGCCTACCTGAGGAATGTTGCTAAACATGTCCATCCCTTTATGGCTAGTGGACCATCTTCTGATGGAGACCTCCAGCAGCTCCATGTCTCAAAGCTCAGATCATCTCACACTGGTTTCTGAGTTCACTGTACTCCAGTGGCCTTCACAGTCACCAGATCTCAATCTAATAGAGCACCTTTGGGGTGTGGTGGAGCAGGAGATCCTCATTATGGATGTTCAGCAGCTGTGTGATGCTGTCATGGAGACATGGACCAGAAAGAATTAAGGAGCTCTGAGGGCCAAATATGATCTTACCTGGTAAGAGCAAAGTGTACCTAATGAAGTGGCCAATAGGTGTATGAACCATATATTTATTTTCTAAAAGCAGAATTTGTTGATTTTCTGTATTAAGGTTTTGTCTAACTGTGATGAGGAATGAGCCAAACAAAATGCAACATCATCATTCTAGGTGCTTAATCTCTTTATTGTGTTTTTGTAATTTTGTCTCAAAAACTTGGAGACTGTGTTCATTATTATTTTTTGCACCAAGCGTTGGCAGCTGAAAAGACACCAACTGCCAGGAACAATCCATAAACTGATAGTTAATTGATGAAAATTTCTTGCACAGACTTGTAACAGTGCCTGACCCCCTTAAAGTCTGTTTGCCAAATCAGTATGTTAAAAAGAGCAGCCCTTCCTTTTTCCGCCGTTGCTTATTTAAATGAATATTCATAAATAAAACCTTAAACTTGCTCTTATTTACTGAGAAAGAATCTGAAGTACATCGCCTTAGAACTGCCTGGCGTGCGTATGCAGCCTGTAAGTCCTCACTGAGGGCACACAAACCCTTTGTCTCCATCTGTTTGGTACAGGAGGGAGGAGCTCACTATGTAATAAGGAGAGTGAATTTGTGGGATCAGCCAATGGGAGCAGGGAGGCTGCAGGGTGGACCAATCAGAGCTGAGAGGGAGCAGAGCTCCAGCATCAGTAACCAAGCATCCTGCTCCTGTATGGATCAATACATTTATTATTATAGATCGATCAGCAACATCAGCAGCAGTAACAAAGGAGATAATAGAATGAAATCATGATGTTTGATGAAGAGTGGTGAGTTTATGTTTCATCTGAAGACGGCCGTGTGGAGGATTATAATCCCACATGTGTTCAGTTACATAACACAGAGGGGCTCATTCTGTGTCCATGTTCAACACGCTCTCAGATGATTATGGAGCGCTCAACAATCAGCTACAATAACACCACGTCAGGGTGGAGGCACGAGTACACAGGTACCAAAGAAAACCAGAGAGAAACCTTAAAGGAACAGTTGGACTGGACTATTTATCACCACTGACCATCAGATTAAAGGATCGACCTCAGGATGAACTCCTGTGAGTGTAACATACACCCCTGTCAGATCCTTCAGATGATTTTTGTTCCTCAGCTGGGGCCTCAGGTTTGCACACACACTCATCCATACTGGGTTGATCTTTAAGAAGTGATACTGTCAAGACTTCAGGGGGGTTTTCTGAAACTTGACCAAATGTTCATATTAAGATGAACTTCTCAGGTTTTGAAGGTCATAGGCCAAGAGTCAAGGTCCCTCAAAGTTTGCTCTACAGCTTAATGATGTGGGGAAATCACAGCTTTTTCCTCCTACGATATATTCAACTTTTTCAAGAAAACTTTGTAAAAAATGACTTCTTATGTACAACAAATATGACCTTTAACCCTGAATTTGCACATACTCCGCCACAGTCTGCGCCACGGCTTTGCCATTGTCATTACAGTCCCTGATATTAACTTTAGAGAGATCAGCAAAATTAAACACACGGTAGTTCCTGCAGACAGCACACATATTAGTTTGACCTTGACAAACAGTCATGATGACCTGCTGCTGTGGACCTGCTCCACTCCATGTGCTCTATCCTGCATCAACCATCAACAGAAACATCATTTAACATAAATTCATACTTTTAGACCAGTTAAACACATCTTAATGGCAGTTCAGATAGATGCTGCTGTATTTATCAACAACATTCCTCTCCAGATTATATTCGTTATAAATATTAGTGTTAATATCAGACTGATCTCTCTATCCACGGTTGTATTGATTATACATCCACAGTAACTATCTTTACAACCATATAGACATGAGGACCCTCTTGAAAATGAGATGCCACATCTCAAGGGGTTTACCTTTAAAATGCTTATATTCAACAAAGACAAACATGGTGCTATACAAATAAAGATTGATTGATTGAATCTATATTCAGCAGAGACAAATGTGATGAGGACAGATCTACTATCTGGGCGTCCATGTGTTTGTCTCTATCATAAATTCTTATTTTTAGTCCCTTTGTCTCTGTCTGGATGGAAACATCTCTGGATGGATGTATGTGTATATACAAATATATTTACTATGTGTATTTCTATATATGTATATATGTGCATCTATAAATGAAGAGTATGGCTTCAGCCTGCTCTGTTGTAAAGTGCCCTGAGATAACACTTGTAATGAACTGGAGCTATACAAATAAAGATTGATTGATTGATTGATTGATTGATTGATTGATTGGTTGGTTGATTGATTGATTGATTGATTGATTGATCGATTGATTGATTGATTGGTTGATTGATTGATCAGACTGATGGCGTATGTTGTAAGTGCTGCACAGCAGAGCACAGTCTTGGGAGCGTGAAGCACAAGATCATGAAGATCACAAGAGACTTCAGGCAGTACCTGTGAGAGCCCTGACATAACACGGAGCTCACAGTAGGTTATATTGACAAACTGACATTCATTTTATTTCTGCTTTGTTATCATTTTCACTATTTTTCTGTTTTTTGATTGATGTCGTTGCCTTAAATTGACGCTGAGCTGAAAATAGACTCACTGTATCTTTTCAGCAAACCAGCACAGAGCTGCAGGCTGCAGAAACAAACTGACTGACCAGACTGGGGGTGATCTGCTGTTGTGCAGGATGCTTTTGGGGATAAGGATGAACTCTATATGTTCTGAGGGTCATAGGCCAAAGTTCAAAGTCATGGAGCTGCATTGACACCAAGTGCTTTAAATGTGATATCTTTGCACTATTGCTGAATAAAATTGGGAAAATGAAAAAGCTGTTTTTCCCTCATATGATATCATGCGATCTGTTTGAGGAGATTTTTAATAAATAGCTTTTTATGTGCAGCAACATAAATCAGAACTTCACCTTGGTGGTCTTCTATTTACATTGGAACTGGGAAGAGGGGAAGAAGGGGTGGGAATGGCGTCCGATTTATCAGCTTTCCAGTTACAAAGTCAGAAAAAACTTGCCTGTCTACCAGGCTATTGTTAGCTGTTGTTAGCACTCCCTGCTTTGTAGTTCGCACATACCACATGAGGAATGTAAATAACACTGTAGCAGCATTTCTAAATATAACCATTGAACAATACTATGTATACGGCTGAATAAGTGTGACAAACATGAGTCAGAAGTGCTGATAAACAGAATATTACAGGAGTTTAATAACTGTTTACACCCAGGTCAGCCATCTTCAATTGTTAACTCAGGGTGGTGAGGATCCCCAGACTTCCCAGTAGGAAATTCCAACCTCAGGGGGCGTTCCAAATGAAATTTCCCACTTGGAACTTGGAATTTCCAACTTCCCAGTACAGCTCTAGCGTACGACTGTTTAGTGAATGTGTTTTTGTTAAAATGTTCCACTGACACATGCACTCACTGCACACTCAACACCACTGACGACCACCTCCATGCACTCTGGCTCTGCCCACCAATTCACAACTTCTGGAAACAAGTAACAACCACCCTATCCCGATTCCTTGGCCACAACATCCCACTATCCCCCTCCGTCTGTATACCCTGAAATCAAGATGAACTCAACACTAACTCAAAAGAAATCACAATACCCCTGCTCGTAGCCCTAACTATTGCCAAGAAAACAATACTGCTCAACTGGAAAAACAGAAAAAACACAACAACAACACAATGGTTAGACCTCTTTACACAGCGTACATCAATGGAACAACAATCAGCTGGAACTGAACAATATGCTCCACAACCCTCGCCGTCATTTCAGTACCTCTGTGCCGGTGCTGCCACAGCACAAGCAGACAAAGACTTGTTTGTAAGGAGGAGAAGGGAAAGAAAAAATCCTTTAAATCCTTTGAATCTCAAAGGAAAATCACCATAACTAACTCATCATGAAACTCCTGCCAAATATATCACTCCATTCCACTTAAGATCATTTAGTAGTTACACTATGTTGCCTTGTTTCCCTCTTTTCTTTGTCTTTCTGCCCTTATCTCTTTTTTTGTTTTGCTTTTTCTCCTGTTTCTCTACCCTCCTTTTTTGTTTGTTTGTTTGCTTTGTTTTGTTTTGTTCATCGTCAACTTTCGTCTTTTTAATTTTTTTTATATTTACACAATTTTTTAAACCAACACTATAACTTGCTATGCACATATTTCTCTGTTCACATATATTTGTTCGTATGCACTCATTGGTGAATAAAATAAAATTAAAAAATTTGTCCTGAAAATACAGGTACAAGTGTTTTTTTTTTTTTACATTTAACTATAATAAAAAAGGCTGTTTATAAGCACAAAGTCTCCAGATAGCACAGTCACCCTCCTAACTGTAACACCACTGTCTCTGTGGTGTGCTCTGTCTGCAGCTTTTGTGCAGGAAAAACCCACTCTGTTTGAGCCATGATCTGTTTTTGGAGTTTGATGTCTGTAGCTCATGTTCACAGAGGAGATAATCAGTAGTGAAAGTTTCCATCAAACACACAACTCTCACAAAACAGCTTATTGAACGTGATGCAGGCATAAAATTAAGAAAAGTGAATATTTGTTGAAAAAGATTAAAAAATTTTTAAGTTTGAACATGAAATATCTTGTCTTTGTCACATCTTACTTTAAATATGTGTCAAAGGATTTGTTTTTAAGTTTGTTTAACCAACTTCACTGTAGCTGGGGTTTGTAGAGTCCTTAAACTTTCCTACAGATAAAATCCTTCAGATCAGCACAAAGGAGCACACAGCGGAGCATCATGGGGACGCAGCAGAGATATGGAGTGGTCTCCGTGGTAACGGGAGCGTTGTTGTAATTGGCATATCTAAGCCTGTTTGCTGGTTTTGTCTGAGGAGCTCTCTGCTCATCACAGCCTGTACCGTCCCATCTCCTCACACACACACACACACACAAAGGGCCCTCACCTCCTGCCCCCATCACCCTCCCCTCCCCTCCCCCAGCCCGAGGAGCAGCTGCAGGAACAGACGTCTGCTGAGGTGGAGCTCAGCCACTCCCCAGAGGGTGAGGGAGGACCCACACCAACACCCCCAGCATGTTCACACACACCCACACACACTCAGCAGTTTAAGACAGAGCATCTCCAGCGTGAGCGAGGTCTGCTTCAGAGGGACAAAGACAACGGAGACAAAGACCGAGCCATCGGAGAGGCTCAGGAGAAGAGCTCAGAGGTCATGAAGACGTGAACTGAGGCTAAATCATGTTGACCTTTGACCTTCAAAATCTAAAACGTCATGCTCAAGTGATAAGAGACATATATTTTAATAAATTCCATCCATCTGTGCATCTGTGCATCCATCCAAACATTTGGAAACTTTATTTTGGTTGAATATTAAATACCCCTTCTATTGATTATTTAATTACCACCCTTCACTTCCACTCGGTTAGCTTACCTTATTATTGATTATTGATTATTGTACCTTTAACAGTATCAGGTGGTGTTGTGTTTTATATCGTTGTAAAGCCTGATTAGTCACTTTAAAACGAGGTACAGCGTATAAGGTTTGTGCATTGGCCAAATGAGCTACTTAGCTACATGTGCAAGTACTGACCCCCAAAACTGAGCCAAAATCTCCTCCTCCCCTTAAAGAAAGTCCACGGTTCCTCAGTGAAGCAAGGGTGAGGAACTGGTCTTCATCATCAACATCATCATCTTATAATCGTTTTTTACATTCATTCGTCCATCCATGCATCCATCCATACTTTGGGGTTAATATGAAGCCTGTGGATAAAATCCTTGTCTTGACTTAAACAGAACATCGGCAGGAGCATCATATTGCCTCTGAAGGGCCCTCTGCTCCGTGTCAGATTCATTTCCTGTCTCTGCAGAGCTGCAGGTGGACGTCCTCTCCCTGACTGTGTCATAAATCACTCTCTCTCTGTTTCCTCCAGCAGCTTTCTCCGTGGCATCTGTTCGCTGAGGCCTCCAGCTGAGTCCGAGCTTTAATTACCACCTCCACTTCCACTCAATTAGCTTAGCGCAGAAAAACAATGGCCCGAAGACCAGCGCAGCAGCTAACGATGCTAATGGTGCTAACGGCTGCTGGTGTTTCTGTGGAGTAGAGTCAGAGCGTTTACAGTGTCAAAGGTCAAAGTGAGCGCTCTGTTATTCATTCAGTGACATTTTAAATCACCACAGCTCTGCTTAACGGCTGTGATTCTGCCATTTACAGACACAGACACTGAACTGAATCAAACATGATGAGGTTCTTATAAACAAATCATAAAAGCCAATCAAGCCGGCCACACACAAGATGATTTTAAGCCAGATTTTTGCCACACTCCCCCTTCTCAGGGATCAGGGGGACAGGACATGACTCTGCTCTGTGGTTGTTGGTGAGTTCAGTGCTGCTCAACGCAGTAAACATCTTTACAACCTGGTTCACGAAACGGCTTCAATCTGAGCACATCGACGTGCTCTCACTGTCCAGGGTGATGCTTTTACATCTTGCCCAGTTTTCTTTCTTGTGAATTTCTGGTTTTAGAAGTAAAGGTCCGGCCTAGAGCAGCGTCCATTATGACACATCATGACCTTTCCAAAGGCTCCTCTGATAATCAAACAGCAAACGTCACGTGACTTCATCCAGATCTTAACAATATCTGCCTGTCAACAACTCTGCACTCTGTGTGGCTGCGACTCAGAGCCAATGAGCTTAAAGCAATGGCAAAACAATGGTAGGATGTACATATTCTCATATACATATACATATATGTATATCTATATATATCTATTTATGTCTATATCTATATATATATATACATATATATATATATATATTTAGATATAGATAGATAGATAGATAGATATATGTGTGTATATATACATATATATACACATAGATATATATATAGATATAGATGAATGGATAGATAGATAGATAGATAGATAGATAGATAGATAGATAGATAGATAGATAGATAGATGTACACACACACATATATATATATTAATACAACAGAACTGTGTGTGTGAGCACGGGAAGAAAGGGCCATCATGAGTTTAAAATTAGAAAACCTTGGAGATAAAAGTGAAAATTAAAACAGTTTATTGGTAATATTAGAATTAACTTAAATAAATTAAAAGACTGAGATAAATAATAAAATACTGTTTGATAGGAAGGATAAAAATACAAAACTTAAATATATTACACCGCAGTGAGGTCCTCCTGTAGATAATGGCAAAACCAAACTCCATAAAAAACATTTTAAAAGTTTTCTGCTTCTCGTCCTGCAAACAAACCAAAAAGAGTTTGAATTTCAACACAGCGTTTTAATCTAACCTTTCTTCAAACATGTTAAATGTGTCATGATCATTAATACCAAAAAAAAACAACTTATTTTTCTCACCAAAATGATCATTCAAACACCAGAAACATCACCATAAACTTTGCTTTATTTCGAAAAATTATTTGATTGAACCTGCAATGTGTGCACTTTTTGTTTTGTTTTGTTTTGTTTTGTTTTGTTTTATTTTATTTTGTTTTGTTTTGTTTTGTTTTGTTTTGTTTTTTGTTTGTTTGTTTGTTTGTTTGTTTTGTTTTGTTTTGTTTTATTTTATTTTATTTTGTTTTGTTTTTGTTTGTTTGTTTTGTTTTCTTTTGTTTTGTTTTGTTTTTGTTTGTTTTTTTTGTTTTGTTTTGTTTTGTTTGTTTGTTTGTTTGTTTGTTTGTTTGTTTGTTTGTTTTGTTTTGTTTTGTTTTGCTTTGATTTTATTTGTTTTGTTTTGTTTTTTGTTTGTTTTGTTTTGTTTTGTTTTGTTTTGTTTGTTTGTGTTTCTTTTTTTGCTTTAAATGAAGTAGTTTTGGATTTTAAAACTGTTGGTTTTGAAAGGAAAAAAAAATAAACACATTGAAATCAAAATGATGTATCTTCTTTTGTTGAACTTATTTCTGTGATTCACATCGTCTTGCAACATAAACCAGATAAAAATAAGCAAAACTCTGTGTTTCTGAAAAGGATTCTTTGTTTTCAGTTTCTGATCAAGCTGCTCATATGATCATTTTGTGATCAGTTTTTCCCTTCAGCTAAAAAGTGCCATAAAAATGTTAAAATCAAAAGGTCATCAAATGTTCAAGTGCCAGAATGGAGCTCTGCAGATTGTTTGTTAAACATTGAAACGTCTTCATGTAAAATATGGAAACAAAGATCCATAAACATGTTTCAAAGATGATGAAATAAATACATAATCGTACCGTCATGTATTGTAGCTTTTAGGTCTGTGTGCAGGACGACAGACGTTTTATTAATGATTTTCTGAACAGAGATTTTCTGGTAGGATGTCAGATATGACTTTCTAACCATCAAGCATAAAGATAAAAATAAAAATTGAATTCACATGTTGCTTCATCTGTTAACCTGTTTCTTGTGTGTGTGTGTGTGTGTGTGTGTGTGTGTGTGTGTGTTGATTGTAACAGGACGTCCTGCAGCCTGATGTGAACGCTCGCCCTCTCTTCTCGTGCACACACCGGCTCAGTGGGCTGATATGCCATGATGAAGATGAAGGTGATAGTGTTGATGGTTGTGAGGATGATGATGACAAAAATAATCCAGCCTGACTCAGAGACCACCTGTTCATCTGTTTGCTCTGCTCTGCCCCCTGCTGGACACCAATACTCAGACACAATCACAGACCTCCTCATGAAAGTCTCACTCCGCCTCAGTTATTTTACAAAAGGACTTTTACACAGTAAATGATCTCCTAAAGAGACTTCCACAAATGTCCAGGGCTCACTTCTCATGTCAGACATCACTCACACTCCGCATTTTCTTTTCTTTATTAGTCTTTTGTTATGTTGTTGTTGTTGATGAAGATGCTTTGGATAAAAATAAACCAACAGAAAAGAATCTGACATTGAAAAGAGACAAATAATCAATCAATCAATCAATCAATCTAACTTTATTTATATAGCACTTTTCATACAAAATCTTGTAGCAAGAAGTGCTGTACATAAGGAAAAAGTAAAAATCTTAAATTAATTAAATAAAAATAAGTAAAAAAAAAAAAATAAAAAGGGTAGAAAATTGAACACAACGAAAATAAAAGGCCCCATTAACCCTCACAATCCACATACAGAACACACTCTCACTAACACAAACACACACAGACATTAAGAAGAGATTCTCACAGAAAACAGAACTAGAGGACTGAGGAAATGTTATATTGAATTAAACACTAAGACACACAGGAGCTAAGACTAAATTAACAAAGAAAAATGGTAAAAATTAGATAAAAATACTACAGGGAAAAATAAATCAATTTATTAAATTAAATTTTATATAATAATCTGGTGAAATGGGATAACCAAACACCAAATGCTAATAAAATCAGTTAAAGTGGGATAATGAAAAGAAAATTGATTAACAGACAAAAAATTCCAGAATATTAAATCTAAACTGAAATGAAGATTAAAACAGATTAAGAGGGATAAAATAAATACATAAATGAATAAGATGAAATAACAATAGTAAATATAATCAGTTAAAGCCAGACTGAAAGGGTAGGTCTTGAGTTTCCTTTTAAAATATGGACACTAGGTGCTGCCCTCAGGTCCTGAGCATGACTGAGGAACTCAAACTGAACTCACCTTCAAACCTGAGCCTCTGCACTTCTCTGAGGAGTCAGAAACTCATCAAGCAGGACATTCAACCACCATCAGTCACCAAGACTGAACTCTGACCCCGGAGGTGAGAGTCTGTGGACAGACTCCTGCAGCTCTCGTGTTGAGTTTAGATGATCAATAAAGTTGAATTTTACTCACCGTGACATCAGAGGGCGCAGGTCAGAGGTCAGCAGCAGACACAGATCCACCAGAGAGAATCAGAGCAGAAACAGAAACAGAAGGTTAGGTCAGCAGAAACACAGAAATCCTTAATTATTCAGACATTTACCATCTCCAGGGTGAAGTCATGAAAATCTGTCTCTGTCCCAACTTTGACATCCCAAGTTCATACTCAAAAATGTTCTTAAAACTTTCATTTTCATTTTCATTAGATTGTAATGTCATATATAATTATAAACATTGTTTTGTATAATTGTGGCAATGGCAGCGCACCTACATGCAGCAGCTGGTGACTCCCTCAACTTCAGCACAACAGAACCAACAAGGAGAAGAACACTCATCATCAGTGACTTCACACGTCAGCAAATGGTTTTGTTTTGTTTTGTGTTGGAGCCACAATTTGATTTCATTGTGCAAACTGTTGCATAATGACAAATAAACAGATCTTGTATCTTGTATCTCGTGTTGTAACTTTTATCCTCTGAAGATAAAAGGGAAAATATTGTGTTTAGATTTTTATCTGAACATTTTACATTTTTCTCGAAATTGTAATTTCAGTGAAGTTGGGGTGTTGTCTTGGATTCATATTAAAACAGAACACAATGATTTCCAGGGCCACATGGTGGCGCAGCAGGTAGTGCACGTGTCTCACAGCAAGAGGGTCACTGGTTTCATCCCCAAGTCTGTCAGAGCCTTTCTATGTGGATTTCTCATGTTGTCCGTGTGCATGCTTGGGTTGTCTCTGGGCACTCTGGCTTCCTCCCACAGATCATAAACATACCCATTAGGTTGAGTGGTGACTCCAAATCGCCCTTAAGTGTGAGCGTGAGTGGTTGTCTGCCTCTCTAATTGGCTCGTGTACCCCGCCTCTAGACCAAATGTCAGCTGGGATAGGCTCCAGCATCCCCGCTACCCCAAAAGGGTTCAGTGGTATAGATAATGGATGGATGGACAATGATTTCCAATCTTTTTTGACCTACATTCAACTGAATACACTGCAAAGATATTTAATGTTCTAACTTATTAACATTATTGTTTTTTCAAAAATTCTCTGAAGTTGATTCAGTGACTCTGACATGTGCCATGTTTACCGTTGTGTTACGCCACCTTCTCTTTTAAAGACAGTAAGTGTTAACTTAGGACACTAACTGTTGAAGCTTTGTAGGGGAATTCTTTCTCATTGTGCTTGATGTTAGTTTTCAGTTGCTCAGCAGTCTCTGGGGGGCAGGTGTGGACCGCAGCAGGTCAGTCTAGCACCTGCACTCTTTCACTCTGAAGCCACGCTGTTGTAACTCGAGCAGAATGTGTCTTCATTGTCTCTGACATAAGCAGAGACGTCCCTGAAAAAGACGTAAACTAAACCTGTATGTACCTTTCAGCATTAATGGAGCCTTCACAGAAGTGCATGTTACCCATGCCATGGGTAGTTTTAAAATTTTAAACAGGATATAAAAGCATTTTAACCAGCACCTAATAATTCTTTTTGTTCTTCTGTATTATGAATCAGCGTCCCACATTGAAGCAAGAAAAAGCTTTTATCTCCACATGTACTGATTGCGTTCTCTAATTAGTCAGACTCACTTTAACTCCAGCTGCTCTTTGTGCTGAAGATCCTTCACAGTGTCTCTGAATTCATCTGAAGTCCTGTGAATATGGAGCATGACTTCTCCAGGTCTAACTTAGCTCCATATTAAAGCTCCATAAGATGTATAGACTGTAAATATTCAGGTGCAAAGATGAATTTTTCACACACACACACAGAATATATTAAACTCTCTTCTCTACAAAGAAAGAATCACTGCAACTGCAATACCTTTAACATTCATGAACATTTGAAATAAAAGTACAGACGACACGTGCCACAACACCTGCAGGATGTTTATTTGAAGGATCACTACGTTACATCTGCAGATTTGCTTTACTTTGGTGGTTAATTACATTTGTGGCTGGTCGTTGCAGTGGTGGGTCAAACATGCCCACATGCCTGCAAGAATGTAAGAGAGAAATGATCTGAGGATGCTCCTCAAACCTGAACACATGCAGGAGGGTATTTTAAACATGGGTGTCTCTGTGTTTTGTAGGGATGGGAATCAAAAACCAGCTCCAGGAAAGAATCGATTCACTCATCAGTTCCTTCCTCTCTGTTCTGTGAGCCTTACAGTTCCAGGATGTCACTTTCTCATCAGAGGCAGTCAGCAGAAATGACAACAAAGTCGACCATGTGATCACGGCAGACAGGGTGCAGAAGTGATGGAGACTGTGGCTTAATGTCTGACAAAAACACTAGTGGGTGCAACCAAAAGCAATTAAAAGACACAGCACATCTACGCAGCACACTGAAATCTTAGGAATGACGTGTTTGACATTGTTGCTACTGGAAACCTCCGTGGGCTGACTTTTCCCAGCCAAGAATCAATAAGGGAATCATTAAAGGGTTGGATCGATGACTAGGACTGATAACAGCATTGGTATCAATTGGTATTCAAATAACTGACCCAGAAACTTCAGAATAAAAGCATTCTTTTTGAACAAGGGGAGTTCCTCCTCAGATAGGACTGACCAAGTGTTTGCTCTGAATGGTCCAGACAGGAAGTGGAACTGAACTTTGTTTGTCTTTTGTCTGCAGCTGTGGACATACATGATGCTAAGACGAGGTATACGAGGCTCTCTGTTCTTCATTTTCCTGTCCACTCTGGTCCAAGCACAGAAAGTAGGCAAGCCTCCTGTTCTTAAGATTTTCACCATGGGAGCAAAGCCGGTCTTAACCAACATGATGCCCTGGGTGAGATTTTGGGTGGTCCCCCTTTTAGTGACAACCTGGAGAAACAGGTGGATCATTTAACACTCCATGTTTGCCATCAGCCGGATTCATCCTGCAAAGTTTCAGGCTGAGACACTGTTTTCCAGTCCAGACCAATCTGCATCTTTTGAGGAGAGAGGCGGCTGGCCTGGTCCAGCTCTGCTGAAAAATGACCACAAACCTGAAATCAGTGGTGGCTCATGGGGATTTAATCAGAGCTGGGCTGTTTCTGATTAACAGAAGAGCTAATTACTGGATATTTTTGGTCTCGTCCAGGGAGAGAGAAACTGGATACCAAGCCTTTAATTCCTGTCAACAAGTTCAAACTGTGGGTGAAATGTTTGATCCAGACTTTTAAAGCACATGTCAGAGAAGTTACCAAAATGGGATTTTATCATTTAAAGAACATCTCCATAGGGCACCAGTTTGTCTCTCAGGCCTTCTCAGAGACTTATTCCTGTCTTTATCACCTGTAGGATTGATTATTGTGGTGCTCTTTGCTCTGGTCTTCTTAAGAAGAACATCTCACAGCTTCATCTGCATGAATGCTGACAAAAACCTGAGAGAACCTCATCACAATGATTTTAAAATCTCTGCATTGGCTTCCTGTTACTGTTAGAATAGATTTTAAGTTTCTTTTATAGGTTTTAAAATCCTTAATGGTCTTGGTCCTTCTTATTTATTTGTTCTTCTTTGACCATGTGAGCCCAGGAGAGCCCTCAGGTCCTAAAGCCCTGGTCTTTTAATTGTGCCCAAAGTAGTACTTCTGGATTTGTTGTCTTATGTGTTGAGGTATTCTGCCATGAAGAAGAGTTACGTAAGTCAGAAGTCCTGACTGGCATTGAGCAGAAGAGACTTAAAAATCGTCGATCTAACTCCCCTTTCTTAAAATCTGAGACCACAGGGTGTCTTATTTTGAAAGGATGACCGCAGCCCCTCATTTCCGTCTTTGCAGCTTGACTTTGCAGACTCTATACTCATGGCTCTCTGTCTATCTCTGCTGTGATAAATGAAAAAGTACCACCTTAAATAAACTCACAGGTTGAACCTCTTGCTCGTGCACTCTTTCACCTGTGCTCTCATGTATTAACAGGACAGTCGAGGCATATGAGAGTTCTCAACTTCCTGAACACCATTACACTTGGTTACAAACTGAACCATAACACCTCTTGGACATTTGGTTGGTGGATGGACTGAGACGTCTTTGCTGCTTGGCGGAGGTAAAGATTATGTGTCTTACTGCAAATTCTTAAACTTAAGATAAAACTAGAAGTGCTTTGAGGGCACAAACCCCCACCAAGACATTTCCAACATTTTTGGGTGAAAATGTGGAAAATTGCCCTGGAACTGTTAATAAATACTTGAAAAATAAGTTTCATTTAGATCATCAAAATCTAATCACTTCTTTCTTATGCCATGACCATCATTCCCTAAAAAAGTTACTCAAAGTCCATTAATAAGTTTTTTTTTTTTTTTTTATCTGGTAACAAACTAACAAGCTAACTAGCTGACTAATAAACTCTGACCTCCTTGGTGAAGGTAATAACTGAATTGGACTTGTGTGAGGTTAACATTTGCGATGTTTTGCGTCATGAATCCAGAAACTGCATCTAAATAAAGTGTCTCAGTCTGCAAAGAGCTTCAGAATGAAGAGGGTTCATATTTCTGACTGAAGTCCTCACATAACAAACAGAAGAAGATACTTCCACCATGTTTCCTGCACATTAACACACATGCACAAAGATTAGAGTATTTGTTGTTCAGTATGTTTTCAGCGTTGCAGTTTTCAGCGCTGAGGTCTAAATATTTAATGACGGCCTCCTCGGCGTGTCAGCTGTGTTTAAGCCTGCAGGACTCTGCAGAGCACAGAGTTTCTTCTCTGTCATGGAGCTGAAACACAAACGAATAAAGTCCTCCTCAGTCTGCACTATCGGACTATTTTTAGATATTTTTATCATTTATTAATAACCTCCTGCTGCCCCCCTCCCCCCTCTATATTTAGCTTCTTTGTTTTAAAATGTTTCACTGTCATGTTTTATTCATCCGTGCTAAATATGACAGATCATATCCTGGTGATACTGATTTTAGAGAGCGGTTTAATCTGCAGGGAATTTACGGGGAATAAGTAGATGTTAAAGTGAACTCAGTCAGCAGTTATGGGTTTGACTGCAGCTCTGCAGAGGAAAATCATCACTGAACGTTAAATCAGAGCAGACTGATGAGCAGGGATGCCCTCTCTGGACATTAAAAGATTCAGGGTCATGTTCTGACATCTCACAGTACATCCTCTAATAGCACATGGTTTGAGCTGTTTGGGGTGCTGGTCTTAGTTTTGATGACACAAAATCCCAAAGCCAGGCACAGGTTCAGAGTGTCCACTCCAACTCCCTTAAAAGAGCCCCTTATTAAGTCATAACTTAGGTTCATGTATTCAACAAAACTATGTTCACAACCAATAAATCAAACAATCATTCAATCTTTATTTGTATAGAGCCATATTTGTTGAATATAAATGTGTTAAAGGTAAGCCCCTTGAGATGTGGCATCTCATTTTCAAGAGGGTCCTCATGTCTATGTGGTTGTATAATCAGCACAACCATGGATAGAGAGATCAATCTAATATTAACTTTAATATCTATAATGAATATAATCTGGAGAGGGCTGATGCTGATTAATATAGCAGAATCTAGCTGAACTGTCATTAGAATGTTAAAAAGGTCTAGTTTTACTGAATACTCCTGATCCACATCGATTCTCACTCTGTCAGACACGCTGTTGGAGCTCCCATTACTTAAATGCCCCTCCCACACGATGGCCTGGGCGACCCTGATTGGTCAACTGCTCTGGTCTCTGATGACTGGTCAGCTGAGCACTGCTTGGCATTATGTTGCCATCAACTCTACATCTATGTAATGTCTCTGCTCTCCAGTGGCTGAAACTGGGGACGAAACATTGGTGGGATATCACACTGGTAGGTCTGTTTGGAGGGCAGGGGGGGAAAAGGCAGCTACTGCCACTGTATACAGGAGGAGAGGTAGAAGTCCTGATGCTGAAATGTTTTTGTCCTGAGCATAAAAGAACTTTATGCAAGAGGAGCCATGTAAAAAACACAAATCTTTCTATTATCCATGAAAAAACCCACTAATCAGCCATACATCCCCCCACACTTAGAAACCTTCTATCTCTCCAACAACCCACACATTGATCATCCATCCAGTCAGTCAAACAATCTGTTTTTAATCAATCAATCAACCAACCAATCAATCCATCAATAAATCATTCAATCCATTAAACAACCAACCAATCAACCAACCAACCAATCAATCAACCAATCAATCCATTAAACAACCAACCAATAAATCAAGTAACCAACTAATCAACCAACCAACTAATCAATCAACCAACTAATCAATCAACCAGTAAATCAACCAACCAATCAATCAATCCATCAAACAACCAACCAACCAACCAACTAACCAACCACCCAATCAATCCATCAATAAATCAACCAACCAACCAATCAATCAATCCAATTAAACAACCAACCAATCAACCAACCAACCAACCAACCAACCAATCAATCAGTCAGTCAATCAATCCATTAAACAACCAACCAACCAACCAACCAACCAACCAATCAACCCATCAATAAATCAATCAACCAACCAGTCAATCAACCAATCAATCAATCCATTACACAACCAACATATCAACCAACCAACCAACCAATCAATCAATCATCAATAAATCAACCAACCAACCAATCAATCAACCAAATTAACAACCAACCAATCAATCGATCCATTAAACAACCAACCAATCAACCAACCAACCAACCAACCAACCAATCAGTCACCAATCAATCAACCAATAAAAACCAACCAATAAATCTATACACCCATTTATATTTTTATTCACTCATTACCTATCCTGTGTTCTAGGTTCTGAAGCCTGTGTTTTAGAGTCTGGCTTTACCTTGGTATGGTTTCAGTCAATCACAGGGCTGACATCAAAAGAAAGACAACCACTGCACTGTACTTCTATGGGCATTGCAGGGCCACTATTTAACCAAAGGGGCATGTTGTTTACAAAAAAACACAAAGTACTTGGAAAAAATCCACGATGCACAGGGAGAAGATAAAAACTCTACACAGAAAGACCAGGAATCAAACCGGCAGCCCTCATGCTGTGAGGCGCTGATATGATAAAACATATTTTAATCAAACTTTAGAGAGAGTTTTTTTTGGTGAATTCAATGCCTCATCTTAAATATACAGTATGAATAAAATCAAATAAAATGAAAATAGAAAAAACATCAAACAACAGCAACAATAGCAAAGGACAAAGTAAAATCAAAATAAAAAAAAATTCTAAAAATTATAAAAAAAACAATCTAATATATAAATCAAATAGAAAAGAAAGATTAATAATTAAAATAAATATTGAAATACAAATAAAGTAAAATAAAATAGAATAACATTTGAGATATAATAAAATGTCAAAATAAAATATAAATAAATACAAATAAATAAAAATAAGGGCTACACTTAAAAAATATAAGGAGAAATATATAAGAAAAAAATAAACTAATGCCAAAACACTACCCAGTATCATGAAGGTTGAGCAGGTCCAGTCGGGCCCTCATGTCTCTCAGGGACCAGTGTTTGGGCAGGAGTTGGTGCTGTTTTAATTGGGACACATTGAATCCTGATTACTGAAACGTGTTTACTCTTTGGGATTGATTTTACTCCTCTGATCTGGATCCCTTTCCCATCATAAACTCGTCCTTCCTCTCAGTGAGTCAGAGGACTCAGCTCTGAGGTCTGCAGTGCTGACGTTAGCACAAACTGGAGCTCCGCTGTGTCTCTGCAGACGTTTGGTGGAGAAAAGTGATGAAACATGAGCACTCAGAGGACAGAGATTCTGACAGAGACCCCACAAACATTCTGCAGATGGTCTGACATCAGATCTACATAAACCTGTAAGAAAATGGTGAGAAACCTCAAACAGGGTGAGACACTAACATTAAAATCAGCTTTAATGTCCTGTTAAAAGATAGTGAGCAGTAATGATCACTAAAGGTGGTATGCTTTTTGACCACATGATGACCTACTTTAATATTTACTGCCTAAGCTGGCAACCATAATGACCTTTAATCCTTATTTACCAGGATGGCCACATGCAGGTTTCAAGTTCCTAGAAGTTTACAGGTTGGACTTCAGACCTCAGAAGGTGAACAAGGGCACACACCCAACAGGCATCTTAAACTCCTCCCACTCCTGTGACCAGGCCTGCACACATAAAGGGCTGGGCCCCTGAGAGGCTCCGTAAATGGTCCCTGGATAGATTCCATGGACACTATCCTGGACAGAAAGCTTTTATTCTGCCCAGCTTTGTCACATTTACAAGGTCCTTGTGAGATCTCTTTACCTTTGAGGGCCAAATAAGGATGCTGAAGTGCATGTCACTTATCATTATTCTGACTTCGCTGCCTCCAAGACCGCCCAGAAGGGGGACAACAGGAAAGTCATGGATGGGCCCATTAAGGGTTAACTAAGACATGATCCATCCTGGATTCAAGGTCTGATTTCCTTTTCAAGCTGAAATACTCCCTGTTACTCATTAAAGCAACTTTCTACTAGTAACCAAAGCAGCCAACCTTAAAATGTGAGGCACCTCTTCTTCAAACAGTAAGACTCTTCATTTTCAAAAACATCGAGGTTGTGGGTGCACGACTCAGTCATCAGGTCAACGATGTGGGGGTCAGGGGCGGATCTATGGGTGTGCCTCAGTGTGCACAGGCCCAGCCACGCTGTTGGGTGGTCCACCATATCAGAGTCATGAAAATAATTACATATGAAAAAAAATGGATTACAAATAAACAACATATGATTTGATTCTTGTTTGAGTTTTTTCTTAATAAAATACAGATTTTGAAATATGCAGGGCCCATCTCTCCAACTGAGACTGACCAATAATAAAAACAAAACTGTTGGAATTGCAAATTAAATCTTTGGTTCAAATTCAGTTCAAATTTTGGGGATTTTTCAACAAGACTGTTACAACTTTAAATCACACGTATATTTAATTTGGTCTTCAGCCCTTTTTTGATTTTGGTAATCATGGTTTTGTTTGCAAAATATATATATTTTTAATTTTAAATCCATTCTTGTTTAATGCACAATAAAGGAACAAAATTATCTCCATGACAGCATCTCAAAGTGATTAAATTCAGAACATACACTCTTAAGTAAAAGGAGTTTACTATTCTTGTGTGACTGCAGATGTGAATATGTTAAAATGGGTTAAAGTTAATTTTACTGCTATAGATCTTTTAGGGAGTGGATAAACTCTCTTATTTTATTTAACAAGATATTAAATGAAGGTGTGTCCAAAGAACAACATCATGGACATGTTGGTTCACCCAGCAGTTGGTTGGTGTGTCCATGCTTGGACCTGAACATGCTCCAAAACTGAGGGAGCCAGAAACACAAACACAAACACAATACAAACACAAACACAAACACAAACAACAAAACAAACACAAACACAAACACAATCAACAATATAAACACAAACACAAACACAATCAACAATACAAACACAAACACAAACACAATCAACAATACAAACACAAACACAATCATCAATACAAACACAAACACAATCAACAATACAAACACAAACACAATCAAGAATACAAACACAAACACAAACAACAATACAAACACAAACATTAACACAAACACAGACAACAATAAAAACACAAACACAAACAACAATACAAACACAAACACAAACAACAATATAAACACAAACACAAACAACAATACAAACACAAACATTAACACAAACACAAACAACAATACAAACACAAGCACAAACACAAACAACAATACAAACACAAACACAAACACAATCAACAATACAAACACAAACAACAATATAAACACAAACACAATCAACAATACAAACACAAACAACAATACAAACACAAACATTAACACAAACACAAACAACAATACAAACACAAGCACAAACACAAACAACAATACAAACACAAACACAAACACAATCAACAATACAAACACAAACAACAATACAAACACAAACAACAATATAAACACAAACACAATCAACAATACAAACACAAACAACAATACAAACACAAACAACAATATAAACACAAACACAATCAACAATACAAACACAAACAACAATACAAACACAAACAACAATATAAACACAAACACAATCAACAATACAAACACAAACAACAATACAAACATTAACACAAACACAAACAACAATACAAACGTGAACACAAACAACAATATAAACACAAACACAAACACAATCAACAATACAAACACAAACCCAATCAACAATACAAACACAAACACAAACACAATCAACAATACAAACACAAACACAAACACAATCAACAATACAAACACAAACACAAACACAATCAACAATACAAACACAAACACAAACACAATCAACAATACAAACACAAACACAATCAACAATACAACCGCTCCAAGCTCAGCTGAAAGACGTGGTCTCTGCCTCCTTCCGCTGGAGCAGTGAATTTGCAGTGAGGACACAATAAACCCAGAAACAAACACAAACAGGGTGATGCCTTAACTCATCACACCGCTGTGGTAATAATAACTGCATTAACCAGGCTGATAACAAACATAATAAAAATGTTCTGACCCCACAGAGTCACACTCTGTGCTCGTGAAAATATCAGCAGGTGAACATCACTCACATCTCTACAGCAGATCACAGGACTCAACAACATGGACTGATCCAAGAACTGGTTTAGTCCAGAGTTTAGTCCACGCAGGAGGATTTATCGTTTTTAAAGCTGCTCTCTGCGATTACACATCTCTGACAGAGACACACTGAGGACACTGCTGCAGGTGTTACCATGTTATCTGGTGTCCTCTGTGGGCCAATGTAGACAATATTAAGTCTTTTTTCTTAAAGCCCTGGTTACATTTATATCATAAAGACTATGAAAGAACAGTGAGAATATCTTACATCTGACATTTAATCTCAGATATTTTCATTACTATAAGTGTTTTTTTCCCATAGTGCACAGCTCCACTCCCTTTATGGGCAGCCTCGATCATAACGCACTGCTAGTCTGAATGGGTCATCATTATCTTTTCATCTAATTTACTTTATTTAAAGAATTAAAAAATCTGCTGGTATGATACTTGTCTGATTACACGTCAGCAGAAATAGAAGTTTTGACATCCAGTCCAGATCAATTTATTTTTTGCCAATGATCATACATTTCAAGCAGAGTCCTGCACGCCCCCCAAATGGATCTACCAGTGTGATGTCATACCATTGATTGTCTGCAGCTTAAGCCCATTGGCTTGGGGTAGCAAAGCCCAGCTTGATTACCACAAAGCTCAATAGTCAACAAATCATAACAGAGTGGGTCCATGTGGGAAAGGGGGCCTCTAAGTGACAGGAGCTCCAACCGAGCGTCTCCAGTCGCTTCCACCTCGCTTGGGGTTGAAGCTTCATCCCTGTTGTATTCTTCATTTGATTCAGTTTTCTTTCACACTGCACTTTGTCTGGGGCTGTAGCTGCCATCCGACCTGTTGTTGCACTATGACCTGGACACAGCCAGTTACTGAGGAGTAAGAGTGTTTGGCACGGAGCTGTTTGTTGGTATTTTATAGAACGAAGATAAGCCAGCGATAAGCTATGGCGAAGGGACATGTTTGCTGTGTGGACACTCCCAGCTGGACATGTTAGAACAGAATATGATAGCCTGAACATGCATGACTGTACTTTAAGGGAAACTGCAGGAGTTTCTTTTGCTACAGCTGATAATCAGAAACAAAAGAATTGTCAGTCATAAGGTGTTCAGGACTTATTTTTTGTTGCCGTAATGTCAGACGAGTATAAATCTTGGATGGGGAGATTTGAGGCTCCTGGTACAGGTGGCTGACTGTGGCGCCACACTCAGGTTACGGGACTGACCAGGGTGTTTGTAACACCTTAGTCATTCAAACTATCCAAAGGCATGTTGAGTAAACAAGTTTATTACTGACAACGTTGCACTGAGTGGGGTTTTTCTTTTCTTTTTTTCTATTTAACCTTTATTTAACCAGATAAATCCCATTGAGATCAGGATCTCATTTACAAGGGCGACCTGGCCAAGAGGTCAGCAGCACACACCAAATATCAATACAAAAGGGAAAAAGGTTCAGGCAATAAAATACTACCAATAAATATTGGTGTAATATAGGTGTTTTACAGATCAGGACTCTGTTTGAGAGTGTTGAAGGGGTTGTTGACTTACAAAATCATAAGCCAGGACACAGTGTGATTCAGCACTGACACACTCAAACTCTCGACACGTGTCAGCTCTGGCGAGTGCCACCACAGCTTTCACACCAGGCGTGTGACCGTCCTGCAGCCTCCGTCTCTCTGCTGTCACAGCAGTGTCTCTCCATATGTATCACCCCAATGATGAGCTTCTATTGAAGTTTAGGAGACTTCACAGTAAATATCCCACAAGGAGCCTGATTCATGAACAGACCTGAAACCTGCAGAATCCAAGAATCTGGGAGTTCCTCCACAGAGGAGACGAACTGAAGCTTTAACCCTGAGAGGCTCAGACAGGAGGACAACCTGGACGGCTTAAATCTTTTCTGTGACATCTTTACTGCTGTGGTGAAATGTACCTGCTGGATTAAGGTAAATACGGCTCTCCGTTTATCCTTTTCTGTTTGCTTTTTCTGTTATTTATGTACTTAGCAATTTTCAGTATAATAAGAGACTTGGGGTCCGTCCCAGTTTTACCCCTTAGCCCTTGTCTTGCCCCTTAGCCCTTGGTTTTCCGTGTTCACGTCTAGTGAAGTGGTGTCCCAATTCTCCATAGGGCTAAGGGGAAGGGTTAAGACGAAGGGCTACACAGCCCTTATACGAAGACAGACTGGGACCTCACTTGAAAGGAAGTGGTATGAGAATTTCTCATAATACACCGTGCCCGCTGACACGGAGGCAGAGCAGAGACCAACGGAAGCGCATAATTATAAGTAATTACTAAATCATCAAGTAAATATTAATCATGTTTTGAATTGTTGGTTGTATTTTAAAATTTCTCGTTATAACGAGCTAGCTTTCGCAGCTACAGCTATTGTCGCATCTGCCTACGACACAGCCAGTGAGCGGCTCTGGGTGATGACGTAGCGGGAATCGAGTGGCGTTTCTCAGGGGCGTGTTTTCACCCCTTCCCCTTGGCCCTCAAAACAGAGGGCTAAGGGGAAGGGGTAGACGAAGGGATAAGACGAAGGGTAAGGGCTAAGGGGTACAACTGGGATTCACCCTTGATGGACTTGCGGCTGCTCCTGAGAGACTTAAGACTCGACTAGTTCTTGCATCAAGTAACCTGTGCCCATCTCTGCTACAAAACAGTAGATCAAGTAGATCAAACTTTACAATAATAGTTTATTATTCTTTGAAGAATATTCAGATTCATGCCCTGTGTTGTCGAGCCAAAGTAAAGCTTAATGACGTTAAATGTGACTTTTGCTCCATTTTTCCCAGCCCTACCTTGGCTTAACTTCCAGACATTATCACTTTTACAATCTGTTATGATGATAATTTGGAGCAGATACCTATTTACTGCAGCTTTTTGAGCATTTCACCTGTTTTAGTTTCAGTAACAGAGTGCTGATTTGTGAGGGAGACCCAGAACAGCCCGGTGTGTCAGTGAACCAGCATGCAGCAGATTAATGAAATATGCATCAGTGCATGAGTTTGCTTTTACTGTACTGCGTCTGTCAGAGAGCACAGAGACGCTGACAGCTCCCCAAAAGCAGACCAAACACATGAAATACCAAACAAAAGATCTGGGACGTCCTCCCTGCCTCCATGTAACACCCCATCAAACATCCTTCCTGCCTCTAAACTCCTGCAGCAGCCTCAGATCTACAGCAGCAGAAAGACGAGCCTGTTACAGCACCTGGGAGTCCACTGATGGATGTCCGCTCTCTTCCATCCGCCTCAGCTCATCCCTCTGCCTCAGCTGATCCTGTCCCCGCAGCAGCTGATCCTCCTGCAGCTGGTCTCACAGCAGCAGCAGCATCCCCGGCTGCGGCGGAGGAGTGTCGGCCCGCCCCGGGGCTCTCTGCTGCGTCAGGCTGCCTCTCTCCGTCAGAGCAGGAACACAGAGGGGGGAAGACAGGCAGGCTGCGAAAGTCTCAACATGATCATGCATTTTAAAGAGCCGGTACTTCCACTCTGCTGTGGAGACAGAACGCAGTCTGCTGAGGAGATACAGAGGGCGTGGGTGGAGGCAGGGAGAGAGGCACAGAGATTTAAAGCTGCAAACTTTCATATTTGTGCAGAGGAACAAAACAATTATTCCTCTGCAAGGTCCACATCCACAGAGAGTGAAAGAACAGTGGTGGATCACTTGACCTCTGACCTTGAACCTCCAACATTTCATAAACTGATGTTCAAGTCAGAGAGAACATTTGTGCAAAGTTTGACAGAAAGCCCTCAAAGAGGCTCATGAGCAGGGTGTTGATCATCAAACCTTTTCTTTTTAAGACCTTACTACTCTGGACAAAGCGGACATTTGTGCAAAGTCTACAGAAAATCCTGAGGCCTCTTTGATATTTTTCATTCACAAGCAAAAGGGAAACATGATGCTTGATAACTTTTGACACATGACCTTCAGAATAGAATAATTCTGTCAGTGCCAAAAGACCAATGAGCTGGACTATATGTCCAACAGTTAAGAACAACATTTCTCAACGTACTGTTACAAGTAAATTAGGGATTTCATCACCTACAGTCCATAATGCCATCAAAACATTCAGAGGATCAGAGAAATCCCTGCAAGAAGGGGGAGAGGCCGAAAGCCAACTTTGAATGCCTGTGACCTTTGATCCCTCAGGCAGCACTGCATCATAAAGCAGCATCATTCTGTAAAGGATATCAGCACGTGGGCTCAGGAACACTTCAGAAAACCACTGTCAGTTAACACAGTTCATCTCTACATCTACAAGGTCAAGGTCAAACTCCACCATGCAAAGACAAAGACAAATATCAACAACACCCAGAAACACCGCCGGCTTCTCTGGGCCAAGCTCATCTGAGATGGACTGAGGCAAAGTGGAAAAGTCTGCTGTGGTCTGAGTCCACATTTCAGACTGTTTTTGGACATGATGGACGTGGTGTCCTCAGGGCTAAAGAGGAAAAGGACCATCCAGACTGTAATCAGAGCAAAGGTCAAAGGGCAGCATCTGTGATGGTATTGGGTGGTTTGGGGGTGTTAGTGCCCATGGCATGGGTAACCTGCACATCTGTGAAGGCTCCATTCATGCTGAACGGTACAGACAAGTTTGGAGCAAAACTTAGTGTCCTCAGTTCTCAAACACTTACTGAGTGTTGGACAAAATGTTAAAAATAAATGTCAAATTGTTCAGAACTGCTGTTCACACATTAATCTAAAATACTGGTGACCCAAACTTTCAGAACTTTCAGGTCTAACATGCTTGTATTTTTGAATCTTGAGATGACAGGACTGAAAGTGACCCTCACTCAATTAGATTTTGACACCCCTGATTTAAGTTGTAATATTAGAGAGTATAATCAGGGCACACAGGCTTAAAAGGTCAAAACTCTGAACTGTATAAAGTATTGTTTGACTAATATGAAGATATTATGAATGAAAGAATGAGAAAGAAGAACATAATTACAGAGGATTGAACAATGATGGAGGCAAAGTGGATTAAATCCCAAACAAACACGAAGAATCAAAGTAATTAAACTTAAACTAATCCAAGATCCAAATTTCTTTTGTGTGAGGAAACTGAGCAGAAATCCAACAAAATAATCCCCCTGCATGGACTCAGCGCTCTCCTTCTCCTCCTCCGTGTGTGTGTGTGTACAGCCTGCTGGTCTCTGTTTCGGCGCCTTGTGGCTCACACACACATTATTCTTACGTAACACACTCTCTACTGCCTCATGATGAACTCAGCGCCTGTTTTCAGAGACACTCAGACCCTCTGTGTTTTGACTTTAAAAAGGAGTTCTGTAGAATAATCTGTTGTTCTTTGTAACTATCTCTGGAACAAAACTCATCTCTTTACTGTGACAAACAGCCACAAACTGAGTGCCTCTGTTTCCTACTTTGTTGATATGAGAATGTTCTGGTGATTTCCTGCAGCCACAGATGACCCTGCCTAAGCTTGATGGGAAACATGGTGGGCAGCACCCACACCATGAGGAGCCATGCTGGAGTGAGCAGATACCACAAATGCAAAAGCCCCATAAGCCTGTCCTGTCCCATGTAAAATGACCCTGATGCTCCAGGGCTCAGTTCTGCACAGCCTTAAAGCCTCTGTTTGACTGATGCAGGTTTTTGGATGAATACTTCACACATTATCAGTTTTTATGAAGCCAGTCAGTGTGAGATGTCCAACCAGCAACTTAATTTCCCCAAACAAAAGAGCAGCTTCTAATTCTCTGGACTGTGGTCGATATCACTGAAGTTTTCTCAGCTGATTGTGTTTGGATCACAGTGGCCCAAAGTCCTCCAGGTGTCAGTGATGAGTGTAACGATCATGTCTGGATGAAGATAGTGCAGGATGACAACAGTGTGTCTATAACCAAGCTCTACTGTTGTGAACAGCTGGTCCAGAAGCAGCTGAAGGACAGTTTCAGCCCCTGAACTCATCAAGTTCTCCTTCACACAATTGCATGGATACATTTAGATTCTGTTCCAGGTCTGAGTCACTTGATGTCCATTTTATCTAATTTTAATGTTCAGTTAATAGAGCAAACTTTATTTGTGTAGCACTTTTCATACAAAAATGTAGCACAAAGTGCTTTACAAACAGACAGATGAATTTAAATAAGATAACAGGGAGAATGACCCAAACCCACTCCACCCAACCCCCGAACCCACCCACCCACCCACCCCGCAAACCATACACAGTAATGGTAAAATGCATCAAAAATGAAAGACAGGAGTAGAACAGGAACATTAATGTACCCAGTACGCACAGAGGAAATGCCATCTTAAAGGTTTAAAATGAGTTAACACTGGGGGTTAGGTTAAAGTGTAAAATTAAATATATCCTAAAATAAAAGAAAAACAATAATACATTGAAATTAAATAAAAAATAAAATAATAATGAAAGGATTCTGTAATTAGAATAAAAACACTTAAAGGTGATTCAGGTAAAAGCCAGACTACAAAGATAGGTCTTGAGTTTGTTTTTTAAAACATTTACTGATCTGTCTGGCTTCAGGCGGGGCCGTGCTACAGAATCACAGAATCACTGTGACTGGCTACAGCTTCGGTCAGCCCTCAGTCCTAATGCTGCTGGACCTGTCTGCTGCCTTTGGCATGGGCAACCATCAAATCCTCCTCTACACTCTCTGGACTTGCTATCTCAGTATCTGTCCTGTCATGGCTCAAGTCCTACCGTACAGGAAGATACTCTAAAGTAGGGGAGTGAAACTTGGGTTACCAGGAGGGCCACATGTAATTTTTTTCAGTGTCTGAGGGGCTGCACTGTTACATATAGTTGAGGAAAAAAAAAATATAAAAAAACAAAAAATAGCAAATATAAGGCTTCAAAAAATGATTTAACAACACTAAAAAATCTTAACTAAAACACAATTTAAAAATTCACAATTCAATAAGCATGACACATAATTAAAGCCAATTTAAGCTTCTTTAAATGCAACAAAAGAATGAATGTTCACCATTTTTTAAGGCACCGATATATCACCTTTACCACTGTTTTCAAATATAGTTTTTACAAAAACTATATATAATATATTTTAATGCCTCATAAGAGATATTCAGAGATGCAAATAGCAAAGTACTTTTTTTAATGACTTGTAAAAAACAAAGCATGGACCAGCAATCTAAGGTTAGTAGAAATATTTTATCACAGATCCTAATTTGTGCAGCATGTTGTACTGGTCATTCATATACGTCATATTTAGCAGTTGTTAGTGTGATCTATCTTTATGAAAATCAAACCTGCTAGACTTTCTGTCTCGCAATCATGTGGCGTCTCAATAACCTGTTGTTGCCGGTCATCATGTCACACCACATAAGACGGAATGAACAGGAATGAACCCCTTCGACTGTCGGGTCAGGTCATAATTGCTCATAAATCGTGTAGTCTGACCCCGGCATCACAGAGGAAAAGCTGATCAGAATCGTTGTTTCTTATGTATGTACTGTTCACATAAACTGATTGATCGCACTTCAAATTACTGAAGCATCCTGTTAAAGCTGCAGCACAAACAACAACAACACCGTCAGCTTCTATAAAAATATACTTTATTCATTTATTGGAGTAAAAAGTGCAGCAGACATGTCTCTCAGTTTGTTGGATAAAACATGAAACAGTAACAAAAGTAAAACAACGTGGTACATAAATTACAGTACAAAACTGTACACAGTCTCACAGTATTTACAGGAGCTACATTAACAAAGGCCAAAGCCATTCATTTAAATATGCACTTAAAATCAGAGAAGTTTGAGCACTTCTACAGTCGTGGTGTATACGTCTTCTCTCCTGCACTGATCAAAAGACCAAACTGTCAAAATCGGGAATAATAAGAGTTAAAATGATGAAACCTGCTTAATTAACCCTTTAAGGCTCTCTGACAGGACCGCCCTCTCTCAAAGCAACAGTAAAGACTGTCTCGTGCAGAGCTGTCCAAACTATTTTTCTGGGGACAAATATAAAAACATATGATGATTGCTGGACCACTGCTGATATATCCTATTTTTAAGGTCAGTGAAAACAATCTAATGTGAAAACAGCTCAGCTTTTCACTGGTGGCTTGACAAGGCAAAAGGCCAATCATTGAAGAATTCGGTTTAACCAATCGGATTACAGGAAGCCCATTCAGACCTGGCTACCACTGGATCCATTCAGTCATTTATTTGTTTTGTACATCCTGAATTTACCTTCTCAGAATTGATTCCCTTGAGGAGAATTTGCCAATGGAAGCAACTAAGATCAGGCTATCATGGAACCACAACTGGTCAAACAGACTTAACATCCCCACCACTGGGCTTTGGACTTTATTCCACGCCCCTGATTCCTGTTTGTAGACTCGATTTTGATCGGGTTGGAGTTGCAGCAGTGTTTTATTTTTCATTTTGTCTGGATATCTTTGACACTGTTCTTTGTCAGTTGGACCAAACCCTGTCAAGTATAACCACCTGCCACTAGCTGGTGCTGTAGTTCACGCTATTTGGCCTAGTGTTTGACCTACAAATACAGAATCAGACATTGAGGAATTACTTAAAACATCACATGGATTTTGAGATAAGGAAACTAGAACAGTGATGGAGACACCAATCTTTTTCAAATGCTGTTTCTCTGAATTAAAGCACAGACAGGAAACGCACCACCAACTGACCATCAAAACAGCTAGGTGCAGTCTGATATATTTGAAGAGAGAGCGAGGGACAGTCCAAAGACTAGCACAGATATGGGTTCTCTTAGAGTTCTCACTTGGTGTCAGTTTTTTGGGGGAGTATTTGATACCCAATAAGTACTGCAAAAGAAGAAGAACTTTGATTCTGCAGTATCAATACTCCCATCCGTACGCTCGGAGGGCTGAATAGCTGTCTCACTCATGGGTTTTAGGACTCATCACTGCACCACATCATTGCCTCATGGATATCAAACATTCACATACAAAGCCAAGGCCTCCTTTTACGATGTTAAAGGAATAAATGCTTGTGACAGAAATGTCAAAGTCCCGAATACATTAGTTAAATATTCTTATAATAACTAGTATCATTCGGCAGTATGTACGTCAATTCTCTTTTCACTACCGTCATTTGGCATCTGAAAACCTGCACTTCTCCATATCTAATGGTTTTTCTTGTATCTTGTATCTTGTAAAATGACCCATGATAAAAGTATGATACTTTTAAAGTCCTGATCTTTTGTTTAAAATGATGACAAATTATTATTTTTTGGCTTCCACTTGGGTTAAACATGTTTTGCATTCTACTGGAGAACTTACAGAGCCCCTGAAGGGACACTGGTAGACAAAAAAAAATTATAAGTTTCTCGTGCACACACGCGAAACAGTCCAGATTCTGTATGACATGTAGTATGTATAACATGAGGTCATTTATGTACTGTGTTTTTGAGTACGTTACATCTCTTTGTGGTGAAGTTATTGAATTTTTTTTCATAGTATTTCTTCAAGATGGTAATCTGCCGACGGCCCCTAAGCCGCTGAGCCATCACCAGCAGCGTATGGAGACAAACTGAGTTGTCTGGCTCGAAGGACGGCTCGTTTTTGAGGAAAAAGAGGTTGCAGCTCAGTCTTTATGACGGTGATTAAAAAGAGGGGTCGAGTTTGTGATTATGTTGTTTCATAAATGAGTTATTGACCCGCAAAGCCAGATTCTGTGAATATATTTCTAACTTCACCCAAGTGAATGTTGTGTAACCTCACGTGCGCACGCACTGTTGATGTCTGGTGAGCATGAAAAGCTTTCATGTGAGCATGAGAAAATTTCTTGTGTGCACAAGATTGTTTTCTGTGCACATGGGGAAACTTTTAATTATTTTTTTGTGCCAATTTCCCTTTAGAAGCTCAGCAAGAACCAGTTTGGTTTTGATGAAAATACAAACATTTCTGATACGCTTTCTCACATTTCTTCGTCAGTGCATCTGTCTGCCATCTTGTACATGAACAAATAAAGTCAGACCGGTGGGAACAAAGTTTTAAAAAAGCATTTAGACATTAAATAAACAAAAATGTAATGAGGAAACAGCTGCCAAGGCAACTCTATGCTTGTCTTGATTTGTCACGTGGACTAACCGGAATAAGTTTGTATTTTTGAAGGTTGATCCTTGTGTGAATTCTCTCTGCATCCGATGACTTACAGACCAAACTGCCATGGAGCTTTTCTTCTTTTGATTTCCTTGTTCCGTTGAAATAACTTCGGGAAATGTTGTCTTTTTGTGCAGAAGTGTTGAATTGCTGGCCCATTCTCGTCATTGCCTTTGGATTGAGTGTGCGTGCAGTGCATGTCTTTGAAATGAAACGGCGAAAGAATCACATGTTGTGTTCGTAATCCCCGATCATCCTGCGAGTGTTTGAGGCCATGAAGATGTCGTTGTCAGATGGACAGTTGTGGTGACAGGAGCAGGTCTTGATGAACATCATCTTCTTAATAAAGGTGTCTCCCTCAGGACACTGGAACTCCACATGTGCCGTGACGGTGCGGTGCGGCGTGCAGCAGCGGTCGTCCGTGCAGACGCCGCAGAACTTTGGTCGGTAGAGTCTGGTGCTGGAGCAGCCTGACAGCTCGAAGCGCATGAACCGCTGGGCTTTTGGTGTCCGGACGCACTTCCTCCCTCTCTGCAGGATGAAAACAGTGAGACGTTAAAATCATGATGGAGCAGTTACCGGTGATTGTGCTGTTACACAGTTAGTTTTTTTTAATTTAGACTCTTTTTAAGTTTAGTTTCTGTTTGTAATGTTGCTCTAATTAAGAAGCTCAGGGTCTCAGCCACAGGTAGTGATGTCATGTGATTAAAACTAGGAAGTAGTGAGAAAATGACAACATGGAGGTGTATCACTGCATGTGAGAGAATCCTGCAGCATCTGCCATTCGTCTTAAAGGGATACACCAACATTTTTTTTGTTTTTGTGTCTTGCATCACTCCCGATTCAATGACAAGCAGATAGACACCATTCTTGAGACTGTACATAGTAACAAGGAAGAGACGGGCAGAGCTTGCCCACCGCTAATTAACTTAGCTCAAACACTGGGAGTCAATGGGTAGCGTTAGCCTGCCTCTGATTACAGTCATCAGATAAACTCTTTAGCAAATCTAAATGGTCCTGTGTGCTTGTTGTGACTGGTTTTATTACTCCATTATGTTACATGATCTATTTTTAGACTAAGATTAAGTGCTAATCTTAGTCTAAAAATAGAAAACGTAACATAACGCGGTAAAAAAACAAAAAAAAAACAAAAACAAAAACAAAAAAAAGCCAACAAGTCACAACAAGCACAGAGTTCAGAGTTCATCTGATGACTGTAGGCAGAGGTAGGCACTTCCCATTGACTCCCAGTGTTTGAGCTAATTTGCCATGGGTGAGCTCTGCCTGTCTCTTCCTTGTTACTGCACACACAGTCGAAAGAATGGAGTCTGTCTGCTTGTCATGGACTCGGAAGTGAGGCAAGACACAAAAACAAAAAATATGTTGGCACAACCCTATATGCTTTTAGAGGGCGTTAAAGGGAGCATACAACTGATTTGTGCCTTTTTCTATGTTTTAGAGTCTTTTTTATATCTCTATGTATCTATCTATATCTATATCTATCTATCTCTCTCTCTATATATATATATATATATACATATCAATATATATGTACCTATATATAATAGTGTCCAGTAAAAGTGTAACGCAGTATGTAGTGTTATTTTAACGTTTAAGGGCTTTGAACATTTAAGGGCTGGTAGATCCAGCTTCTCCACCAAAGCTTTGGGCAAGACTCTATACTCAAGACCAGGTTTCAAATCATTGACCAGGTTTTATACTTCAGACCAGTTTATAAACTCAAGACTATGTTTCAAGCTTTTAACCAGTTTTGGGCAAAAGCTCAAGTTTCAAGCTTCAAACTACTTTTTGGCCTTTTAGCAGATTTTGGGTTTTCTCTGAGTTCAAGACTTTGAAGAATGTTTTAAATTTTAGACCAGGTTCTCCACTTTATTCCAGGTTATTTTTTTTACTTTAGAACAAATGTAAGAGTTTAGAAACTGTTCTAAATTTTGTACTGAGTTCTGGACTTTAGACCAATGCAAGGTCTTTATATCAGGTTTTAGAATTTAGATCAGGTTTTACACTTCAGTCCAGGATTTAGGACTTGTTTTAGACTCTAGACCTTATTTCAACTTTAAACCAGGTTTTATACTTTACATCACATTTACGTGGGTCAAGGCAAGAACATTTACTGGATCCTCAAAATAGGGACACTACAGCGTTGCACCTGTTCGTTCTTTCTTTGGTCAAACACACCCCTGAGTGCTAACAGGAACATGCTGTATTTTAGACTTAAACAACGGAGCTCTGAGGGTCAACATGGCAGCTGCATCAGATGGGAAAATAGGACAGACACCTGCACTGCAAGACAGAACCCAATATCAGTACTAGAAGAATTTAGTCCCTCCTGTTTTGTTTTTTTACTGCCTGATACCTTGTATTCTCTCATCATACAGTTTCTACAGACTCAAAGAAATCATCACATCAGTCAGACATCTTTTAAGTCAGCCCCTCTGACCTTAATTTCTCTCTCCTGCTGTCCGCTGCAGGGTCGGATCATACAGATCCTCGTCTGTCTTTCCAGCTGACAGCGCTGGTTGTCGTTGGTGATGCGTGAAGAGACCGCCATGCCACAGGACGCCGAGCACTCGCTCCACTCAGTGGTCTGAACGATGCAGTTATCTCTGGGACTCTCTGCAGGGGGGCCATAATGTCTGTAGACTGAGAGTGGATCTGAAGAGGGCAGGGGGTGGATCTGAGACGATGCTGGTGAAGAGCAAGGAGGGACAGGTTTAGAGGTCTGTGCTGTGGACTTTGGCTGCCTAAACATTAAACAGATGTTATCATCAAGGATCAGGCATTCTACAGATAGTTAATCTGAATAATGGCAAAGTATGTGGAATCAACATGAAGGTTAAGATGAGGTTGCAGACTAAAGTTCTTGATCTGGATTCAAGACCAGGCTATAGACTTAAGACCAGGTTTAGACTTTAGGACAGGTTTGAGGGTTTAGACCAGGTTTTAGACCTAGTCATAGATCTAGACTCAAGACCATGTTTTAGAGTTAAGACCAGTTTAAAATGCTCAATACCCTATTTTAGACTTTAGTCCAGATTAAGGAATTCTAGATTGGTTCTAAACTCAAAAACATGGGTTAAACTATAAAGCAGGTTTTAGGCTTTGGACAGAGTTTAAGAGCTTAGACTAGGTTCTATACTTAGGCCTAGATATAGACTCATGACCAGGCCAGTGGCTTCAGACCATGGGCTCTAATTTCCTGGCGCAACTCAGGGTGGCGCAGGGTGGCACAGCCTAGCGCACCCCGCGCAGTGGTAATTTCGTCCAGCGCACCGCCGTGCGCAGCCAATTTGGCAATTTGGTAGACCGGCTGCGCCGAGATGGGTGTGACGGCGCACCAGGGGGAGGTGTCCAAAGATTCAGCTTGGCGCAGTGACAATTTCGTGCCAAAAAAACGTGTGGAAGGTGCGCTGAAAGCTCGCCAGCTCCAACCTGGTCTATTCTCGGCGCAGGAGAGGCGCACCCTGGGCAGTGGTAATTTGGCTGACAGGCGCACAGTGCGCACACGTCACCAAAACCTCACAGGCAGGTATCCAGAGTGTCAGGCACATTTCAATGCAATAAACAATCACAGCAACCGCTATTTAATGTAACCGTCTGAACCAGCATATACATTTGTATCTACATTAATTGTCCCGTCACATCTGATGTCAGATCAGAGACGTTTGTCATGACTAACGAGTTCATATCTCTCAGCCAACCACAAATAGCCACATCATCCGATACGGAGTATCCGGCTTCTCTCATCTCATGAAATTCAAAAGAAAAGAAAAAAGAGAGACGCTCGCTGAATAAATGTAAGTCACTCTGTGTCTTAAGGATTTACCTGTGATTGCCCATATTTCTCTGTTTTAATCTTTATTCGTAAGTGATCTAAAAAGATGGAGTACATTACTGCAAGGGGGATGAGGAGGAGATATATTTATTTACCTAAGGTTCTGCTATTTGGCGATGACAGACCAGGATTGCAGGTGGATCACAAGCATGATGAATGGATTAGCCGGCTGCTGTGTTTAAATGTAATTATCACTTAAGTTTGTACTCATATTTATGAGACAGGGACAGATTACATCTATCCCAAGAGGTGGTCCACACGGTGACGCGCATGGTGGCCTCTGATGTGCAGCCCGGTGGCCCCTGCGCTCTCCCAGTTGCTGCAAAAGTGACAGTGGCTCTGACCTTCTCCACCGAGGTGAAATTGCCACTGCGCCTCGCCCGCAGCGCATTTAAAGGCAAGGAGAGGCGTACATTTGATTGGTGAAGATTACACTCGGCTGTGTTAAACCCACTCATGCCACCTCTCCTCCCTCTCTGCTACATGCGCCGGTAGGAGGGACGGAGGAACGCCAGACTGCGCCATGCACGAAACTTGCAAAATGCCCTAGACACACCCTGTTGGCGCGGCGCAGGCGCGGCACAGGACAGGTGTGCCTGCGCCACGCCTGGTCTACGAAATTAGAGCCCCATAAGTTAGACTGAAGTTCAAGTTTAAGATTTTAGACTTGGTCTTAGATTTCAGACCAGGTTTTCAATTTTAGGCCATATTTATGACTGTTGACCAGAATTTCAGCTTAAGACCAGGTTTATGGCTTTGGACCTCATTTTAGACTTAAGTTCAGGTTTAACCTTGGACCATGTTCTACCCTTTATACCAAGTTTTAGACTACAGACTAGTCAGGGTAATCATCACTGACCAGCCATCACGGACTCGTAGTATTGGTCCTGGGGGGTCTCGTCACACACCCACTCCTCACAGCATTTCCCGGGGATGCTGATTCGTCGGGGGTACGGGCAGTCGGGGGAGGGCAGCCGGGCATCGCTGGCACACATGGGCACACACCCGATCTCTCCGTTCATACACACACACTGATGTTTACAGCTGGGCTGGAAGGACTCCCCGCTGCGATAGATGACACCTCCGAGGTCACAGGGCAGACCCTCCTGAGCTGCAGACAGACACGAAAACACAGAGGTCGTTTAGGTTGATAATCAAATGAATGCAACTTAACACGACAGCAGTTTAAGTATAGGTGTACTGTGCCCAAGTATGACCACTCCCCTCCTGTCACCCATGCCGGCCTGCTTTTAGCTCAGTGACTTACTCTGCTACTGCTATGGATGCCTTGATTGGGTTTAAAGTTTTAGACCAGGTTTAGACTGTAGTAGACGCTAAAGGCTTCAGATCAGGCCAAATTGCCGGGTTAAGACCAGTTTTGGGTCATCCAGTAAGTTTTAGGCTTTAAGTTTAAACTTGAGGCCAGATTCAAGTCTTTCATCCACATTTAGACTTTAATCCAGGTTTTAGACTTTAGAGCTGGTTTCAAACTTTGAACCAGATTTTAGACTTCTGCAAAGTATAGACTTAAGGGCAAGTTTAAGGCTTTAGACTGAGTTTAAGGGTGTAAACCAGCTTAAGGCTTAGATCAAGTCAGGTTTGAAGCCCTTTACTATTAAGGTCTTTTGTCCAGATTTAAGGCTTTAGATCTGGTTGTAGACTAACACCATATTTGAAACTAAAGACCAGGTGTTAGACTGTAGACCAGGATTTAGGCTGTAGAACTAGGCCTAGACTATAGTCCAGGTTAAATACCGAAAACTCAGGGTAAAGGCTTTTTCCAGGTTTAAGACCTTAAACTAGGCTTAAAACTTAAGAACAGGTTTTAACCTTAAGATCTGGTTCAAGTCTTTAAAACAGGCTTTAGACTGAAAAGCAAGATTTAGGCCTTACACCTGGTTTAAGAATTAATTCCAAGCTTGAAACTCTAGAGCTGTTTTAGACGTAAGGTCTAAAGTAGACCTTACGTTTAAAACAGTAGACTTACTGTTTAAGAATTCATTCCAAACCATAGACTGTAGACCTGTTTTAGACTTAAGATCAGGTTTTGGACTTAAGAATGAAGAACAGGCTTTGGACAAAGTTTAAGACTTAAAAATGGGGTTGAAGCTTTCATCCATGTAAACTCTAATAAAACCTTTACATCAGGTTTTAGCTTTAGCTTTGGACCTTGTCTCATACCTCGGACCACATTTTGGGCTTAGGAAGATTTACACTTCATGGCAAGGTTATTGGCTTTGGACCAGGGTTAAGGCCTTAGTTTTAGACCAATTTTGGGACTTTGAATTGTGCTTGTAAAACACCCTCAGAGCCCTGTTTGAGGGCCCAAAGTGTACTGCTTGATGCATGTGGTACACAGATTTAGATTTAGACCTTAGCCTAGGTTTTAGACTTAAGAAAAGCTAAGGCCCTATTCCACGTTTTAAACTTAGGACAAGGTTTTAGAACTTGACCGAAGTTTCAAACTTTGACCAAGTTTCAAGTTTTAGCACACGTTTTAATTTTTGCACCAGTATTTAGCCATTAGACCTGTTTTTCTACTGTAAACCCGGTTGAAGACTTTAGACAGATTTCAAGCCAGGTTTTAGGCTTTAGACCAGGTGTTAGGCCTGAGACCAGGTTTTGGACTTAAGTCCAGGTTTTAGACTTGGACCAGGTTAAACTCATAAGATGATTGTGCACTTCAGCTCTCTGAAAGTGATTTTTATGCTTGTTTTTTCATGGACTACACAAATAGACTCAAGGCTTTGAGACTGTGATACTTAAACTGCTGAGATGGAGAGCTGGGCGAAGCAGCTGGTAAAACTTTGTGACCTTTTTGTGTTTGTAGGGGTTTAATGTTGCAGGTGTTAGAGTTATTCAGGCTAAAAAGATGTTGCTGGAATTGAACAAACAAATCCCAGCAGGTAAACAAGGATGAAATAAATAATCCTTACCCATGCAGACGCCATTTTGTGTATCACTCAGCAGGCTGTAGTCACAGTACAGCTCCTTATGGTGGTCACATGGCTCCAGCAGAGAGCATGGCTCCCCGATCTGCCTCGCACAAACCTTACAGCACCCACAGCCGTCCAACACCAGGCTGGTCCCCACAGGGCACGGAGGGGGTGCTGAGGGGCAGGAACAAGGTGAGGAACATTCCTGGGACAATGTCTGAAATTAACAAAAAAAAGGAATCACATGCACTGGAGGCAGCATCAGGGGAACATTTAAAGATAGAATTTAGTCCATCCATCCATTATCTTTATTGCTTTGTCACATTCAGGGTCTGTAGCACAGTTGATATTATGTAAGAGGCTGAGCTCACCCTGGATTGTTTTCCAGCCAATCTTATTAATGATATGCAGGCTAAAATAAGCAACTGAACAAATGAAACAAAGAGCATGTGCTGTGAAGGAAAAATCTTGATACTACAGCAGTTGGGACATCCTTTATTGACCCCAGGCTCTCGTAAAACATTTTGTATAAGCAATAGAGAAGTTTGATTTTGTTAGGTCCCGTCATTTGCTGATCCTTCATGGGGGCTGATAGTTAGTGCCTCTCAGCAAGAAGGTTCCTGGTTTAAATCCAGGTTAGTTAGGTTCTTTGGTTTATACCCACAGGCTAAATACATGCTCTTAAGGTAAACGATGAATCTAAATCAGGGATGGGCAACTTACCAAAAGGGCCACATCTGGGTCAGTGGCTTTGGGTGCTTTCATACTGAATTCGAACTCTGGTTCACTGTTTTGGAAAGTGGGGTTCATTTGGGCTGGTGTAAAAGCTCACACAAACTCTGGTGTGAACAAAAGAACTGAACTCTGAACTCATCCACTCTCTCAAAAAACGGGGTCTCAGTTCCCTTCCAAGCGGACCAGAGTTTGGCTCGTGGTGGGTGTGAAAGCAATCCGACCCAAACAAGGACCAAACGAGGGAAGCAGACTATAATGTAGAGAATAGCGGCTTGGATTAGGTCAAATATCTTGACAGAAAAGCTAACACAGAGCGTGGCTAACATTAGCTGTGCCATCACTGCCAGCCTTCGGTCCTCTGAACAGGTTGACGTCTTGACATCCATGAGGAATATGTTGATACATCGCTCCGATCAATATGCAAGTGCCACCTGATGCAGCCGAAATGCAGCTTTATCTTTATGTTATGGCTCAGAATACTTCAGAATAGCTTTGAGCTGAACAATGTTATTGCTCAATGCCTGTTGTGTATGTCCTGGTCATAGTGCAACGATGAGCCGGAGAGCAGGATCAAAGACTGCAACTACAGCTCTAACTAGTGGCGAGAGGCTAGATTACACATCATACAACAGGCTTTGGTCCACCTGATTAGGTGCAGTAAGTTTGTGAAACCAAACCAAGAGATAAATGAAAGAATGTTGCATTGCTCTACCATCAATCAGCAGGTCAATGGTTCGAGCCCAGTTCTGGTTGTCAGGTGTTGATTTGTCCAAGTTGCTCCCACTCCTGTGTCAGTGACGTGTAAATGGGAATGAAAGGATGTGAATGTGATAGTTGATACTGATGGACGACTGACATAGAAACTCCAACCATCAGTGAGTGAATCTGAGAGTGAATTGATGTGAATGGGTAGATGTGACCGGCGAGGTAAAAGGACTTTTAATGTGTCCATTTGATCACAGGAATCTGAACATTAAAGTTGCAAATTGGATATGTCACAGGGAATTCTCTTTGATCCGAGTGTTTAGTCAGATGACCTTCAGGTAACAAGCTCATAACTGGAACACGTTTGTCTGGGGTGTGTTATTCCCAGTTTTCACGTCTGTCTGAAGGTGCGTTCACACTGAACGCGACTTTGGTGACCTCGGCGACCACTCTCCATGCAGAGTCAATGTACAGCCACAATCAGCCATGACCACGCGCGACCAGACCTCATGCAATGCGACGGACGTGCTCTGGGTGACTTGGTTGCATCTTTGGAGACATGAGGGCGGCACCCCTGTCGCTGCAGATGGGAACTCTGGGGTCGCGTTGGACGCGGAGCAGGTCGCCGTGCTCTGTCGCCAAAGTTGAAATATTTGAACCTTTCAGGCGATCTCGCGCTGCGAGAGCAAATCAGCGTTGTGTGGGTGGGTTCACACTGCAGTGCAACTTGAATGCATGCTCCCCATTTACATGAAGGCAGAGACAAACACTCTTAACACTCCTGCCTCCTGCTGAGTGCCCCCACCTCCTTACTAGTAGTACTACCTCTGGAGACAGTGGGAATGGGGTCAACTTACTTCCCCAATCCAACCCTGAGATGATCAGAAAGGCAAAGCTTTGCAGGGGTGTGATTGGGGCTCAAATAAGTATTTGTTACAACCAAAGTAAGATGACCATTTCTGAACACGAAACACAACCAATCTTCAAGCAAATGATGGTGCACAGCAGCAGAGGACCACAGCAGGTGCCACTCCTGTCAGCTAAGAAAAGACTCACCAAAAATGGACAACAGAAGATTGTAAAAGTGTCTCCTGGTCTGATGAGTCTGGATTTCTGCTCCACATTCAGATGTAGGCTCAGGGGTTGGCGTGAACATCATAAAGCATGGATCCATCCTGCCTCGGATCAGCGGTTCAGGCTGCTGCTGGTGGTGTGATGGTGTCTCACCTCAGCATGGTTTAAACCCCACAGCCTACCTGAGGGTTGTTGCTGACCATGTCCATCCCTTTATGACCACAGTGGACCATCTTCTGATGGAGACTTCCAGCAGCTCCATGTCTCAAAGCTCAGATCATCTCACACTGGTTTGAGTTCACTGTACTCCAGTGGCCTCCACAGTCACCAGATCTCAATCCAACAGAGCACCTTTGGGATGTGGTGGAGCAGGAGATTCTCATTATGGATGTTCAGCAGCTGTGTGATGCTGTCATGGAGACATGGACCAACATCTCTGAGGGATGTTTCAGCTCCTTGTTGAATTAAGAAGCTCTGAAGGTGACGGGGTTCATCCTGGTACAGCAAGGTGTACCTAATAAAGTGGCCTGTGAGCTGCTGTGTTTTTGTCTACATTAATCCAGTGAAGAACGCTCGGATTAAACCTGGAACAGACGACAGATGAACTGCAGACACGTGTCACCAAAACAGCAAATACTGCACACACACACACACACAGAGACACACACACACAACACATTCATCTCTGACGCTGTTTTTCCCTCCGTGGCCTCGTGTGCAAATAGACCCACCAGGAAAGTAGAAGAGGCCAGACGGATGGACAACAAATCTTATGTAACTCACTGAAATGTTTATTTTCCTGCTCTGTTGTGTTTTCACCACCTTCTTAAAAATATGAATCCATCGCCTTGAAGACTGACTGTAGCCTCTGTGGAGCCTGAGGGCAGCAGGCGGCACTGCTGTAGAAGTTATCAGGTTAGATGGAGAAGAGCAGCTGTGAGTGATCAGCACCTTCATTCATGAGTCTGTGAGAAGACTGAGAGGGTGTCTGACTTCAAGGGCTAGGGTTTGTCTTCCTGCTTTAAACTCAACAGAGTCAGGTTTGTCATGACAGGAATGATCCATCTCTCAGCTTCACACCACCTGTTTACTGTCACCAGACATCCAACCATTCATCAGACAACCAACCATCCATCAGACATCCATCAGACATCCATCTGATCGGTTTGTCTTCCTGCTTTAAACTCAACACAGAGTCAGGTTTGTCATGACAGGAATGATCCATCTCTCAGCTTCACACCACCTGTTTACTGTCACCAGACATCCAACCATTCATCAGACAACCAACCATCCATCAGACATCCATCAGACATCCATCTGATCGGTTTGTCTTCCTGCTTTAAACTCAACACAGAGTCAGGTTTGTCATGACAGGAATGATCCATCTCTCAGCTTCACACCACCTGTTTACTGTCACCAGACATCCAACCATTCATCAGACAACCAACCATCCATCAGACATCCATCTGATCGGTTTGTCTTCCTGCTTTAAACTCAACACAGAGTCAGGTTTGTCATGACAGGAATGATGCTTCACTCAGATTCACACCACCTGTTTACTGTCACCAGACATCCAACCATTCATCAGACAACCAACCATCCATCAGACATCCATCTGATCGGTTTGTCTTCCTGCTTTAAACTCAACACAGAGTCAGGTTTGTCATGACAGGAATGATGCTTCACTCAGATTCACACCACCTGTTTACTGTCATCAGACATCCATCAGACATCCAACCATTCATCAGACATCCAGCAGACATCCAAACATCCATCACACATCCATCAGACATCCAACCATCCATCAGACAACCAACCATCCATCAGACATCCATCTGATCGGTTTGTCTTCCTGCTTTAAACTCAACACAGAGTCAGGTTTGTCATGACAGGAATGATCCATCTCTCAGCTTCACACCACCTGTTTACTGTCACCAGACATCCAACCATTCATCAGACAACCAACCATCCATCAGACATCCATCAGACATCCATCTGATCGGTTGTCTTCCTGCTTTAAACTCAACACAGAGTCAGGTTTGTCATGACAGGAATGATCCATCTCTCAGCTTCACACCACCTGTTTACTGTCACCAGACATCCAACCATTCATCAGACAACCAACCATCCATCAGACATCCATCAGACATCCATCTGATCGGTTTGTCTTCCTGCTTTAAACTCAACACAGAGTCAGGTTTGTCATGACAGGAATGATCCATCTCTCAGCTTCACACCACCTGTTTACTGTCACCAGACATCCAACCATTCATCAGACAACCAACCATCCATCAGACATCCATCAGACATCCATCTGATCGGTTTGTCTTCCTGCTTTAAACTCAACACAGAGTCAGGTTTGTCATGACAGGAATGATCCATCTCTCAGCTTCACACCACCTGTTTACTGTCACCAGACATCCAACCATTCATCAGACAACCAACCATCCATCAGACATCCATCAGACATCCATCTGATCGGTTTGTCTTCCTGCTTTAAACTCAACACAGAGTCAGGTTTGTCATGACAGGAATGATCCATCTCTCAGCTTCACACCACCTGTTTACTGTCACCAGACATCCAACCATTCATCAGACAACCAACCATCCATCAGACATCCATCTGATCGGTTTGTCTTCCTGCTTTAAACTCAACACAGAGTCAGGTTTGTCATGACAGGAATGATGCTTCACTCAGATTCACACCACCTGTTTACTGTCATCAGACATCCATCAGACATCCAACCATTCATCAGACATCCAGCAGACATCCAAACATCCATCACACATCCATCAGACATCCAACCATCCATCAGACATCCAAACATCCATCAGACATTCATCAGACATCCATACATCCATCAGACATCCAAACATCCATCAGACATTCATCAGACATCCATACATCCATCAGACATCCAAACATCCATCAATCTAACCATCCATCAGACATCCATCAGACATCAGACATCCAAACATCCATCAGACATCCAACCATCCACCAGACATCCATCAGACATCCAACCATCCATCAGGCATCCAACCATCCATCAGATATCGATCAGACATCCAAACATCCATCAGACATTCAACCGTCCATCAGACATTCAACCATCCATCAGACATGCAACCATCCATCAATCTAACCATCCATCTGACATCCAACCATCCATCAGACATCCAAACATCCATCAGACATCCATCAGACATCCAAACATCAATCAGACAGACAACCCAATCATCCAACCATCCATCCATCCATCCATCAGACAACCCAATCATCCATCCGTCCATCCAACAACCCATTCCTTCATCTTACAATCCTACAACCCATCCAACTGCTCATTTATAAATTAGATCATCCATCTAACTTACAACCAATTCATTCAATCTACATGCCATTCTTCTTTTTATCCATCCATCTGACAACCCATCTGTCCATCCATCCATCCATTCATTCATTCTTCAATCCATTCATCAAACCACTCATTCTTTCATTCATCCAGCTGTTCATTTGTACATCCATCATAAAGCCTTTTTTTTCCAAGCTATCTTTTGAACAACCCATCCATCCATCCCACATTCTACTCATCCATACATCCATCTATCCATGCACCCACGCATCCAACCATCCATCCATCTGACAGCCTATTCATTCATCCATTCTTTAAAACAGAGGTCTCCACCAGCCACTGACTGGGCCATAGACCATTTGGTAAGGGGCCATAGACAGGAGTGAAGTTAAGGAGAGAAAAGTCGTGCACCTCTGTGCTCGTCTCTGCTTCTTGTCTTGTAGGCTGCGTAGAATCATTGTTGTGGACGACTTACTGCTGTTGACCTACAAAAGTTCAACCCCTACAACTGAAATATGTTTTTTTACCCTCATTTCATTGTCATTATAGTTCCTGATAAAGACCTCGGAGTGATTGATGAATTAAAATACATTGTTTTAAACAATTTCTGCAAATATGACACACACATTACTGTAGCCATGACGACCAACATGGATGACCTGCTGCTGTGGACCTGCTCCACTCCATGTGCTCTATCCTGCATCAACCATCAACAGAAACATCATTTAACATAAATTCATACTTTTAGACCAGTTAAAGCCATTTTAATGGCAGTTCAGCTTGATGCTGCTATATTAATCAGCATCATTCCTCTCCATTTTGTAATCATTATAGATGTTAAAGTTAAAATCAGATTGATCTCTCTATCCATGGTTGTTATTGATTATACTTCCATAATAAATACTTTTACAACCATATAGACACGTAGATCCTCCTGAAAACCAGACGCCACATCTCAAGGGGCTAACCTTGAATAAATATAAGTTCAGCAGAGGCAGATATGAGGACAGATTTATGGTCTGGGCGTCCATAACTTTGTTGCTATTATTGATTCTCATTTTAGTCCCTCTGACTCTGTCCACCTCCCTGTCTCCACCCATGCACACCCCGGCACAGCTTTGGTGGACGGCTGTTGAACAGGAGGCTGGTTCTGCTCAAGATTTCCTGCAGCTAACAGAGTTAAACAGAGTTTTTTTTCTGACCACTGTTGTGTCTCTATTGTGCTGCAGTTGTAGTGGATTCATGTTGGGTTTGGACGAACAATAGAAATATACAAAGACACATAAATGAACTTCAAAAAAAAGTCAATAATATATTTATAAAATGAAGAGTACAGCATGAAATAACATTTGCTATGATCTGAAGCCATAAAAATAAAGATTGATTGATTGATTGATTGGACAGTTAGGATGATTTTAAGGCCCCTGACCCCTGACTGACAGGGGCCCCTACAATACTTGAACACAAGTCATTTTTTTCCCTATTAAACCACAAACCTGTTTTCTTAGTAGGGAGGACTGTCCTCACACTTTATTGGTGTTCAATTGTTTTTGATGTAAAATGAGAAAGAGAAAAATGAGGCATCATTTGGGCACACTGATCAAAGACTTTGACAACTTGTGCTTACAAATGACCCTGAGACCATCAATCGATCAATCAAACTTTATTCATGCTATCCAAGATTCTGCAGCACAAGGTGCTTTACATAAGAGACAAAATAAAACAAAATAAGAATAACTGAAATAAAAAGCAGGTAATTGAATACACTGAATAAGACCACACCCGCCTTCACAATCCACATACAGCACACACACAAAGACAATAAGAGGAGATCATAACAGAAAACAGAATTAGAGGACTGAGGAAACGCTATCTTGAATTAAAAATGAGGAAACACAGGAGCTGAGACTAAAATGATCATTTAAAATCATGATAAGAAATTAGATAAAAATACTATAGGGAACAGTAAATAAATAAATAAAATTTAAATAAATAATATGATAAAATGAGATGAGATAGCCTAACACCAAATGCATGATAAAATCTGCTAAAGTAGGATACTGAAAAGAAAACCAGTTAACAGAAAATAAAATTTGAAATAGTAAATCTGAACTGAAATGGAGAAATGAAACAGATTAAGAGAATTAAAATACACAAAAAGAAGAAATAATAATAAATATAATTAGCTAAAAACCAGACTAAAAAGGTAGGTCTTAGAAGACAGATTCTCATAGTGATGGTCTATTTCTATTCTCTACTAACTAAATGAATCATCCCTTGAATCATTTTTAGTTTCTAAGTTATTAAATTATTTGCTGACATATCAAGGGGGACATGAGTATTTAGATAACTTTAGAGACAAGTTTGAAAAAGTGCCTAGAGTAGATAGTTTCTTAATAATCATTTTGGAAAATGGAAGTGTGATTCCGGCCGGTTGTTCCCAAAGTAGGTCACGACTCAGGATGGAGGTGGTGCGAAATGCTTGAATAAAACAGTATGAATTAAAGTGGGATGATTTACAGTTAACTGCAGTGAGTTCAGTTTGATATCAAATTGTGATTGTCTGGAAAGATTTTTGCTGATCGATGTCAACGTGCAAAAATTCTCTAAATTTAGGTTTACACCAAAAGTAAAAATATACTAGGGTCTTGTGTTTGGGTTCCCCTGTCCTTGGAAGTGTTATTTTTGGGTTAGCAGCCTAAAACATTTGGAAACCTCTGGACTGGTTTGGGCAGTAGTGGTGAGGCCTAGTGTAAATTTTTGTCATGGAGTGCAAAGTTCTTTGTAGCGCCCCTGGCTGTAGAGAAACAAAAGAAATTAATTTAAGTATTATTTTATGAATAACTGAAACAAAAGTGCTTTATTTTAAAAGGTTTATCCAGACTCTTTGTCTCTGTCACAGCTGTAATAATGAAGAAGTCAGACCTGAGATAAATTCTCTGCTGAACCTTGTGCTCGTGCACTCCTCCACCTATGCTCTGGACGTAGTTACACAGATATTTGACTCTGCAGGATGTGACTATCTGGAGGAAAGTAGAGGCAGACCTGATGTGCAGAGCTGATAAAATACCATCAATAATCAATACAGACGTCAGATCAGATCTGACTGATGACTGATTCATGAAACATGCACCATCAGCATTGTATGAACAAAAAGTTTGGGGAGCTCTGCTTTAAAAAGCCCCATTATCCATTCATTCATCCAGGAAACAAACCAATTATCCAATTACCTTTGCATCAAACAACCCATCCATCCATTCATCCATCCAGCTGTCCTTTCAAACTGGTATCATACATTTTCATTCACACAAACACACATAAACAAAGATTCAGACATTTTCATCCATTAGCCATAAATAATCTAATCCATCGTTCTATTCATCCACACTGTAACATGCTATTCATCCACCTATACATCATCTATCCATCTAGATCTGCACCCAGTCATTTGATCGTCCATCCATCATTCCAACTACCTATTGATCCCTTATACGGCATCAGGCAACACAAATGGTAAATGGTTATTGGATTTGAGCTTATATAGCACTCTTCTAGTCTTTTTGACTACTCCAAACAGCTTTACACGTCAGGTCAGATCTACCCATTCACTGCAGAGTTTCTGTTAGTTATCCATCAGTACCAACAAACACATTTATGCTCTTTCATATCAATTTACACACCACTGAGCAGCTGTGGGAGCAACTTGGGGCTAAATGTCTTGCCCAAGGACACATTGCCATGTGTTTCCCGGAGCTGGGCTTGAATCTGCAACCTCCTGATTACTGACCAAGTGCAACAAACCACCATTCACCCACGCTCATCTCTAAGGGCTGTTTACAGTCACCAATTAACCTTTTTTTAATCTATGGAAAAAACAGGGAGAACATGTAGACTCCACACAGTAACCCAGGGAGTTAAACCTGTAACCCTGCTGCTGTGAGTCACCAGCACTAGCCAGAAAGCTGTTTTTGATATCAATATTTTTTGCAAAGGTAAAACAAGTCTTTTCTGCCCTTTTAAAGAGCTGCAAACAGTAAAGTGAACTCAGCACTGATTTTTCTAATGCTTTCTCAACAAATGAAAATGAAAATATAAATACTCTGCAGGCCTAAACCTGATGCTGATATGTATATATATATAACTGCAGTAACTATTGGCAGTAATCTTCATACTTGCAGACTCCAACATCATACCAGTAAAACAGTAAATCCTTATTTTGCTTATGGAAACAACAGCGATATCATGTCATAATATCAGCACTTAAAGCAGGGATAGGCAGCTTTAGTGACCAAGAGACTCACACTGAAATTATCACCATTGTTATTCCTATCTGAGCCCCTTAAAGGAAGAGGAAAATATTGATTTATTTTTCATTTATGTTTTGGGGATTGGACATTTTTGTCCTTAATAATTATTTTTACAGTAATCTCTTTTATTTACTTATTTATTTTCTACATGATACTTGTGTTTAAAAGGTCTCCATAACTTCTTGGTGAAAGGTGCTTTTTTTCTTTTCAGGTTTTGAACCTTAGAATTAAAATGTTTAAGTCATCACATCATGTGTAAAGTTAAAAAGCATTTTTATTCAATAAAAGATAATGAATTGGTAAGAATAAGGTATTATTTATATTAGACTTTAGTTTCTTTAACCATTTATACTTTCTTATTTAATCATGTGAAAGGTGAAGTGAGTCTGAGCTGCTCACTGGTGTTGCACAGCTGTCTGGGGGACGGCTGTTTGGTCTACAGCCACAAGAGGGCGACAGCACTCTGCAGGGACGCAGCCAGCAAATAGTTTCCATGTTTTTATTAGTCCAACATTCAACATCAGAGAGAGAGAGGAAAACATGACAGCTGCAGACGGGGAGGGAGTCACAGAAAAATCAAAATATTCTGGAGGAAAAAGCCCAAAGGAACAAACTCATCAGACACTTTGGACAAATCAGAGCAAATATCCTGAACTGTAGGACGTTCAGTTCTTTACAAAGTGGACTACACCCTCCTGATGGAATGACTCACATGTTCAGATGAACACATTACCGCGATGCACAATAACACCAGCTCACATGTGCTGAGAAACAAGCTGCAAACATCACTTTAAAGTATTTTTCATGATTATTTTTAGTCAAATCACTTATTTTACACTAAATTTAAGCCCCACTTACTGTCCAAAATATACAGCTTATTTGAAATATAAGGAGCAAATGAAGATGAATTAGTTTGTAGTCAGTAAAATCTCCTTCTTCTGAATGAGCTTGTGTACTCAGCAAAGTTTTTTGCAATGATGGTGATAATTATGATGCACATGTAGTGCAAGAGGGACATGTTTTAACAGGCAGCTCAGACCTCTGTGTGCTTTAAGATGACATATTAACCCTGCTTTGTTGAGTGAATGTAGCTTACAGACATTTCTGACCATAAAGTGACTAATACTCGTGGTAAATTTAGATCTTTGCAATAAAAGTCCTTTTTTGTTTGTCAAAGTCAAACTTACCGATGAGGCAAGGAGCAGCAGGAGACAGAATGAAGTTTCCAAAGACATGTTGTTGTGCCGTCGTCTCTGTCGTCGGGATCAGTGTTGAGGTGTGTGTGTTATTCTCCGTGCAGCTGCAGACTGATGGATCCTCACAGCAGCAGTGGGCTTAAATAGCAGCTCGGTGGGTGTAGCCGCAGAAATCAGAGCTGTGGCTGCACGCTCAGAGGTGAAAATGTTCCAAATCAAACACTCACAGAGAGAAACAGAGAGCACGCAGGGCCGGTCTTCAAACTTTAGAGGCCTGGCAAAGGCAGATGTGAGGCCCCAAATCCAAACTGGTTTAGTACAGGGTGTAAAAAAGTGTGTTTAGGCCCTTTAAGGGGATTTTTATCTGAATGAGAAGTGTGACGACTCCATCCTCTTGTGACTTTTGCAGACTCCCGTTTGCTTCTATTTAGTGTGTGTTTGTTTTGTGGCTCTCTGGCTGTGTTTGAAAAGTCGAGAAAACTCCTCCCTAAGTCCTTTCCTATCGACTTTACCTTAACCCCGATGGGAACGTCACTGGGTCAAGGAAAGGAGGGGATAAGAGGAAAGGAAAGGAGAACTGTGGTAAAAGAGGAATTCGACTGCACTCTCACTTGGTGTCATATTTATGCGGTGATGATTTCTTGTGACGTAGGTAAGTCATGATGAACTACAATGTTCTGAAAATGAACTACAAGAAGCGTCTTTGTCATCTGCTTGACCTCACAGCGTTGTTCTGTGTGGGCTTGACCTTTAACATTAACAATCCATGATCAGAGGATTTACCTGTGACAGGTGTTTTGTCCTTTGGTCATGCAGAGTGTGTTTTCTGTTCACAGCTGTGAGGTTAGGTGACAGCATCTATAAATGTCGACATCTTTGACAGGCACTGAAAACCTGAAGTCTGATAATACCCGTTTCAGAAGCACTGTTCTCCCTGTTTCATTCACAAAGATCATTGTGAGCGTTGTTTAAATTTGTCATTATATTTGAAGAATTGTAAAATGCCTCATTAATTCTTCTTTTATTGATTGTTTTTTCATTAACGTTATTACAGACCCCATTGTTCTTGTTATTGGCATGATTCAATTCATAAATTACGATAGATGGCAATGTGGTAATTAATATATAATATTAATATAGGGAACAAGGACCACAATTGTGTGTTTAATATTCATCAACATTGTCAGCAGTTATGGAGACAAAGAAATGCTTTACAGTAAGTGATTTATAAATTATAACATGTAATTGTTTATCTGTCCACCAATTTAAAAATGATTAAAAAAGAAATGAACTATTTTTGAAGCACAGACTTTGAAGCGTATCTCTTTCTCTGTATCTGTCAAAAACATTTACACAGTATTATACACATATCTTCATAGTCCAACAAAACTCGTCCTTTCTCCATCGTAAGTTTCCGTAAACGTTCATCATGTGCTGTATTAATATATGCTGCTGATGTGCTTGTTGGTGCAGTCATCAAGGTAGAAGAAAGTTTACGTGTCAACACCTTTTTCACCAAACCTCTGCGCCCGCCCTTCATTGCCCTTGCACCATCAGTACACATTCAGCAACAGTGTTGGGCAAATTACTTTAAAAAAGTAAATAGTTTTAGTTACTAGTTACTTTCCCCAAAAAAGTAACTGAATTACTAACTGAATTACTCCTTCATAAATGTAATTAGTTACCAGGGAAAGTAATTGATGCATAACTTTTTTGAAAAGCTTTTGCTGCTTGAACGGTGTGGCTCTGTCTCCGTGTCCTTCCTTGTTGTTACCTGACCTGCCGCAGCAGCGCTCACATCATCAGCGGAGTTCTCGGTGTTTTTGGACACTAGCTTTTTAGAGTTACTTACAACAGACAAACACTCTTTAGGACATCATGTACACTTCACATGTGTGTTATTGCCTTTTAGTTCTTGTACTTCAATCCTGAAAACGCCAGTTTTAACTCCGCAGACCGCTCCAGACTCCCCATACTGCAGCTAGCCGTGTTGCCAGACTTTGCGACTGAAATAAACTTTTTTAAAGACAGAAATCTACATGAAGTGTGTTTTAATTTTTATCCACATTACATTTCAATTTCAAAGTGACATTTCTTGTTTTTGTCTCTTAATTTACTTATTCAACATCCTTTTTTTTTGGAGGTGGAACATCCTTTTCTTTAAACAGAGGTGAACGGAGGGGCTGCTGTTATTTTTAATTCTGTTATTGCTAAACAGTCTGTCTAACCTTGATTTTTGTAACCAAACAGACATAGTCAGGCTTTAATCTAAGTTTTATGCTGATCCTCTACAGCTTTATTACGGTGAAAACAGTGACAGCTACATTAGAAATACATATAAGTCTGACTATAAGGATTTCTTTCAGGTGGACACATCATTTTTAAAGTAAAACTTCAGTTTGTGTTTAGAGTGGGATAAAATAATTTTTATAACTTCTGAAATAAGTTTATATTGATGGTGGATCATGCACCAGATTCCTCTTGGGTTTGGGGGCACAACATCCCAAATGAGCAACTGCACTATTGGAGCAAGCCCAAAAAAACGCAACCCACAACTCCCAATATATACATGCAAGGTAAAAAAAAAAGCCAAAAGTCGCTTACAATAAGCAGACCTGGCAACTCTGGCATCTGGTTCTCTCGTGTGGCTGTTTGCGGTGCAGCTCCTGTCCTGTGTCTGACTGAGCGAGGCAGGTTGGATAACAGCTGCTAGACACCGGTGCAAAGTAATAACGCGCCACATTTCACTGTCGGTAACAGTAATGGCGTTGTAACGTTTGAAATAGTAATTAATGAGATTACCCATTACACGGAAAAAGTAACGGCGTTAGTAACGCCTTTGTTTTTAACGCCGTCATTCCCAAATACTGTTCAGCAACAGCAGGCCCAGTCGATGTGGCTCCCCTCGATGAATCTTTCAGAGCCTTGAAGTGAGTGCTGGCAAAGGCCATGTCTGAGCTACGGCGCTGGACTTTGTTGTCAATGGTATCACAGTCACCTTGGCAGCAGCAGCTTCTCGTTAACAATGGCATATCTTTAGCAATGGGAGGGGTAATGTTGCACAGATGTTGCCTTCACGATGTGCGGTGTCGCTCCATATGATGCTTCAGTTTCCTTTGTATTTTCAGCTTCAAACGTCTCAATCATTGTTTTTTGTGACCACAAATCCTTGAGCTTGCGCTATCAAAAAACTAGATATGATGCCAGAGTCTTCACGGCCTCATGCAACTCTTTGCAAAAAACACACTATCATCCTCAGAAATTCCAAACTTTTAATAATCATCGTTGAACTTCCTCTCATTTCTGTTTCTTCCAGAATCTGCCTCCTCTCTCTGACGATAGGTCACATCAGGATTTTCTAAATCTGAAAAGATGTTTTATCTGTTAGAGAGCCCACACGTGAAGATAAAAGACCAGGCACTGAGCAGTTTTGATCGTACTGTGTGTGGTGTGCTCTGATAAGCTCAACAAAGCACACCACACACATAACCGTTCTGTCCCACCACTGATTTAGAATTTAGTCCTCCAAGACAGAAATCAGATCAAATGTGATCTAACAAAAAATGAAGAAAAAACATAGCAACAACCAACAAACACAACACGCAACATGGAAGAGGACATACAAGAAGAGGGAATGATGGTGGTCTTGGGACTATTTTTGACAGAAAAATCCAGAACCAAAAAAAAAAAAGACTGTGGGAAAAATCCTGGAGACACCGTGAACATATTAGCTGGTCCTCCATTTCTGAGGTCCACCAAACTTCATGTCTCAGGTCGGCCATGTTTGTTTTTATATACGCCTGCTTCCTTGTTCCTCAGTCAGCTTAACTCTTGATTGGCTACATTCACATCACAATTCTCTGAGTCATGACTTGGGAGTCGTTGGCTTTCCCCACACACAAAGATTTTTGGTCGTAAATATTGAACAAGTTTAGTATCTACGAATGTTGGTCCTGACCTGTTTCAGAGCCGATTATCAGGACAAATTCACTCTTAACACACCTCTGACCACAGGATAATCTTATTGGATAATCTTATAAAACAGAAGATAATCGGGTGTTTGTCATCCTTGGTCAGAAAGGGGGAAAGTTGGGACAAAAACAGCCCGATAATCTTTATGTGTGAACCCCATTTCAGCTTGACAAGTATCTTTTGTTCATGTTTCACCTTCCCTCACACTTTGAAAACCACCGCTCTTGACCATGTTTACATGACTAAACACCTTGAGTTGCAGCCAAGTGATTGGCTGATTCATCAAGGAGGGCTTAACTGTCTGGTGAGTAAGTCCGTCAGTTATTTGAGAGCTCATATGATGTCCCTGCTCTGAGCGGTTTCATAAATCCAGCCTGTGGTTTTTGTTCCGTCAGGCAGAAGAACGTGTCCGAGGTTATGAAACAAAGACGGGTCGAGGCTCTGGTGTTATTTCCTTACAGCCTTTAAAGTTTTCACGTACAAACTCTGCTGATGTTATAAAACGGAGTGGAGATATTTCTTCATACGATGGAGGAAACTGTGGTCCGTGGAGCTGGGTGAAAACAGAAGGTCCCTGTTGTGTTTACTGGCAGACGGCAGAAACCACAGACTGAGATGTTTGATGTGTCGTCTCATAAACATTACGTAACACGTCTTTACTGCTGCAGCGTGATATTTACCGCCCTCAGACAGGTGACTGCATGAGGCCTAATGGAGCTAATCACCAGGAGCTGCTGTTTCTGACACCCTGCTATCATTCAGCACTGACACATGGAGCTGTTTACTCTAACAAACAGATCAGTGAAGCATTAAAGGTATTTCTTTATTAGTTTGACTTCACAAACAACAACACAAACAAATAAATAAACAAAGACAAAGAGGAAAAAACACAGAAACTCTGACATGGTGTGTGACTAAATCAGCCTGAGGCAGAGCAAAGGGCAAATTAAAGAGAGGAAAGAAAATAAAAATGAATAAATGCCTCCAAAAATAATACAAAAAATATGGCCTTCATAATTATTAAAAAGAAAAAAAAGAAACTAGATTTTTACTAAAAGATGGAGTGGTAAGTAAAAATTAATATAACAATTATAATAGATGATGAACAAATGTATAAATTAAAATAAACAAATATGATGACCTAAAATGTGAAAACAAACAAACCGTTAATAAAGAATATTCAGGGGATTGGTGTGGTGATGTTAAAATATGCATAAAACATGAATGATTTAAATACAAAATAATTTATAACAATTTAAAAAACTGAACATTTCAACTGTTAATATATTTGACAAAAATATTTCAAAGAAAAGAGAAGAAAAATAAACAGAAACAGAGAATATTCAAAAAATCAGGAAACAGAGAAGTTTTTATGAACTAAAAGTAATTTAAAAAAAAAATTAACAACAATTATCAAAAGGGAAAAGTTTTACTTTAAGAAGACTGACGTATGAGTAAATAGTAATAATTTACAGAAGTACAGAAATAAAGCTCTAGACAATTAATTTAATTAAAAAAAATTTTATAATGAAATAAATTTAAAAAATAAATAAATGAGTAACTATATTTTGCAAAAGGAGGGAGGGTTAAGTAAACATAAATAACGCAATAATAATAGATGAAAAGATTGAACAAAAATATAAAATGAAACAATAAATAAACAAAAAAGGTAACATAAAATTTATAAACAAACAAAAAGAAATAAGTTGATAAATTAATAAATAAAGAATATTCAAGGTTTCGGGAAATGTTAAAATATGCAACAAAAAAATGATGAGTTAATTTAATTTATAACAATTAAAAAGGGAACATTTCCACTTTAAATATATTTGACCTTTTTTAAGTTTAACAAAAAATAAAGAATATTCAGAAAACTGGGAAACAGAAAAGATTTTATGAACTAAAGGTAATTTTAAAAAAGATAATAACAATTATAAAAAGGGACAAGTTCAAGAAAATTGACATATAAATAAAAAGTAAGTGTTAAAAGAAATGCAGAAATAAATCAATAATCGATCAATTTAATTTATTAATTTAAAAACATAAATAAACTATGATAATAAATAAATAAAAAAATAAACGAGTAACTAGATTTTACAAAAGGATGGAGTGGTAAGTAAAAATGAATTAAACACTCATGATAGATCATAAGAATGAACAAAAATATTAATTTAAACAAATTAATTAAAAAATAGATGACGTGAAATGTGTAAACAGACATATAAATAAGTAGATGACTAAATAATAAATGAGAAATATTGGGAAATGTTAAAATGTGCATAAAACACTAATGATTTTAATATAAAATAATTTATGACAATTAAAAACAGGAACAATCCTACTGTTTATATATTTGACAAAGATAATTCAAAGAAAAAAATGATAAAACAAAAGTAGAGAATATTCAGAAAAATGGGAAACAGAAAAGATTTTATGAACTGAAAGTTATTTTTTTAAAAGTTAACAAGTACAAAAAGGGAAATCATCTTTAATAAACAGTAAGTATTAACAGAAATACAGAAATAAATCAATAGAAAATTAAGCTAATCATTAATTTTAAAAATGAGTTAACAGTGAAAATAAAAAAGTAAAGGAACTGAATATTACAAAAACGATGGAGTGGTAAGTAAAAATCAATGTACAAATTCCAGTTCCAGTGATGTTGGGACGCAGTGTAAAATGTAAATAAAAAGAACAACGATTTTAAAATCCTTGTTAACTATATTCAATTGAATGCTCTACAAGGACACGATGTTTTATGTCCCAACTGAAAAACTTTGTTTTTACTGATTCTGAATGTGATGTCTGCAACATGTTCTAAAAAAGCTGGGACGGGGCAGCAAAAAGACTGAACACCTGTTCTGAACACCCCACAGGTGAACAGGTTATTAAGTCAGGTTAACATGTGTGTCATGGTTGGGTCTAAAAGAGTGCCTCTTCTTCAGCCCTTCTCCTGTACCTGCTGCTCCCTCCTCTGCTGGGTGCTCTGATCACACCTGCACCTCATCGACTCATCAGCTCACCTGTTTCTACTCACAGACTCTTCACCAGCACCAGCTCATTCATGTGGTGTTGTGACCAGCTCGAGTTCTCCAGCTCATTTTCTTGTGATTTATGGGCTGTCTTTTTGTGGCCATTGCTCCTGTGCTTCTTCTTTACTTCCCTGGTTTTTGTGCTCCTCTCTGTCAGTGTCTCCACGGCTCTCATCACTGCCACTGCCAGGACTCAGCGTTCCCCTCACCTGCAGCTCCCACTCCTCCCTGTCCATTTCCCCAGCCCCACTCCTCACTCCATCCCTCCTAGCTCCTGTTCCTTCAATACAACTTGGATTATTGCACCTTGACAGTCTCGTGGTTCTTGCTTTTGGGTCCAAACTAAACCTGTGGTAACCATTCCACGTCATCGGTTGTTCAAAAGCAAGGATGGGTGAGGTTCATCGCTTTGTGAACAACAGTACCAACAGTTTATGAACTTCAGGGACTTCATCATCGACAGTCCTTAATAGAAACAGAGAAATCTCTGCATGTAAACAGTGAAGGCCAAAAACCAACAGTGAATGCACGTGACCTTTGATCCCTCAGGTAGTACTGTTTCAAAAACTAACCACAGCAAGCACTGTGGGGGCAAAGATGTCTTTATCTGCGGCTGCATCCAACCAGACCAACACTCCTCATGGCGGAGTAATCGAGTACTCTCTCTTGTGTAATTTCCCCAGTTAGCAGTGATTCTTTGACCTCGGTGCCTCTCACTCTGAGTGAAAACAAGCCCTCTGACTGCACAGCTCGTTATTCACAGCAGGACGTGAACAGTTAATTACATCCTGTGTTACGCTACGACAGCTGAGCCCGCTGAAGGTGTTTGATGGAATTAGAGCTCCGTTTGGTGCTTTTGGCTGCAGGAGGAGCCGGATGAGTCAGTGCAGCTGCAGCACAGGCCGAACTCACACTGATGTTGGGTTATTAAAGTCCTCGTTTACTCAAACTGGTCTGCAGGTGAGACTGAGTCAGACATTTATTTTTTCAGATCTACTGGCAGATTTGTAAACCCTCAGAGGAGCTCAGTCAGAAGAAACGTTTGCTTTAGCGCCGTTTAGGGAGGAATCCATTCGTTTCAAGACCATATAAAACCTCATATATTAATGAGAAACATCAACATCCTGAAGCCTGAGACTGGCATCTTGATTTTTGATGCCAGAGACCCCACATTTAACCTGGTTTATAGGTTGGTGCGATGGTATCTCCTCCATCTTAGGCACCACCTCAATCCACCATGACTCCAACCATGCCCTCTGACCTCTTCAGTTCTGAACAAAACCATAATTTACCCATAAACCATCACTGCTGCATCAAAATGAACAGGGCCCAACCATATGCATTCATTTAAACTGAAGGAGCAGCGAGACCCACGTTAGCTGTTGGTGCAGGTGTGTAATTCTTCACCTGTTGGTGCAGGTGTGTAAATCGTCACCTGTCGTGGTCAAACGGTCTCTCTCTCTTACTTGATATTAAATGTAAACACATCAAAATGTCCTTTTATTTTGATTCCCCAGAGTCATTTTTTGAGACTGTGACTGTGATGTCATATTTCAACAGTTTTACACTGGATGAATATTTATCTTAAATGTGACTCAGAAACTACCAAACATTATGACATCAGTGTAATTAAATGCTCCATCTGTCGGCTCTGAGCTCGATGATTATTGGAAATTGAACAATAGCTGTTTTTCACTCTCCAACAGGGTTTCAGTCAGGGCTGCAGCAATTCTCAATGAAATATTGAACTGTTTACAAGTTCACCGTTTAGTACACGTGAACTGCAGTATTTTCAGTCTAAAGCTGCGTTCACACTGAACATGACTTTGCGACCATAATCACGTTGCCCGCTGAAGTCGCATCGCATGTCCATAAATACCTCATTTGGTTGCTGCCGCTCAGTGACGTCAACTCCGCTCGAGTTTCACCGCAATCATATCATATATCATATATAAGGATGTATTAGCTGACATTATTCCAACTGTATCCTTTTCACTCACCTACCAACCAGAAAACACTGCAGCTGATGGCCCTGCAGCAGCATCGTCTGTGAGTTCTCTGCAGTCCGTTTAGGTGGAACTAATGTCCTCACTAACTAATGTTTCCACACGGACATGGATTGTCACTCTGTGAACAGGAATAAAAACTATAGCCGTTTTTGAATTCGCCTACTATACTAGCAGTGCGTACTGATTCGCCCAAAATGTAGTATGCAGTATACAGTATGCGAACAATTGCGAAAGTTGCAGTATGCAAAATATACCCGAATGACGTACTGATTCAGGAAAATTTCACAGTATGCACTGGACCAGTCTGCTTCGCCTACTGTTACCCACAATGCAATGCACCTGGTCACACCGGAGAGCAGAGCAGCAACAACCGGAGCAGCAGAGGAATACAAACGTAAGAGCCATTACTTGTTATCTTTACCTTTTCTACACAAACTATTTTGTAATAAGTTGTAAAATGGTCACAGTTGTTGCTGTTTTCATTACGGTTCGTAGCGGCCGGAAGGTGGTGTTAAGTCTGTCCTATACCTGCTAAGATAAAAACAACAAAACAGTTAGCAGGTTATCAGTCGTAGACATCGAACAACACGGTTATCTTTACATTGAAGTACCGTTTCTTTCAGGGACTGAGCAGGACACAGAGGCCCTGTGGAGGGAGTGTTCAAGAGGAGAGAGCAGGAGAGAGCGGCGAGGGAGGAGAGGAGACAGAAGGATTTGATGGCCATTACTGGAAAAATTCTGAAGTGATTGTAAATTTTAATAAAAAGCTGTATTGTCAAGATTTATTTTGTTATTGTTGTGAATTTTTAGATCAGACAACCACCATCTAGTTTGACAATGATTGAAACACCTGATTAAATAAAAACAGGGGACACTGGATTGTAGTGGCAGCTTGTAATATTCTAACAGGAAAAGAACAAAAGGAGCAACAGAACACTTAACAAATAGTACTGGAGACATGAAACCTGAACCCAAAACATTATTATACTGTTTACAAGACATGACAGAATGGTTTTATTGACAAGGAAATTAAAAACTAATACTTATTAGTTATGAAAATCTATACATATATAAGTGGATAAAGATAAACTGACACAGGGATGAGTGTCAATAAACAATATAACCTGGTAATGTGAATAATATCTATCTATCTAGATAAATAGATAGATGTTAATATGGATAAATAGGATATATATCGAAATATGGATTTCTTTCTTTAAAAATTACAAACATGCTCGATTTGCCTGCGGATAAGAAACAGACGTCCTCTGCAATAATTACAAATGATCAAAGGTCCCCAGGTGATAGTTTGTAATAATTGCAGAGGACGTTTTTGTTGTTAATCCTGTTGTTCTTAATTGCTAATTTGCGAGTCTATAAAGTAGAAAAATCTGAGATTTTACAAACTCAAAAATTCCTACTTTTTTATCTATTTTTTTTTTTTAATTTCTTTAAGTGGCCCTAATACGCTGTCACACAAAAATATACAAAAGAATTCCTCACTGAAATAATAACTATTCTCCACCACTGACTGATTCATAGAAAATGTTGCTTCTGGCAATATCTTTGCAGATTAATAACTGAAATGTCAAGACGTACTCGTGGTTTGTTTGTTTTAAAAAAAACAAAAATCAGCTGTAGCCTACTTCCGCATTCCTCAAACTGAAAACCAGCGTAGCATACTACAAAATAAACCTAACATAACAGTCATACTACATACTACATTCCAGTGTAGTATGCAGTATGCAGTGCCTACTGCATACTGCATACTACATTCATGTGCAGTATGTAGTAGGCGAATTCGAAAACAGCCTGTCTGTCACATGTACCGTCCCACACCCACACAACACTGATTGTTGATCAACTTTAACTTTGGCCTAAAGCCACCTCCACACTGAACACGACCTCGGCGACCTCGGCGACCACTCTCCATATAAAGTCAATGTACAGCTGCGATGGGGCGGAGCTAACCTTCCTGCAACGCGATGGCTGCAATCAAGCCGACCTGGTCGCTCGTCGCTCGATCGCCAAAGTTGAAAAAGTTGATCATTTCAGGTGACGTAGCATTTGGGTGTGCCGCGACAGCCAATCAGCCTTGTGCTGATGTCATTATGTTCATACCAAACATGGAAGACAGACTCATCACCCTGGTGTCCGGGTTTCCCGTCCTCTGTGACAAAAAGTGCAAAAATACCGCAATCACAACACCAAGGAGGACGCCTGGACACAAGTTGCAGCAGAGGTCGGACTCGCTGGTAAGTTTTGTGTGTCTTGCTTTTTTGAAGTTGTGTATGATTGCATGAAGTCCCATTCAGACTAACACATGTGTGTGGGTGTGTGTCTGTGTGTGTGGGTGTATGCGCGCTCATGTGTGTGTCTATTCTGCAGTGAACGTTTGCTGGAAGAGGAGGAAGGGACTCCAGGACGTTTATATGTGGGAGAAGAGGAAGCAGTGGGGAAGAAGACCCTCCAGAGGACCCCTGACCCCCCACACCCATCAGAGGAGGAATTGTTCCTCCTCAGCCTGGCTCCTTCCCTCCAGAGGCTGTCATCCCAGGAAAGAGATTACGTTAAATTTCAGTTTCAAAATATTATATGAAGTTAGTGATTCTGGTTTACATTTTGATCACACAGCAGAGCAGTAGCTGGGGTGACAGCCTCTGAAGGGAACGAACCAGGCTGTCGCAGGTTTCATTTTCTCCCAGTATATTTTTGTTTAACAACTTTTGTATCATATTTGATACATACTTTTATAATACCTCTATCTAATCAATACCATCAACAAATACAAAAACATCTGAATACAATCTGAAAAATGATAAAAATGTCCTAAAGTGGATAATTAGTTGCCAAAAACACCTAATGTATCAAATGAGATACAAAAAATATATATGTTAAATTTTATGGAAATTTTTTAGGATTTCTGTAGAAAGTGAAATAAACATTTCAGCCCAAAAAATTAGAATTGTCTGGCTATAATTTGTGTTTTCAGGCTTTAAAGGGTTAATATATCCGAATATAATTTATCAACACTGCCTTTTCTCATTCTTTGACATAACTAACACAGTGCTGATGCAGGCTGCAGTGCTGTGTTATGAACATACATGCTCAGGTTTTCATACATTCTGGTACTTTTATTGATGGTGAGGAAGGAGTCTCCAGTAGCCAGAAACCTGAAACACAGAAAAACACATTAATGTAATTTCAGTTCTTTATCAAATAAGTTTTTTTTTTATTTTAAGGCCATATAAAATACATGAGTTATTAGATAAATGTACTTTATTGATCCCAAGCTGTGAAATTGTGAAATTACAGCAATTAATATTTAATAATTTCATGAAATATTGTTGATGATGATAATAACTATAATAATGGTAATAGATCTTATTAAAGACCGTCTCTCAGGACACTCAAGGACACTGTACAAAGTTTCAAAAAATGGTAATGAAATCATCTAAAAATAATAAGACCAGTAAAACAAAAGATAAAACAGGTGTGGGGATATAACTTTGGCTGCTGTAAAAACATATCAGATAAATATTTTATCCGCCTTTTTTAGCTCAGATATCTTCATCAAGCTTAGTCCTGATCAAAAGCATTATTTTTTATTCAATTCTGGAAATTAACCCTTTAAATGCCATTTTTGTTAGGGTTTCACTGATTTAGAAAAAATAAACGTTTATTATGGGAGTCAATGGACGGTAAAACAGGAAATCTGATGCTGCTCAAATATAATAAAGCATCAAAGCCTATGTTTTTACTAATCTTTGATAAATCCAAGAGAGTGATAGCATGTAAAAATCATAATTTTTTATGTAGGAAATTGGTCATTTTGTGTGTTTTTTTCCACCAAATCTGTGACATCACATATGGTATTGGTGCAGCTGTAATGGTGTGCCTGTAGTTGGTGATGGAGAGATCCTGCCACCAACGCGGGCGAGCAGGTCCTCAAACTGGGCCGCCGTCAGCCTGAGGTACTGCTGGAGGTCCTCGTCCTTGTGGAGCTCCTGGATGAGGCGGTGATATTCACCCTGCTCAGATCTCCTCTGGTTGATCTCATGTACCCAGAAACAACGACGAGGGGTCCTCCGTTGTTTCAGGGACTTGTACAACAGATACGATGCGGCAATCAATGCGGCCTCATCAGGTTCTGATGAAACTGGTGCGGGCGTGATGTCACTGAGTGACGCGATGGTGACAAAATGAGCCATTTATGGACATGCGACGCGACTTCAGTGGAATTATTGTTGCAAAGCTGCATTCAGTGTGAAGGCAGCTTAAGGTGTCTGTCACTGTTGCCCTTTTGTCTGTCTGTGTGCTGCTTTGTCAGAGTCTGTGGATCAGTGGCAGGATTGAGGAGATGCCTGGTGCTAATGATCACGAGCTGAAGTGCTCGGAGACCACACGTCACCTCTGAGACGAGAGGCAATGGTGTGGACCCCTCGTGCATTATGTGGAGCTTCTCATCTTCTAACCTGTGGTTGAACTTCAGTTTATTGATACGTCAGTGGGGCCTCGTTGGTCCTGTTGCATAACTTTATGGTGATCTGGTGCGGAAACCACCAACAGGTTTTCCAGGGCAATGGAAAGCTGTATGGGCATAAATTTGATATTGGTGATATCAACCGTAGTTCAGCTCTACTAGTACTCAAATTTGGAGAACATGTACTCAATTTTGGTCAACTAGTGCAAGTTTAGACTTTACTAGTGAAGCAAAAAGTGTCACTAGTACTACTGGTAGATCGAAAAACATTCACCAGTACTACAAGTAGACTTAAAAAATGTTCAAAGCTGTACTAGCAGAACTAGTGACACAACATTCCTACTAGGAGTTGATTTTGCTCTTGCACCAAAACCCTTAAAACTAAGTTTTTGTTGATTAGTACTACTAGTAAACCCCAAATATTTCACTAGTGGTACTAGTACACTGTTTAGTCTACTAGTTGTACTAGTAAAGCCAAAAGATTTACTAGTACTAGTTCTTAATTTGAACTCTTTATCCCTCTTCAAGTCCCAACTCCAAACCCACCTGTTCAGGGCTGCATACTCCACTTCACAATAACCCGACACGAACATCCTCATACCTGCCATTGTCAGCTGTGATTTGCTGATTTTATTGTTTTGTTGTTGATTTTATTTTTGTTGTTGTTGTTTTAACCTTTCACATTGTCCTTGAGTGTCATGAAAGGTGTTTTTAATAAAAAATCCATTATTATTATTACTATAGTAGTACTAGTAGACCCTAATGCAAATGAAGTAGGAGGGATTATAACCAAACCCAGCACCATGACTGGTTATATTTTATTCAAAAGCCAATGGGAAGCCAGAATTTTCTCTGCCACCTTATTAGCATATAAGGCTTACTAGAAGTACTAGTGAACATTTTTAAGTCTACTAGTAGTACTAGTGACACTTTTTTGCTTACTAGTAAAGTCTATTCGTGCACTAGTTGACTAAAATTGAGAACATGTACTCCAAATTTAAGTACTAGTAGAGTTGAACTACGGTTGATATCACCAATATCAACTGAATGCTGAAACGGCTTTCCACACTGGGTGGACATGAACTCCAAGCACATCAGTGCATTAATTAAGCAGAACAGGTCTGACCTTTTCACAGCAGACAGGATTCAGAAGCTCTAATAATGCCACAACAGACTCCTAAACGGTGATGAGTGTAACATGTTAAAGTAACGTAGCTACTTTTTTCAGGAAGAAAGTAAAGTAACGCACTACTACTGAAAATGTGGTAACAAAATGTAGTTGTTTTTTTTTTCTACTTCAGCACAACGTTACTTTTCCCACGGGCAGATCTGACTTGACGCTGCCTTCTCAGCTGCCCACATTTGACATGAGCAGCGTTGCCAAGTCAGCTCATTATAAGCTTCTTTGTTCCTGTTTTACTCTAAAGTTGCTTGCAAATCTTGTGATCCACAGCCCGATTGTGGTTTTTGGGCTTGTTTCTTAATGTGCAGTTGTTTATTGGGGCTGTTCTGTCTGTGTGAATCCCCCCTGATTATTTATCTCCCAGCTCCTTACAATAAAGCAAAACACGAGTGCAGTAGGGTAGTTTGTCCACTTCCTCGTTTCCTGGTTGTCGCCCCCAAACACACTCATGAACATGACGTATGTGCCAGAGCCAAAGTTGCCAGGTCTGCTTATTATAACCAACGTTGGGATTCTTCTTTTTTTGAATAGTTGCTTGGCACTGGGAAATAGAAATGTAATGCAGGCGAAAATTAAAACACGTTTTAGGCAGATTTCTCTTAAAAAGAAAAAAAAAGTAATATATCACATTAGAAAACCAAATAGCTGAGGTTGCTTGTTTTAGGCTTGTTTAATCGACCTGGTTGCTTATTTCAGAGGAAAAATCTGGAAGCACTGGATAGGAGCTCTCATTCCACGTGGTATGTGACATGATTTTGTATAAAAATAAATACCTGTTATGTCTTCTCTAGTAGAACTTTATGTTGGCCTACACATTTAGGCACAGATATGGGGTTCTGCCCAAAGTTGAGCAACATAGAAGTAACAAGTAATGTAAAAGTTAGGAGCAAAGTTAGGAGCAAACTACAAAGTACAAATCACAGTTCCTGAAAAGTTCAACAAAAGCCAGACAAACTAAAAACATTAGGAGACTTGACTGTGACATGAGGAGGAATGAACCCACAAAGACTAAATACACTGGGGAGTAATCAGAAACAGGTGAGACAACCACACAGGTGGAGGGAATCAGAATCAGAGGCACACAGAGAAGAGGGCAGGAAACACAACATGAAACAGAGGGATTTCAAAATAAAACAGAAAACACATGACAAGACACAAAACATGAACACAAAATGGGTAACTTAACTAAGACAAAGAGCAGGATCATGACAGTAACACCAGAAGCACAAGACAAGAGGAACAAGAAGCCTAAACAAGAAATACAAGGAAAATATCATACAAAATAAAACAGAACTAGCAGAATCATGACAGTTCAATGACAGCTCGGACAAATGACAGACAAAAAGTCATCATGATATGTTCAAATACGTCAAGAAAAAGGAAAATTAAGTGTTTGACCAAAAACGTCAATAATTACAGCTGTTTGGAGGGAAATGGGTTTGTTTGTTTGTAAACTGTCATGCACCCCGTCTATGCAAGAGTTATACATATCTAGACGAAGAAAAAAAGGAAGATAACTGCTCGGTCCCCGAGACCAAACACTGGAGCAAAACTCAAATGTAAAACATTTATTACAAAACAAACTGAAAAACAAGTTAAACAAATAGGGGCCAAAAACAAAAGGCAACTGAACCTTGGGCACAACCTAAGGAATCACCCAAAAACTAACAGATACAAAAAGGTACTGATGAACAATCATGAGTGGAACAAAGTTTTAGGAATAGTTCGGAGGCCGAGGGCGATGAGGTGCTGATGTCAGGAATGATGCATGTGTGCTGGCTGAGGCTTTTTGATTGGATGGCGGTGAGCTCTTGAGCCAATGGGAAGGCTGCTTCTCCCTCTACCGAAGCAGCTTCCCCAGCCAATCACAGGAGGACACCTGAATACAGACAAAGATCTTCTTGCCGACAGAGCACCCACTCCATACAGGCAGGGCCGATACAATCTGCATCAAGGATGTTTATAGATTTTTTTTCATTTCATAAAATTCATAAAAATCACTGTTTAGAAATTTAAGAAATAGCGTTTTCTCCTGAATGATCCCTCGCTGGTTTGAAACTCAAGTTTTCAAAACCAAATCAGAACTGTGACCAAATAAACGGAGGTACGTACTGTGGGCTCAGTCTGGGTCACATCCCTTACTTCAGTCTCCACTTTAACCTGCTGATTCTCTTCACTGCACTTTTTTAAAATCACTGAATTTGCATTTTCATACAGATATTAAAGTCTATAAAGTGAAGATAGTGTGCATTAAGAACTTAATCACTAGCTGCCCTGTAGCTGTAGTATTAACCATGGATGTGTAAAGTCCCACGGCACAGCTGGACTTGTCTCCAGGCACACCAGTGGGCCCCACCTCAGCATCTGAGGACCACTGCTTCACACCACAGTCCTCTCATTCAAATATAAACATTTCCTTTATTCTTTCGGTCTCCATCTCAGATATTCCCACAGACCCCCCGATCCTCGTCCAGACGATGTGTGAGGCCCGAGAGGCTTATCGTCCACTTCCTGAACCTCCTGCTTAGCAGAGACCCAGTCCAGGTCCCGACCTGACATCACAGTTTTTATCTCAGCTGACTCTGATTTCCTGCTCCATGACCTCACCGTTAAGGCGCTGACGAGTGTTTTTGGAGCTCGATTAGCCGCCAACCAGCAGGGTGGGGTCGGGCTGACGTGTCGTTCCAACAGATGAACTGATTAGTCTGGGAAACTTTCTGCTGAAATGTCAGAAAATGAAGGCCGGTCCTCTGCTGTTCGCTTCCTGAAAACCTGTCGCCCTTTGAAGAAATCCCCAAATATTTATAACATGGACCCAAACCAATGATCAAGTTCTTAAGCGGCTCCTGCTCAGATAATTAGGGGACTTTTAAAGTCAAAACAAAATCAAAAGGGTTTTGGTCCACAGCTCAGAGTCAGTAGATCTGAGACCGGGAAGGGCAGCTTTGGTTCCAAGAGGGCCAGAGTTTCACGAGTTGAAGGAAACTTTCAGGGCTTCTCCTCCTCACTCAGCTGTTTTGGTGTCCCATCAGAGGTCATACCCACCTGGCACAGTTTTTAGCATCACCTCCAGCGTCTTCAGCTGAGACTAAACATGACGAGGAGACACTGCTGACGTCTGAACTCTCGGAGAATTGCAACAAATCGAGGTGTCTGACACGGCAATAACATTGTTTGTTATGGTGCGTGCAACCGTCTTTGGAACAAAATCCATCTTTTCACCAAATGACACATGGGGGTGGGCAGCTCTATCCCCTCTGTCTCATCTGTTGTTGTGAGGATGTCCGTGTCATTTTCCCAGAAACGCTATGGCGCTCTCACAAACCTTTAAGAGATACTATACCACAGAGAAGCTTCCTGTATTGTAGTAGTTTTTTTGATGTATATAGTATTTATGAGATGGGTGATTATAAATACTTTGTTGTACATTTGAATAGTATGTTTATGTATATACTGTATATATATATGTGTGTGTATATATATATATATATATATATATATATATATATATATATATATGTATATATATGGTTATATATGTGTAATATATAGTTATATTTTCTGAAGCACTTACTTATTATTAGTATGTTCTGTTTGTTGTCTTGGAGGTTTATATGAAGAATGGGGTTGTGCTTGCAGAGATTTATTTTTCTATGAAGATTTACTGTAGTTTGTAAAATTGGGGCTGTTTCCAGTGTATTTACATTGTTTCCATGAATAATGAAAACTGGTATTTATGTCTGTATAGATTCTCATTCATCCAGGTCATGGTCATCTTGAAGATTCAAAAACAAGATGTTTCACTTCTCATCCAAGAAGCTTAGAAGCTTCTTGGATGAGAAGTGAAACATCTTCCCAACAAACTCATCACAGTCCAGTTGCCTTGTTTTTGAATCTTCAAGATGACAACTGGTATTAAATAATATTGTTATTCAGTATGATCTGTAAGGAAGGGGCAGGGTTAGATAAGCTTTTTGCTTCATTCTGTTCCTTCTCAAACTGGTTGTTGTGATGACATGCACATGTATGTGCTCACATGTATAAACTCATTTTATGGAAATGTATGGTTGTTTTGTGTACATATGCATTATTTTGCATTGACTTGGTTGTTTGTGTTGTTTGTTTTTAGAGTTTGAGATAAAGAAAAAAGGAAGAAAAATAATACTGACTCAGTCTATACTGTAACAGAAAACTAAGCAGGTAGTATCTAAACTGTGTAGAGTTGAGCATCAAATAAATGAAAACCTCAAGTATGAGACGAGTATGTAGAGCTGTCATAAGAAGTCCCTTTCTCAACATTAATATATATTAATGGAAGTTCTCTCAGACTTACCTATGCAGCGGTAAATGTGGAAAAACTGCCTTATGCCCTCGCACTGTTCACATATTATTAAAAAAGTTACTGGATCCACTTATGGACTCAGATCACCACCTTAATCCAATCATTTCTCCCTTGTGCCATGACCAACATTTCCTGAAAATTGTAGAGAGGTCTGTGAGTTACTGACAAAAATGTGGAAAAGTGTCCAAAACATAAAAAACAAAAACACTTAATTTATGTAATGAGCTAAAGACAGAATCAGTTAAAGTCAAGCTACTTGTAACAGATGAAATCATACTTTGTGTGTAAACATCCTGATAGACAGACTACACACTGTCAAATAATCACAAAACAAGCTCATAAAGTTGTCTAATAATAAGATGAGGCTGCTTATCCTACCTCATTGGTTCAACTTGTTCCTGTCTCCCCAAATCTGAATTTATCTCCTATTTCCTCATCAGATGCACTCCTCTGCTGTCCTTTATGCTCAGTTGTTGGAGATTAAATGATTGTCAGCTGATCTCTATTGATTTTCTCAGTGATAGTAAACTTAATACGTGTTTGTTTTGTGGATAATTTCGTGAATCACCTGAGTGCATGCATCCGCTCACCTGTTCATGCGTTCGGCTCATGACTTCGGACACTGGTTGGTTAAAGGACTAGTCAGTGTTGTCACTGTCATGCAGAAACTGACTGTCCAATACACCAACATGCCCACGTGTCCTCTCACGTTGTCTCCTCATCCTCAAAAATGTTCTGGACTGTGACAGACAGATCTGCTGCTGCTCTCCCTCCGTGATGAAGGAAACCTGAAGCTTGTTTAGTGGTTACCGTGCTGCTTGATCAAAAAGATAACTAAATTACTGAAAGACTATTTGACAACAATACTACCACAAAGCTACCAGCAAACATAATTAAAAGGATACGCCAACCTTGGTTTGGTTTTCATGTCTTTCCTCTCTCCAGACAGATAGCAGATAGACACCATTACAAGAAACTATTGCAGTCAGTTAGCTGTATGTTATGGAATATTTAGCATTTTTAATGTTTACATGACAGATTTTTGAAGATTTTTATCTTTAAATATTTTTTGTCACATTTCTTAAACTCCTGGAGGGCCACGTCAATGGAGAAGTGGGCTGCATGTGGCCCACCAGCCACCAGTTGCCCACCTGTAACATAAAGCATAAGTTTTGTCCATTAAATACTTCAGTGTTTAAATCCTGCATATTGAACATTTAGTTTTTGAAGATCTGACTGAAGTCCAGAGAATAAGGACAAATTTAAGAAATCTGTTCCCTCAGACCCAAGCCTCACTCCCACCCCTCCCACCCAAACACAGAGGAAGCAGCTTTCCTCCTGTGATCCACCCATCAGCCCAGAACGAACATTCAAACCAGACGTTTGAGAGGGAGCTCATTAAAGAGCGGAGGGACCCCGAGTCAGATAACTGACCTCAGGGATCACTTTAAAAACGGGGACATGATCTGCGGTGTCTCTCAGTGACATGTTCAGATTGTTTGTGTGATGTCACCATGTGGTCCTCGATGTCTTAGGACTCCTGTTACCTGACGAAGCCCCTGTGGCTTAATAAAGTCCTTTCTCTCTCTACAGCTCTGTATGAGTGTTATGTGGGAACAGCTGCTGCCTCAGCACCGTCACAGAAACATTCCCATCAGGAGGATCAGCTCGATGAGGAAACTCCTCGGGTCATTACTTCTTTATGTTCTACAAAAACAGCAGCAAAGCCTCAAGCCCGGAGCCAAACTTTGATGTATGTCTGATCGAGATGAGAGCAGCAATGGAAAGCTGAGCAGAGACAGATATCAGGTTATAATCAAAGATTAAAGTATTGACACTGTGTTCTGCAGAGGGAGAAGGTTACACCACCTCAGCACTACATTAATCCATATGAGCCGACATACATACTCTATACAACCACAGAATCTATGAATGAAGGACGTGGACGCCATTAAGGTCACTCTGCTCTGTCAAAACTCTTGTAGACCCCTGGGGCCTGTTCCACAAAACCAAGATAAGGGATATCTTGATTGTCCTGGATCAAGTAATCCATGATCTGGTTGCACAAAAGTGGGATAGGGGGAAGTGGGATATGTTTTGATACATGTTACCATGGAGATTTATTCTGTGGCTCTAGCCTGCTCCAGATCAGGCTAAGTTCCAGGATTTATTTAATCTCATCCCTTTTCTCAGTCAGCAGTCCCCACAAACGGAAACCAGTATTTATTCCACTGCCTACCACACCTCGTTATCACATTCAACAAGACCTACTGTTATTATTTAAACATTTGTGATCATTCATTGCAACCATTTTAGAAAAAATTATGATTTTATAAATGTAAATATATAAGTAAAAATACAAATCAAGAGTAACATGATTTTTCTTTATTGAATAAGGATAAATTAGATCAAGTAAACCATCGGCTCCTTTAAAACTGAAGTCACACAGTGCTCAACAAGACAGAAAGCACAGAATCAAAGCACATTATAAAACACAACAATGCACATTCACAAAGGTCTGTATATAATTCACCCAGCATGTCTGCACACTGAAATAAATGCAGGACAAA